>OU963910.1:10000000-10600000 GCA_902850365.2 Chilo suppressalis | reverse complement strand
TTGCCTAGATACAGCAAAAGTTGTTATAAATAACCTAGAAAAACTTAGCTTAATTATAAATTATGAGAAAAGTCATCTGGTCCCCACACAAAAATGTAAATTTCTGGGTCTGATTATCAACTCTCAGACTATGTACTTTAGAATTACCTCAACGAAAAATGGCAAAAAATTATTAAAATTACCAAGACTATGATTAATAAAACTAAAATACGTGACTTTGCACAATTCATTGGAGTTCTAACAGCTGCATGCCCGGCATTGGCATACGGTTGAGTATACACCAAAAACTTTGAGAGGGAAAAAAAAGTATTTGGCTCTACAACAATCTGGTGAAAATTATGACTCCAAAATACAGCTCCATAGTTATCTTCAAAATGATTTTTCGTGGTGGCTTAATGTATGCTCACAAAAAACAAATAACATTATCAAATATTCATATAACTTAGAAATTTATGCTGACTCTTCTCTCACAGGATAGGGAGCAGCATGTAATAATTAGGTGACTGGAGGGCACTGGTCGGCTGCAGAGTCTTCATACCACATTAATTATCTAGAATTATTAGCTGCCTACTTAGGCCTCCAGTCATTTTGTAGCAATTATGAAAATATTAATGTATTACTTAGGATTGATAACACCACTGCCATTGCTTACATTAATAAGATGGGAGGGATACAATATCCTTACTTAAACAAAATCAGTAAAGAAATATGGCAGTTGTTCGTGAATAATAACCAGCGCTATGCTTTGCCCCGAACTTCTTTATTTTGTTAAGGAAACGCTTGTAAATTCAGGGATAAATATATATTAGAGCGTACAGAAAATATAAACACACAAACTTATAAAAACTTACTTCAGTGGAAACATGACACACAATATTTTTTGTCTATCTATCTAACATGTCAAACTAAATTCAAATTAAATTATGCTGCCTGCATCTTCAAAAAAAGGTTCCACGACAGCAGTGGTGTGAGCAAAGAGGTATCTTTATTTTTGCATCCTACGTCAAATCATGTGAAAATACAGATGCTGATCAAGCTTCAAGATGCACTAATATAGACACAGAGTGGAAACTTAATCATAATGAATATAAAAAAATTGTGAATATATTTATTCAACCCGATATAGACCTTTTTGCCTCACGGTTAAATAGAAAATGCCCTCTATATATTTCATGGAAACCAGACCCAGATGCATGTAACATAGATGCTTTCACTATAAAATGGGATAATAGTTTTTTCTATGCTTTTCCACCATTTTCTCTAATATTAAAATGGATTAGAAAAATTATTCATGAAAAAGCTAGAGGTATTATGGTAGTACCACATTGGCCAAGCCAGCCATGGTTCCCTTTATTTCATGCTCTGATAGATTCAGACATTATATATTTCAAACCCCATAAATATTTACTTTTATCTCCTTCCAGGGAACCCCATCCCAGATGGAAGACACTAACCCTGGCGTGCGCCATATTATCAGGCAAAAATACAGTAGGGAAAAATTATCAGAGGAGACAGTAACTATACTAATTAATTCATTAAGTATTAATACCTTGTCACAATATAATGTTGCACTCAAACAATGGTTTCCATATTGCAAAAAAGAAAATATTAATATGTACCAGGGATCTAAAACATCTGTGTTAAATTTTCTGACTGAACAATTCCATAAAGGAGCTTGCCCAGCAGTGGCATTAATTTCTTATTTAAATAAGACTGTAACATTTAGGAACTTACCACAATGTAATAAACTTATATTAACAACTAAAAAACCTATCCACAATGCCAATCCTCAGACAATAAGCAGGTAGATAAATTTTTTTTTAAATTATAGTGGCGTTGACACTAATATTTTTACTGCCCATAGTACACGACATGCGTCTACCTCTGCGGCGCAGAAGTCGGGTCGCTCCCTTAACATAATTAAGAGAACAGCGGGCTGGACTGGAAGTTCTTTATGCTTCGCAAAATATTATAACTTGCCTTTAGCCCACCAAAAAGATGAAGGCTCCTTTGCTGATGTTATAATAAATAACACTAGTGAAGACTAAATAAGAATAAGTTGATTGTTTATAATTGCTTCTTTTGACTATAACGGAAATGTTTTATAATAGTGTTTTTTTTTTATTTTATGATTAAGGGAATGTTGATTATGCTTAATTGTTAATTTTATAATTAGTCAATTAAAAGAATGTTAAATATTTAAAGTCCAAATCTCATTATAAATGATGAATTTTTGTACTAGAAAAAAAAATGTGATCTCAATTTTGTTTAGAAAAATAATTATGATTGTACGAAGACTGATACATTAATAAATGAATGTCGTTTCATTTTCTATCTCTAAACAGGTGTGATGATGCAGTATGCTGAAGGACAACTACATGGTTAAATTAAATCTTTTTGGATGTAACATTTCGTATAGTGTTATGATTATAACCCCGCGCGTGACTGTGTTTACTTCGGCTCCGTTATATTGTTTCAAGTTAAAAATATATCAAGTGACTATTTTCATAATTTAAGTGTTTAACTCGGTGCAATAACGCTAAAAAACAATAAAAAATAAATAAAAATAAAGAACATTACAAAAATATTGACAATATACCGGTAAACAAAATAACAAATCAAACTGTGTTAACGGTGCTTATACAAGAAAGATTTAAGAGGAAATCAAACTAAAGTGTTCTCAGACGACCTATTGGTGAAATATTACATTTTAATAAAAACAAAAACAGCATATTATTATATGGAACAATTTTGTGGTGTAAAATCGGGTTCTTGAAACATCCTACCCGTTTTCTAATTGTAAATATTACGGACGTTGGACTTCAACTGTTGCTATTTATAACAGTTTAAAAATTTCGACATAACTTAACAGAGCCCGCTGGCTAAGGGGATAAAGTGTCACTTATAGCTTTGTTATGTCCCGGTTTCAAACCTCGGAACATTTTTTTTTCTCTTTATTTTCTATATACATATATTTTATCTTTTTATAAGACATTTTTATTTTGTATATTTCACAAGAAATTGTCATCTGATTAAAAGTTTATAATATATTTTGAACTTTACCTTAGAAGAAGTCCGATAATAATATGAACTAAAGAAATCTGTGAATCTGTTGTGAAGTATTTAAACACAGTGGCAAATTGTGCTTTTATTGTTACGTTAGTCTTCTATAATTAAAGATGGAGGATACAGTCACTATAAGGAAGAAAGTAATTCGATCAAATTCAGAAATAGATTTGTCAGGAATAGTAAATCAGATTAGTGATGATGTCTTAAACTCAACTATAATGGATACCACTATTGGGAGTGTGCAGAGTGACGCATTGGATGGTTTTTCACATTATAACCCTGACACAGAAGAACTCAAAGGCGAGCTACAAATTGTTAAAGACAAACTTATAATTGCGGATATGGAAGTGGAGAATTTAAATGTGGAGTTAAATGAGTTAAAATTAAAGCTAAGGGAAAAAGAATTACAGATTAAAACACTTAAAAAGCTGGCAACTAACTATCCAACAGTTGGAAAGATCAAAAATACTCCACTAAAAAACAAAATACTGAACATAGGTATGCGATTGCCAAGAGGATCTCCAATACATAGCTATCCAAATATATTTTTAGATTTAAATCTGACGCCAAAACGCTGTGATCGTAAATCTGACATTGCAGAATTGGACAGATATAGGAATAATTTTTCGAACAATTTTTCTGGAAACCAAAATACCCTGAAAAACGGAGCTGTAACCTGTGATACTTTAGAGAATGTTTTGGAGAAAACAGGAATCAATGAAAAACATCATGATAATGATAAAAAGAAAATCATCATCTTGGCGGATCAGCAAGGTAGAGATCTTAGGCAAGGATTGCAAAAGTTAACCGGTGATGATTTCAAGGTTTACTGCTATATGAAACCAGGTGCCACACTAGCCGAGGTATTGAATATATGGAATCCCAAATCAATAAATCTGACGGAAAGGGACACTATTGTTGTACTCGGAGGAATAAACGACAAAAATCCGGAGCTTCTACAAGTTAAACTTAATATGTGGTTGAGTGGCGTACATCACGCTAAGGTTATCATTTGTGAGGTTCCCCATAATTCTTATTTAAATGTACAAAAGCTAAATTATGTATTCAGATTTATTTCAAGTAGACATGAGAATGTTTTGTATCTAAATATGAATTATAATGAATTTTCTTCGAGATTATATCTTACTCGTTCATTGTTAAAGGAGATATTACACTTCGATTATGTTTTTAAGTTTAAACAGTATACATTATTAAAGCAAGAAGAGGAACTGAAAAAGTTTAAAAGAACTTATACACAAACTGATACGTCATTCATGTTAAATAAAGATCAGATAGATAACAGATTAAATAATAGTAATGTAGATATAACAACTTATACGGATCTATCCCCTAAAAACTGCAATTCCTTTTTTCGCCCATAATAATCACTTAAATATAACGCATAAAACCAATAATATTAATATTTTTTATCAAAATGTATGTGGTGTTAGTAATAAGAAAAATGAGTTGGAGTTGTATATCCATTCAAAGAGGGTAGATTTGAACTATGTTTGTTTTTGTGAACATTTTTTAAATGAATCTTCTGCCCCTACTTTTTATCTGGAAGGCTATAGGACAGTAGCTTATAATTTCCGAATGAGTAAAAGGCGTGGAGGATCTATAATATTAGGACAAAACGATGTAAATTGTGAAGAAATTGCTTTCTGTAAGAAATTGTACAAATCTGAGTGTTTTGAGATATGTGGTGTAAAAGATAAAGAGTCGAATATTAATGTTTGTTGTTGCTATCGAAATCCAGTAAAAAATAATTTTGATGTATTTTTAGAAAGTTTAGAAAAGTTTTTGGAACATTTTTTCAATAAGAATTGTGTTTTGTGTGGGGATTTTAACATTAATCTATTAAGGGAAGATAGACAAAAAAATGATTTTTTAAAACTTTTGACATGTTATAATTTTAAATGTTTAATTAATACTGCGACATATAAACGCAATGACACGCAATCTTGCATTGATAATATTTTGACCAATATGCACGATACCGAAATAATGACTGAGATAGATCACAATGGACTTGCGGATGGACATGCGGGTTTATACTGTACCTTAAATGTGGACAATCAGGGATTTAATAATAAGAACAAGAGACATATTAAGATTATGCGTAGAGTTTACAATGAACAAAATTCGAAAGAGTTTGAAAAACAGATCTTTGCAATCGATTGGAAAAACCTAGGAATAAATACATTTCTCAAAAATTTTGAAAACTCGTTCAAAACTAGTTATAAAAAAAGGACAAGAAAAATAAAACCATATAAAAATAATAGACTACAATGGTTGACACAGGGAATTAGAGTATCTAGTAAGATGAAACGATTTTTGACACTTAATATTAAAATATGCCACGGAGAGTATGCAAACCAATACAAAAGGGCATATTTACAGATCTATAGAAAGGTGCTAAAAACAGCTAGGAAAATGACTGTACAGAAAGAAATCATGATGGCATCCAACTCTAATAAGGAAATTTGGAAAATAGTTAATAGAAGTAGTAAATGTCAAGCTAAAACCAAAGATGAAATATTACTAAAAGTAAACGATAAAATAATAAGCAATCCCCAAGAGGTAGTAAATATTTTCTCAAGCTGTTTCGATGCGATAGACTCATCAAATGGAGACAATCTAAATATAGCAAAAAATATATTGGAGGAAAGCGTAAAAAGAGTTGAATCTTTGATGTTTTGAAGATTGTACGGCAGATGGAAAATAAAACCTCGTTCGGGTATGATGAAGTACCTATTGGAGTGATAAAAGAGCACATCAACATTTTGGCTGAACCATTGGCTTGCTTTTATAAAAAATGTATTGCACAAAATTTGTTTCCTGAACAACTCAAAATAGCAAGGGTACTCCCACTTTATAAAAAAGGAAATAAACTAGAACCGAAAAACTACAGGCCTATTTCTTTATTACCAATTTTATCAAAAATCTTTGAGAAACTTATTAAAATTAGACTACTATCACATTTACGTCAAAATGGTATTCTAAATGAGAGACAATTTGCATATCAGAAGCAATTGGGAACAACTGATGCTATAAATAACTTAGTTGATGATATTGTATGTAAGTTAAATGAAAAGCTGAAAGTGTGTGGTCTGTTTTTGGATTTAAGCTCAGCTTTTAATACAATAAATCATGACATATTGCTTCAGAAATTGGAACATTATGGAATTCGAGGTACAAATTTAAAACTTTTTCAATCTTATTTGTCAGGTCGCAAGCAGTTTATTGAAATTAAAAAAATAATAAATGATGTCGAGACAATATGTAAATCAGAATTAAAAATATTAAAAAGAGGTGTCCCACAGGGCTCAAATTTAGGACCTATTTTCTTTATAGTTTTTTTGAATGACCTAGTTAATTATATGGCTCTAAAGCAACCGGATGTTAAATTAACCATTTATGCCGATGACACAAATGCAATAATATCTGCCAAAGATATTGACGAGCTGAGCATTAAAGTAAATAGTACACTATTTCATTTTGAAAACTGGTTTGCAGGCAATGGTCTTTTATTGAATGCAAAAAAAACAACAGCCATGCTATTCAGGTCTACTGCCATATTTTAAGAATAAATGTGAATGGTACAGATATAGACTCCGTAAAATCGCTAAAATTCTTAGGAATCCACATTGATGTAGATTTAAATTGGACAAATGAAATTGAATCACTCAAATCTAGTATAAGCTCAGCGTGCTATGCCATAAGAAGTTTAAGGGATGAAATCACCTTGAAGCAGCTTAAATTAGTTTATTTTGCTCTGGTTGAATCAAAACTTCGTTACAGTATTATGTTCTGGGGCAATAGTTACAAATATAATATTTTGGCAGCATTCGTCTTACAAAAGCGTGCGATCCGGACTATGATGCGTATCCCACAGACAGATTCGTGCAAACCACATTTTGAAACATTAGGTATTATGACAGTCCCTTGCTTATATATTTTAGTTGTTTTATCCCATTTAGTAAAAAACCTGCACAAATACGAATCTGATATAGACAGAAAAAAGAGGGAACTAACTCGTCGAAAAGATTTGAAAAGTGCCTTCAGACCTAAGCTTAACGTTGTCAGTCACTGCGTGAGATTCCAAGCTATCAAGCTATTTAATGTTCTCCCTATAGAATTGAAAACCGTTTACAGTCCATATAAATTCCAAGACAAACTTAAAATGTTCTTGTTGAAGAAGTGTTACTATTCCATAGAAGAATATTTAGATGACAGAAATTTAAATCTAATATGAAAAATCTTTGACATGTTTAAATTATAATCGATTTATTTCAAATTGTATGCTGACATTTTAATAATATTTAATTTTATTAATATTGCATGAAGTAGTAATTTAATTGTAAATTGTTTGATTGACTTTGAAATGTTATTATATAAGAATTTTTGTAATTTTATGCTAATCATATTTAAATGGATTGTAATTTTAATTTTATCTAATAATTTTATTGTAAATTGTTTGTGATTTCCAATACGATGAAAATTGTTTAAGGAATAAATGACTATGACTATGACTATGACTATAATTTTGGTTGAAATTCACTTAAGGTAAGTTCTTTTAACCATAAATTATAAGCATGATGCTACTTGATATTTGTATCTAAGCATTTTTAGTTTAATTTTCTGAAGATATACAATTATACATTATATTGCTCTTTTTGTTCTCAAATCACTAAAATTCGGGTTGGGCCAAAAGCGGTTGTCACTTTAAGGAACTTTTGTATTCATCAATACACGAACATCGTCAAATTTCTTATTATGTACGATACAAGGTAATTTTCGACTGATACAACAAGTTTGTTTCACGTCCTCACAAAGTATCAATATAAATTTTAAAGTAACTCCCCTGCCTGCCGTTGCAACAAACAATTTATCATTGAAAACTATGTCAATTTTCAATCTTCGCACAGTCGACGAGGTAGCTGCGTAAAATGTTATAACTTCATAAATAATTCAGTGGAGATAAACTGTGATGTCGCGAAGTTTCCAAGAACAATTTGAACACAATGTCTTTAAGGCTCGCTATCTGTTTTGTGGATCGACATGAAATTCAACATATAGAACCCATATATTGTACAGATATAGATAAATATATATATGTATTGTACGGCCACCCCCACTCAACGAAAACCAGCAACCAACTTGATGACCTTTTTAAAATGAAACGTTGTGTGCAAAATTAGTATATCATATTTATTAAAAACGTTTAAATTAGATTAAGTATATTTGTTTTTTGTTATTGTCTTTTTTGATTGTTAGTTTTATTATTGTAGTTATACTAAGATCGTTTTGCCTGAAATACTGGACAATCCTAGTTCAGGCTACGTAGTATTTCTTCACCTTTTGTATTTCTTAGATCTAAGTAATTTATAAGTAATAATTGATATAGAATAAAGATTTATTATCAATATTATTATTTTCCGTAATCAGAAACTTTACCTGAACCCTCCAGTAGCTTTTGCTGAAAAGACTGACGATTTGGACGCGACCACAAGTCATGACCGTTTGTTGAAAATTTATTTTGCTGCCCTACATAAAAACCTGAGGTATGGTAGGAGTTTTGTAAAAGAGTCAATGGTCAACCCCCTTACAATATTCTGTCGATACCCGCTTGGGCTCCCCTACTACAGTACACATAAAAAACTTGAAAAACAACCAAGAGTCAGGAAGACATATTTGTGTTTACCGCACAGTACATTAACATATTTATTGTTATTAATTGAACCAGGATTCAAATCCAAGATCTTTAGGGCAGATGGCACAGTGCTACGTTTCATCAAGTGGTTGTCAAGTCAAAATTCGTAAGATATTGCATTCAATCAATGAAACAATTTGTTGCTTAGGTTTTCATCAGTCATTAAATAAAAAAAATACGGGTTAGATGCACTGAATTTGACGTTTCGCAGCCTTTGCAGGACTGCGTCTTCAGAAATAATGATTTTTTATTTACTTTGTCGAGCCACCTTCGAAAAACTTTTATTAAGTGTTCAGATATTTCAGTTTCATAGCAATGAGAAGGTATGTGTGATGGGCTGAGAAATGAATCATTACTTTCAGCACTATCATACTCGTCAGACGAACATGAAAAAAATGTATCACTAAGTACCATTGTTTTCTATAAAATAATATAAGTTTACTAGCTGACACAGCGAACTTCGTACCGCCATAAAAAAAAGGGCAAGTGGTAGAAGAGAAAATTTAGGGGTGTATACCACAGTATAAAAAAAAATTGTCCAAAAAAAATTTTAGGGGTGTGTAACGTAGTTGTCTATCAATTTCCTGGGATAACATTCCTCCTAACCCATATGAGAACACTACGTTACACTACCCAATAGTTTGAATTTTGGCGCGAAAGCGCATTGTAGGTTTAGAACACTACGTTACAGGTGGACAACCATTAACACTTAAGGATATGAAAAATAGATAGTAGCCGATTCTCAGACCCACGGAATATGCATAGAAAATTTCATAACAATCGGTCAGCTCGTTTCGGAGGAGTATGGTAACTAACATTGTGACACGAGAATTTTATATATAAGACTAGCTGTCCCAGCGAACTTCGTACCGCCATAAACAAATAGGGGTTGGTGGTAGAAGGGTGAAAATTTAGGGTTGTATGTATTTGTGTATGATGTATCATAAAAAAATTAAAAAAAAAATATCTAAAATTGAAAAAAAAATAGGTGTGGATTACCTTTAACATTTAGGGGGATGAAAAATAGATGTTGTCCGATTCTCAGATCTACCCAATATGCACACAAAATTTCATGAGAATCGGGAAAGCCGTTTCTGAGGAGTTTAACCACAAACACCGCGACACGAGAATTTTATATATAAGATATATAAAATTACAATCCTAAAATAATCAGATAAAAATAAAGTAAAAAACTCCACCACGTGCCTAAATTGAACGGATGAGTCGAAACCAATGATTGGAACTTACTACTTAATTGTGATCTAAACATGGATTTATAAAAATCAAAGACGGTCGCAAGTAATTACTTACAAAAACATGAACATAATTGATAACAACCTGACTTGGGGCATTACAGTAGAACGAAACGACATTACAAAAAAACAGAGAGTCAGTGCTATAAAAAAAATCACCATTTGAAAAATGTCAAGTATGACAGCTCACTACACTTTGTTTTGCTAAATAAAACTATTAAGTATGTACCCGTAAACATATAATTAACTGAAAAGTTTTAGGCATTTCGTGATTATTTTATAAATGATTAACAAAAATGATCATACCAAAGGAACTACTGGTCCATTACGATAGAAGAAATACAAGACTATGACAAGAAATATCACTCAGCTTCTGCTTCTGGAGTTGGTTGTTTGCCGTTCTGATTCTGAGTAATAACCTGCTGCAGCTCTGAGTGGGAGTAAATCTTCCTTCGAATACCATCCGATGGAAGAACGAAGATGGTGCCTTCCGATGTCCAACATTTCTTCGTGCCAAAATGCTTGCGAGCTGCCTGAAAAGTTCCTGTCTTGACTTTGTTAGAAACTCGCTGACCGTAATATCTGAGCCCATTAGCGTAGTTTTCTTAGTCCACACTAACATACGAGGTTTCATGCAGGAAAATCAGACTAAGGCAGGTCGAGTGGTGTCCTTTTTATTCATACCAAGCCTATGGCAGGATTCAATGGACTCCGGACCAATATCACTAAACTGCATTTGGTCATTAAAGAGTGCAAGTGTTTTTCTAAGTAATTTTTCATCTTTTTTCTCTTGAAATAACAATGTCTTACGACGACAAAAATTGTCCAGTCGGTCCACACTTAGTGCCAGAAGTTGAACTTAAGACTTGAGCATACCAAACGTCTTCCATACAAAGCCCTTGAACGAAGGAAAATCTGCTGCAAGTGTTTTCACAGTGGTGTTAGGTTCTTTAGTGCTGCGATGTTGCAGATTTCTTTCGAATTCCGTCATTCTGACACTGAACATGGTGGTTAATTCGTTCAAGCTTTTGAGGAGCTAATCAATAGTAGAATGCGTGTTGTTCTTTTGATGTGGATTATGTGTGTAAAGCAGTAGGAGAACCCAACTTAGGCACTGATGAGGTTAGTTTTTACACATAAAAGATTTAACTATATTTAAAGTAAATAAAATTAACAGCCGATTAATTTCGATGCTGACACTTTCACCGATAATATAAAGAAGATCACAATAAAATAACACAAACTTTTGATAGTGTTATATTTTTGCTGTTGGGTAGGGTTTCAGGGCTCCGTGGCAGGTAACTAGGTTCAAGCCGGCAATGCGAGTATAGCTGGAGCGGAAAACCTTCTGCCGCATCATCTATATTCGCGACTGGACTCCAATTACACTGAACATCTGGTGGAGCCGGAGAATTTGTTGCCTAAGCGTAAAAAAGATGAGATTCTTGGAAAGAGGTATGTCGAGATGGATAATAAATATACTGTAATTTGGCAGTCTCTACAACTGTAATATCCCGTATGATATTAATTCTTCCTCAGGATGAATGAAAAACCGCGAAAGGGTGTTTAATTAACTCCAGGTCTTCTCTGTACCCGTATAGCGTTTGAAGTGTCAACTGCCGCTGACATTGTGAAACACAAAGAACTTTTTACATCCAGTGGTGTTAACTTCAGTCTATTTCCATCTGGTGATCTCGATTAATTGCTTTAGTTAAACACACCGTAGAATGTTACAGTTTTATAGAATTAAAAAATACAAAGAATACTTTTCCAGATTAAACTAAGCAAATCCTAGTTATCCTTTGTTACCAGGATAAGTTGATAGTTTTAGCGATACAATAATTAGGTACAGATTCGGATCAAAAATTGACTTTGTTCATGTTATTAGTAACTTTTAAACCGGATTTAAAAAAATGCGAAACTTATTTTTTTTGTGTGTACATCTTAAAGTTTATTTTCTTTGATAGTATATATTGTCCAGTTGGTCCTGTAGTCCTAAAGTCAAGATTTTAATGGGAACCTGGAGGAATCGAGAGAACTCTTCAAAAATCGACTCTATTTAATACTTGTAAAATGATGATGATGATAAAAAAAATTATGTTGTTGTAGTGGATTATTTACCGGTCAAACTATGATTTGAATATCAAAAAAAAAACCTTAATAATTTTACTATGTTAATGTAATATAATTAAATTACAGACGCACGCACACCAGTATACACTGTACAGAATACCAGCACTACAGTAAAATTTTTGTTTTCATCATTTTATGCTTTCGTCTTGGTCCCATTAGCTTAATGTTATTGCGTTAATCAAGTTTTTAGTTTCAGCGCATAAAAATTTCAAAATCCGGACTAATTCTAAGGGATTGGTTTAAGTGTCCAAAGTAATTAACTAATGCCGTTCGTTGAAGTCATTCCGCCCTAATTCTGTGAACAATTTTGTGGAATATTTTGTTAAATACTTAAATTTTAAACAGGATTTCTTAGTGAGTTAGAAAGTGTCCATCCCAATGGTTTTGCAAACTTCTGAGAACGCTATTTATTTGAAAGCATTAAATATTAGACTGGGAGAAAAAATAATAGGTAAACCCTATGATTTTTTTCCGGAATGAGTTGCTATGACAAAAATATATGAAAGAACTTACGTACGTTGTTATTTATAGTGTTAAATCAGGTACAATGGTATAGGTAGCGACAAACTTTTTGAGAAAAACCACAGACAAATAAACTTACGCAGTAAAAGCTATTGTACCTAAAATTGCTACTGCGCAGACTTTCTTGTTTATGGGCGATGCTCATGAAGTTTACCGGGTTTTATACGAAACTCTTGGTGTGCCAATTAAACTCGTTATTTGCCGTACTTATCTTTTTCTGCACAAAATATTTATGACTCAACGAAATTAGAAATAATATAAATAAAGTGGAAGAATTTAGTAGAGCATGAATGTTTAAGTATTAAAATCACAGTATTGATTAATGAAACGATTCTCCGATCATATCAATAATTAGTTTATATTAGCACCGATATTGTTGCTAAGCTGACCAATATCGGTTACGGAGCAAAACTTTGGGTGTAAGCCTGAAATCCGATGCGCATATATAGGGCATTTACCACGGCGCGTACGTATACTTTTTTGTTTCGTATCACAACACAGAATCCAGTTGGAATCGGAAGATATTCCAGGGCGAACCCGCCTCGACAAGCGGCTTAGTTCAAATTGAAACATATTGGTGGGGAAGGGAATCCCCGCCTTACGTGTACGATTTCATCTGTTCAATAAAGTAGTCGCGGAGACGTTTGGAGGATGCGGGGCAAAGTGGGAAAATTTTCCGCTGCTAGCTCAGCTGAATGGTTTTGTACACTTAAATTAAGTGGATATCGCGTGTATCCGGAATTTAAAATTTTCGGAACGGAAATCCTTTACTCGGTAGGTTGTAGTAATTAGTAATTTTATTTTTAGAATTCATTGTATAGGTACTAGCTATCCCACAGCTTCTAACTTCGTATCATGTCGGCGGTAGGAGGGCGCAAATTTAAGGTTGGATGTATTCTCATACTGAATCATAAAAATATTGAAATAAAAAAACAATGTCCAAAAAATCTTTGTGGTGGATCATCCCTATGGACCGGCTCGTATTTTGTACCACTTCAAAATTTACCAAACTATAATGTTTAGTTTTGAATTGGCAAAACTAAAATCAGTACTACAAACATGACGCAATCGCTACCATTTTGGATTCGATGACACAACAGGAGTGAAGTGTAGTAAACAAAAATAGATCTTATTTATAAATGTTTCCCAAAAGGTTTCGTATAGCAACGGTAGGTAGGCACCGTAGCTATTATATATGGTTTTGGGAAGTAAGTATATTAGTGTACTTTTTTGATATGGTTGGATATGGTTTTATGTTAAGCATTTCGAGAATATGATGCCGGCTCTCATAAAAATAAAACTTACTTCTTGCCTAATTTGTACCAGGTAGGGTAATTCTATAATGTACCAGTACAATTATTTAGGTATGTGGTGGTTCTTTAACTCAATTTTTTACTAGATTGAAATATTTTAAAAATATCTGGACTATTAATAAAATTTCTAAATATGAAAACTCTAGATTGGTTATACTTGAAATAGAATAAGAGAAAACTTAACCGGTTATAAAAAAAAGTCTTAATTTACTGTGTTCTTATAGTTAATTTGAATTTTATTTGGAGTACTTAGGTAGATTATTAATATTCAAAACTTTATGTATAATAATTTTTATAAAGATGTATAATGTTAAGGCTGATTTCGGTATAAAAGGAGCACTTTGGGTTCTCATTTAGATCGCAAAGAACAATTTCGTATACTTATTGTACAATTAAGGAAACCGATTTCCTAAATTGAACTATTTCAGACTTTTTTTAAAAACATAAATGTCGTAATTTCTTTATATTTTCTCATTTTCTGGTAAAGAATATTAACAGCAACAGAACAGCCCTTTCGTTTTTAGTAAGCAAATCCTCTTAAATGATATAGTTTTGTGACAGCTTGTAAAGTTCATTAACGGGTACAATATAGGCAACTTTACCCTACTCATCAAAAAAGTTTTAGCAACATGTACGGTTTTCAACTTTTGAAAGATTTTTACTATTGTGATATAAATATACTACACTTATATAAACAAAATCAAAAAGTTTATATTTTTTAAATTATTAACTATATTTTCGAGAACAAAAAAGATAATATACTAATCTTCTATGCTAATAAAAAAATTAACATCAATTAATACAACGTAGCTCCTGAAAATGATACGTGTTAATTGGATTTTTTTGATGTGTGTATTATTGACGTTATATTATGTGAGCTGTATTTTTATAAGCTGCCGCGTGGCGTATTGCAAAGCAGTACAACCGACACCTCGCTGCGCAGCGAGACACCTCTCACTCATGCAGCGGAACGTGTCTACTGTCTATATTGGCCACGTGCATCAGCCCCGCCGTATCGCGGTACTTTTTCTTCCTCTTCTGCAAGAAGTCTAATCAAAACAGTCTAATTATATTAATTTGCATTCGAGCACTCGACCAACTGCATCCACTACTCATGTGATCTATTAAAATTATAACTATTTCGTTTAGCCATATTCAATATTAGATACAAACGCACAATTGTCCTGCATGTTACATAAACGTCGCTACTAAGGCAGCAATCAATCTTGTCGACTGTCAAAGTGTCCACGGTCCGTTTTGACGGATCGGGGTCATTGTGAATGCAGTCATAGCCAGCTAGATACATTCTTATAACGTAACAGTGGACACTACGTTCAAGGAAATCCCTTCAGTGTCGTTTTGTCAGAGAAATCGTTTACAAAGATTTGTTGGGTAATACCTACGGAATATAAGAATAGGGAAAAGGAGAAGCATTACTGAAAGTTACACTTCTCTTAGTATTGCAAAATAGGAGCTCGATGATGTAGTGGTTAGCGAGTTCGATCAGCGATGGCGGAAGTTAAGCAACTTTTGCAATTACCATTCCTAGAATGTGTGAACAAAACCTTACTATCTCAGTGTCTTCCTCTATTCGGAAGGCACATAAGACGTCCCAGCTGCATCTTCGGTCGTTAACATCCACAAATCCAGACAGGGTCTACAGAAATGGGGGTATTAAAATGCTTATGGTCATATTGATAAAACTTACAGCAAGCAAGGACAAACGATGCCCCTCTTAACTAAATTCTTGGTACAATAAATAAAATATTAACAGCTTTGCGTTGACGCCGAGACTATAAAATACACAAAATCGGAAAACTCGGACCCTCTGCGTCCAAACTCATCTAAAACATTTTCATAAAAAACAAATTGTAGAAAGCCTGTCTATTCTAAAAATAGTAAATTTTGCTCACAAATAATAAACTATACCTAACCTATACACACTTGTGTTTTGTTTTCTTTAAGTTTGATATAATTATAAAATTTTATTGGTGCCTATAGCACCTTTTGTTAGCTTACTCTTAAGAACAATATAAATTATATTTCACGTCAACATCTAACATCTACTCCACGAAGGCAATTTGATAGGTAATAAAATCTCATACATTTTCAACTTTATATCCGTCAAAAACCAATTTTATGGCACTTCATCAAACCGGTATGTGACCGATATAAGTATGTCATGTCGGGAATGCCACGGTGCATGGGCTGTATTTCATTTATAGAATTTCCGTCAAAAGTATTTTATAACTCTTCCCGTTTTGCTGAGCGCCGCACCCGATAGCACGTGCTCGGAATCCGGAACACCAAAATCGAGCTCAGTGTCGTATTGTTATTTGGTGAATCGCCGACGATTCTTCTTTAATTATGAATGGAGCCTTGATACTGCAGCAATGTGGATTATCTCTCATTCTGTATTAATCAAGGATACAACAAAAGCACAATAGTAAAGAAACTCTGGGTAATTGAAATACGAAGAATTAAAACGTGAAGTTACTCTTGTAAAACCATTATCAGTATTTCTTCAAAATTTAGCCTTCGATAACATTAATGTGACGACGACGTATCGTCAAAACGACGCAAAGGGAACGATGCAATTTTGTTGAAAGATACATATTCTTTATTTACTGAAGTAAAGAACTTTAGCCTTGCAAACTTACACAACGCATGCTGTTACAGTTTTGACAGTAGGTACCTCCTTCTCGTCGCGACCTTCATCAATCAAAAATAATAAAAATTAATACTTGTCAAAGTAGGTACTCTGATATTGTCTCCATAAATAGCTGCCTCTTACTATATTAATATTAGGCCTCCCCTCCATAGTCGCGTTATTATCGGTCGATAATATCGGATGCGTTATTTGTTTTTAATACATCATGTATAAATAATATAACGACGCAATAGAAGTAGACAAAATATCGCATTAACGCATACGATATTGTGGCTTTGAACTTTGGTCAGTCGTGGACATGTGGGTAGGATGATTCAACCAGCTTGCAATAATTTTTAGCATCCGAACGACGTGAAACTCTTAAATTTTAAAATGTCGTATGTTTTTATTAAAAGAGGCTTTAAATATCCATTCGATTCGTAAGTTATTATTTTCGGAATCATTGATTTATGTAGACAACGACGACGCATTTTGAAAGAGCTTTATATAATGTTTCAATTCAGCCCCATGTTTGAAAGATGATAAATGTTAATAATTTCTTGAAATAAACTTTGACTGTATATTATTGCAAATGTTATGAATGCTCTGTTGAGATGTTGAGGTACAAACTAGGACTTTTATCTTAACTCAACCTTAGGTAGTTACTGTAGGAATATAATACCAAAGAGTAGTATGTTAGATTATTTACCTGCAATATTCTCTACCATTACTTACAAATGTATGCTTACAATACAGTGATAAACGAAGGAATGCTAAATGACATATCATGAAGTTCTTTCGCCCTGCACAGTGTTTAAGCGAGCAGGCGTTATATACATATCATACTGCATGCTAGGAAATAGTTCAAAGCAGAACATACATCCAAACGGTTGTTTTCCAAGTTCAGGCTTGTTTACCACCAACCCGGCATAATAAACTTAGCTTACAGCTCTTTTTCTTTGGACAATATATCCTATTGACTTGGACATTCGAAATCCACGACAGCTCGCGCACTCGGTAGATTTAGTACGAAACACCAGCAATAAATAACTGACCCGGAAGGGACAAAGGTACAGGAGTATCGCCGAAATGAATTGAAAGGCCCTCATACATAAAACAAGGATTTGCTACGTTCGCTATCACCTCAGTTCACGCGGATCTGCCGAGAATCTGCATTAAAAGCCATTTTTGCTTGGAGCGGATCGGCGTTGAAACAATGCTTAATTGACTCAATCGTAGCTTTTCAATAGACTCGGTGAAGTTTGCCAAGGAGAAATATGACAAATGTCCTAATGATATTGTTCTTTGCTGTTTGTTATTTTTTAAAATATTACCTAGCTTTTTATTTTTGTATTGAAATATTCTGTAGGTATATTCAATATAACTGGACTATAATTTAAATCTATGACTATTGCATATTAGGGGACTTTAAACATAAAAATGAATACACACACACACTTCGGTATCCAATATTTTAAAGATTGAAAAAGAAAATCAATTATCGAAATGAAAGCTAAAATTGGTTCTATAAGATATTCTTCTCCTTTTGATAATAAAATACGAAATAACTATTCTATTTTATTTCGATCGAATAACGTCTCTGTCAATTTATTCGATACTTAACTTGTAAGATTTCTAGACCAAAATTAAAGTAATTCTTCCAACATTTGTATCGACTCACGATGTGAGATATAGGGTTAAGTACTACCATTTTGTAATCCACCTAAGTTTCAGTATCATACAACAAACACACTCGTTAACATTTACTTAGTTATAAATTTGACGACTTCCGTGGCTAAGTGGTGTGTACGCCAGGTTTCAAGGTGTCGTCTACTCGTAAGGTCCCGCGTTCGAATCTCGGGGGGGACGGCGATGTTTGTGGGATGAATACGAGCATTTTTACTCCAGTCATGGATGATTTAATATGTATTTCTATATAAATGTTCTATTATATGTATCAGTATATGCACTCTATCCGTTACCCTCGTATCCCATAACACAAGCCTACAGTGCTTACTTTGGGGCTAGGCTATTAGTTGGTGTGAATGTTTAAAAAAATATTTACAAATAAGTCATCATTAAATAAAACAAATTTCAACGGTGTAGATGCACTGATTTACTTATTTATTGACCAAAAAAGGATGCAAAACGTCAATAAATGATTAAAACAGTGCATCAATACCGTTGAAACTTGATTTATTTAATGATGATTTATTTATAAATATTTTTACAGAAATTAATCATCATTGTTTTTAAGATGAATATCAGATTATGATTCCGACTTTATTGCACATGAATATTCTGACTGCAGTATTTCAAGTAAGCGATTACTAAATTATCCTCCGCAGACGAGAAACTTTTAAGTTCTTCATAAATATGACAAATATGACAAAAAGTCCCTGAATCATGAAAAAAAAATACCACTGAGGACTTCTCACTGACTCAATGCACATGATGTAGGAATATTTGAAGCACGAAAATTTGAAAAAGTGCACGCTATGCACTTCCATAATCTGAGAATATTTACTTAAATATTCTCAGATTACGTTGTGTAACATGAAGTTTAAGAAAAACAAAAGACGACTCAAAGATAATACTGGGTCCATTTCTTACATTGGATCGAGCGCACAACACAGGCTTAAGTTCGATGTGTGCGCTGCTGCGCCTAGTCACTAAGTTATATTTTTTTCCGGGACTCCCCCGTACTTTTGTCCTATCTCCATCCTGTCCGGCGGTCTCATCCGTTGTTCGGGGGACTTTTTGTACGCAGGACTTTTAATTCCTTGTGAGCGTTACTCTATGCAGTTGTAAGATATATATTGGTGGAAAAAAAAGTCCGCGAACAATTATTGTCCTTCGTCTGCGTTCCGGACTTAAAGAGACAAGGCCATTCACTTGATTGTACTGTACCTAACTACGCTAAAGTTTTGTAACAACACTTCCATTGCACAGTTACCTATGTGATTACAGCTCTAAAGTTTCCTTGCCTGGTGCAGCAGCGAGTTTTACGGTGAGCGACCGAGTGTATGGTGAGTCCGCAAGCCGTGATCAATTGACACCGGCTTCCCCCGGTTCCGAACTTCCGGGCAGTAAAATAAACGTGCGCGTTATTTCCTTGTTCCCCGTTTTTGTGTTTCGCTCGCTACGTTTTTATTTTTAAGAATGGCGTAATTTTAGGTGTCATAAAGTCCTCCGTTCAGCTTTTCGCGTGTCTTTCGTAAAGTGGTCGGGAACGTGACGTTTTTAGTTCCTGATCTTTTTTGTGTGAGGGTGAGAGTAATATTTTTAACTTCGCTCCTCATTTTTTTGGTTATGAAAATAGTGCCTGAAATGCAAGAAGCAACTGCTGCATGCAGGCCTAACACGTCTTTTTGACTTAAAAGCAGACTGCCTAGAATAAAAGATGCCACTACTCCAATAATATATAAAACGCTAATTGACTAAGAAGCAGAATGCCTACAATTTATCGTGACTATATTTTTTGCTGTCAACCATCATTTTGAAATCTTAAAATATTAATACTTAATAAAAAAACTGTATTCTTAAAACTAATACTTTGGTTTTATGATTCCAAAAATATACTAGATGCCTTAAAACTATTAAATACAACTTTTGATTAACAATTTATTAGAGTCTGTACACTTTTTAGCAAAAGTATGTTTTAAGTCGTCTATAATGTTATCACTGTCCAAAAGTATTCGTCATTATCACACAACAGCAATTTCTATATTTTATTTAAAAGCTCATAAATATTGTATGCTACGTATTCTTTTCTATGAAAAACTTTTTTATCTAATCAGCTAGTTCACTACTTAGGGAAGAAAAATACATACATTTTCCATTACCATATTATTTCGATATCAGCAACCCCTTTCAATAATAAACAGTTTCAGTCATAAAAATCCACAGCTGCAGACGAAAACAAACCATAATAATTATCTTTAGTGCAAGTTCGGCATCGCGGTGGGATAAAGAAGTTAAATAAAACGGGGTTTCCTTTGGGAGACTGAGGTGAGGCGTCCAGAAAGTTCGGCATGTTTGGCGATAAATGGGAATTTATAGCGGCGCCGGCGACGGTGGCGCCGCGCCATTTTCTTTCAGCGGTATTTCTCAGAGGTCCGCAATGCGTTTGTGGTGAAAACAGTATTCTTTGTGAACAGTTGGCTGCACTTGTTTTATGGAACCGTTGGCAACGCAACCGATTGCGAGAGCGTGGTCTGGCTTTTGTTACCGCTAACAATCCTTTTAATCTTGGGTTTTCGCTGCATCCATTTAGATTTGTTAGAATCCATTCAATTATATAAATGCTTTCCATAGACAAAGCGGTATTATCCCACCAAATACTGTATACATTTCTTATGATGAAGAAAGTCGAAGTGATTTAAAAATAATCAGAAAAGCGTAGGCATATGTTATGAAATTAGATACAAAATAATAATAAAGGAACCTAAGTAATGAAAATTTCGGATCTTTGCACAAGATCGTTGATCAAGTGATAATTTCTTTTGATGACTGTCAGCCAATCGAAAAAGAAACTTATAAACAATTAGACATAGAACTCAAAATCTTACGCTTCAGGCTGTAAGTCACACGGCTGAGCCGAGAGTCGTATTCACGTGGCACAGTCCTCATAAACATCTTTTCATTAATTTACGTTCGATGTTTTTACAGCTTCTGACGTCATCTATCTTTCATACGTTATTCATCTGATAGTGAATAGCGACTCACGACTATTGCATCCTTTCACTATTGGTAGAACGTTAAGGACATCTCAGATAGTAAAAGCGTATCAATATGCTACACAACATTCTTTCCACCAATACATTTCTATACATGAATGCGCAACAAGTAAGTAATTCTATGGCGCCGCGCCGCAAATAGACCGATAAACTTTGTATGGTTAGAAGGGGAAACGTAATAAATGATATCTCCACTAATATAACTATGAGTAAGCAACGGAGGGTGCGTGTTTGTGTTACAAAAATTATGTTTTCAATCAATTTATCACTTATCTCCCTACGTTGCAAAAACAAAAAAGATTTATGTGATATTCTTTATCCTACACCGGTGGTTGTTATTGATACCGCAAATAAATTGAAGATTTCTTGTGTTTTATCTGTATGTATGCGAATCCTAAATAATGTTGAAACTTTGTTGTTGCGGTATAGAAAATGTATATGTGTGCGTAGATGATTTGACAAATCAAATTTTCTCGAAAAGCCTAGAGATTTAGCTAAAACGCGGATGATTATGCGCCTTTTACACCATGCAAGTTTCTTGCTTGTTGCATACAATTAAATTGAAGCAATAAATGACTTGCATTGTCTAAACAGTACATAACATTATTCATTACGATACATTGGTATCTTGCTTCAAAACTTCTTAGTGTAAACAGCACATACAATAATTTCTTAAGCAATTCTTGTTTACAAATCTTGTATTCAATTCTGGTATCATTTGCTAACATGAGTGTAGTAAGTGATGGTGTGTTAATTGTTGCTGCTCTTCTGAGACAAGACATATTGAGATAACGTAGAAAAAAAGTAATCTATTAAATTATATTAAGAAAGTTTGGACTTGTAAACATTATCAGTACCGGAACGGTGCCTATGGTATATTTTTCCAATCTCCAATCACTGCGTCCTTACTTTTTTATTGGTATAAAGTTTCTTTCCGGTCCGCACTGGGCTCATTCCGCACTGGGTCCAGTACGGATTGGTGAGTAGGATATCTTTTTTATGGAATAGGAAGATTGAGCCATTATTCGCCACGCGGGCGGATTGGTGGGTAAAATAAATATTTTTTTCTAAAGAAAAGTTTAATAGAAAAAAATCCACGCGGACCAGGCAGCGGACGGGACTCGAACCCGCACTCGCCGGATTGCGAAGGGTGCGGGTTCGAGTCCCGTCCGCTGCCTGGTCCGCGTGGATTTTTTTCTAGTAAACTTTTCTTTAGATTTAAACATCTAGCAGTTAAATGCTTAAAAAATAAATAAAAAATAACTATAATTGCTATTTCTTCTTTCAAATATTTAATACTTGAAAAAGTATTCATTTGACATTGTGGGTTACCTACAATGCGAAGAGATGGCGCTGCCTTGCAGCTTAAGGCTAGGAAAATTTCGACGCGGCGAATAGGGCCGTGGTAGCATAATGGTCAGTGCATTCGCCCGGATTGCGAAGGGTGCATGTTCGAGTCCCGTCCGCTGCCTGGTCCGCGTGGATTTTTTTCTAGTAAACTTTTCTTTAGATTTAAACATCTAGCAGTTAAATGCTTAAAAAATAAATAAAAAATAACTATAATTGCTATTTCTTCTTTCAAATGTTTAATACTTGAAAAAGTATTCATTTGACATTGTGGGTTACCTACAATGCGAAGAGATGGCGCTGCCTTGCAGCTTAAGGCTAGGAAAATTTCGACGCGGCGAATAGGGCCGTGGTAGCATAATGGTCAGTGCATTCGCCCAGATTGCGAAGGGTGCGGGTTCGAGTCCCGTCCGCTGCCTGGTTCGCGTGGATTTTTTTCTAGTAAACTTTTCTTTAAATTTAAACATCTAGCAGTTAAATGCTTAAAAAATAATTTTTTTTTATTACATCTATTCGAAGAGCTACTTTGTTCTCTATTTACAGGGACCAACATAACGTTTTAATCCCTAGGGACCAAAATAGCTTTTTAATTCCTCCTCATTCCTTTTTGGCTTCCGTGTAGAGATGTAGTGTAGACTAAAATGACTTTCTTCATATTTATAAACCTTCCTTGAAAATAAGATATACTGACTAATATCATAAAGCTGGAGAGTTTGTTTGTTTATTTTTGTGTTAAAATACTGGTCCGATTTGATTTTGTTTACGATACCTATATAACATCACGCTAGTACCAGTAGGATCGGAGCATCGATGAAGAATGTTGCAAAAACAGGTCAAAATATTCCATTTCTGAGCTTCCGTAGCATGCGCTGGGTATACGGTTAAAGTTATACAAAAATTATGTATTACGGAATAATTGTTCTCCTTTTTATCGAACCTTTAAGGTTCGATAAACCTCCACTTGTAACATAACTGTAATAGTTAGACATATGGTATTGCGGACTTTTTTGTAGATATTGATGTCCTCTTTAAAACTTTACTACATCACTTTGCTCAATTGTCAATGACTTCCGCAGCGTACGCGATAAAAGGTTATTTTTTTGGTATTTTGTTCACACATTGGGTTACATTATCGGAGTTTTAATACGGAACCCTAACTTTTTTGAAAATATGCTTTAGCCTATTTTCATCAAGGATAATATAGGATTCTAAATGTGAAAGAATTTTTCAAATCGGTCCCGTAGTTTCGGAGCCTATTCCATACAAACAAACAATCAAATCTTTCCTCTTTATAATATAAGTAAGTATAGATATTCTGTTCATGGAAATGGGTCTAAAAAGAAAGTGCTCCATATCTTTATCACACATTCACGAGAAAGGTGTCATTGACCGGAGTAACGATAGCACAGCAAAGCGTTGAAAGCGTTCAACTCAAGAGTGGTAGGGCACAGCGGATTTTCCGCTCGAATTTTAGCGCCTTTCTCGGGAAACCACCGTCACCTTTCAGAGGACCACATTAAGGTGGTGAGAAGGGTTCTAGGGTTTCGCGAGGTAGGGGATTTTGTTCAGGCCGACAAGGTAAGGATGGATTGATGGTATCTTCACAACTGGACTCCACTTACACTTAACATCAGGTGGAGTGGAGTAATTTGTTGCGCCTAACATATAAAAAGCTTTGCATATACTTCATCCTATGACAGAAAATTCATTCACAACCTAAAGTAGACATGTAAAAATATAATCCCAACTCTCAATAATATTGAAAATGACTTACAAAAATTTTACTACCAATTATTGAAAACGGCAATTATGAAGCGTTCAAGCCCGAATGAGCGGACGTTTTAACTAAGTTTTAATGAATTGATTTAACTTTTCGCCGTTCTCCATAGTCTTTGGCATTGAAGTTGGATAAAGTGATACCTACAACTCTT
Organism: Chilo suppressalis; assembly: GCA_902850365.2. NCBI lineage: Eukaryota > Metazoa > Arthropoda > Insecta > Lepidoptera > Crambidae > Chilo > Chilo suppressalis. The sequence goes on along the minus strand of OU963910.1, from coordinate 10,575,327 downwards.
TACTTTGTTAAGCGAACTCGAAATGTTTATCTCTGACAGGAAGTCACGAACGAATCGTGTTCCCTAACAGAAAATAAATTAATCATGTTCGGGCGGATCAAAATTTAATTATCTGCTATCTCTAATGACTTTGTTATCGAGGAAACGGTTAAGGAAAAATTTCTTGCTCGCATGTACTTTGTCCTTATTATTTTGTAAATGAAGATTCTGCGAAAATTAAAAGTTAATGTTACCCAGAACTGAGACGATTTTGTTCGTTTTTGTGCGGCTGTCCAGAAACGGGGTATTTTGTATAATTTCCTTTCTTTCAATAAAATATCTATTAAACAGAAAACACTTCATAAAAAAATAAAAGCATATACAAGAAATTACACAAAAATGTCTAAGACTCTGTAACTAATTTTATAATTTACAATCTCAGTTATAAAGCAACTGTTTTACTATTTGTAGGAGTTGATGTCGACATTTTTTTTTCTTGCTTGTGTTACGAAGGATGGTAGATATTAAATTGACATTATCAACAAACAAATACAATAATAGTACTCACCTTACACTGCAAAACTTCAGTCGAATATAAGCGCGACTACACCTGAGTTATAGTCTAGGGGGGCATTTTATAAGTCGCATTCGTATTTGTCTTCGCCATGTCTACCTTCTCATGGGTGAAGTTAACTCAAAAGTTTATGAGAAATGAGAACGTTTTGAATGAGTAGTACTTCACGTACTTCTTTCTAAAGTACCTCTTTTAGGAAATAAGATTTCGGACCGTTTAATTAAGTCTATACTGTTTGTAATGTTTGTATAAGCAGTGCCCCCCCCCCCCCCCCCCGATTTGTCATAAAATTACCACATTTCCCAATTTTTCACCCTGTTCAAGATCTGGTCCTCTTTATCTCTATACAAAAATGTAATTAAAAGCATTTAAATGGCAAAGACATGAAATACTGAAAGGCAGAATTAGAAAGTATTCGTTGGGATAAAAATATATAAGTTTTCGTAAAAAATAATATCTGTTTCACGATTTGGAAGTAGGGCGGAGCCAACATTGAATCATGGAATAGACTTTCATTACTAATCGTACCTACTACGTGTTATTATTTTTTTACTTTTTAGTTGCATTTTCGATCTTGAAGCCGGTTTTTTTTTGTTCAAAATATTTTTACTTTTGAGTTCCATTTTCGATTCTGAAGGCGGTGTTTTTTTTTGTTTTAAAACATTTTTTATATATAAACTAATAACTACTAACTTATAGATGTTCTTTTTTTCCGTTATGTGAATTTTATAAGTAGCAACACCTGACAGCACTCAAAGTTGCTACAAAAAACACAGCAAACTTTTTACAATCTAAAGAGATTGTAGAACTTTATATCTGTTACAAAGTTAACGTACTTCTAAGGAACATTTTCGTTCTTGTTTGTCAATACTTAACAATGCTGTAGGTATATTTTGACCTTTGTTTTTGACATCTCTTTAATTCTGCAATACGCAACCTTGACAGGGCGCCAAGGCTTCACACGCACATTTTGGGGACCTCGGTCATGAAAGTGCAGAATTATTGGGGTTCCGTACCTCAAAAGGAAAAATACGAAATCCTTATAGGATCACTTTGTTGTCCGTCCGTCCGCCTGTCAAGACCGTTTTTTTCAGGAACGCGTGGAGGTATCAAACTGAAGTTCATATTTAATACTTGAGTCTACTGTCCCTTGGAGCTGTGAAAAAATCAAACTTCTAAGCCATAGTGATCAAAAGATACAGCCTTTTATGCCGCGAATTTCCGCAAATTTTCGAAACTCGCACGGGAATCAAAACCTACAGGGTACTTCCCGTGAACTTAGAATCTTAAAATTTGGTACCAAGTAACGTCTTATAGTACAGATAAAGGAAAAATTGCGAAAGCCGTAAATTTTTAGTAACATCATATAATAAAAATATTTTTAATAATTATTAAATCATCGTCATCATCAATATTTTTCTACATCACTTTTTTATAACTGTAAAAACAAAAGCGTAATGAATTTAAGTAATTTAAAAAAAACTTATTTTGGCCCTCTTGAAAAGTCAGGTGTTGTGCTTTACGTCAATTGAGATTACAGGTATCGATATAGTTCACCTATTCGATTTTTTTTTATTCTTCTCAATAAATCCTCCATTGATGTTAATTTTGAAGTTAAATATTGTATGATGTAGCCTCGTCTGGAATAAACGGTTTCACAAACGCCTATAGTCAGAACCCAATATAAAATCCAATTTCTCAAAAATAAAATTATCAGGTAAGATTATGCCTAGTTTATTTTATTTTTATTATCAATCCAACTATATTTCAACGTTACAATATTAAAAGATGTGTCTTTTTTACCTTTAGTCTATCTAATAAATGACTTTCCAAATTATCTCTAACCAGTCGACCCCTGACTTGTTGGTATTGGGTTTCGGCGTTTCACTGTCCAATTTAGTCTCTCTTAGGATTAGTCAAAAGTCGAAACACGCTGTTCGTTTGGCCTTTAACGAAAACTAATAAAACAATATCTGAGATTTGGTTAACGAAATCTGTCCTCGATTGAAGCGCCTGATTTTTGTTTGATCAACTGTGGTTTCAACCCTATATTGAGCTGGAGATTTCGGCACTAAATTACAAGATGAATATCAAAACCACATTTCGCAGAAACATAAAATCCTGACCGAAAGCACCTGGCTGTACGTGGGCTTTATATTTCGCCAAAATATTAAATATAAACCACTTCTCAATTTATCTGATTATCCACATATTTTCTAACTCAATCTAAAATAAAGATATGGATAAATAAGTAGATAGGTACTAAATTTCCCACTTTGAACAAACTTATTATTCTTCGTGCAACAGTTTCAATATTCTTTAGGAATGCCGCCTTGAGCTGCCTTAACCAATTCCTATGATTGATTAATGTTTAGTGGTTTTTTTTAATTTCCTTGGTATATGTTATGTTTGAAATAGTTTCATGTTATTTATCAATACATAATTTTTTTCATATACACACACATATATATATATTAATATATTTCTGTCTGTGAAAACTTGTAATTGGCTTACTGTTTCATATTTTAATATTTTTTGTTTTTAATAGCTGTTGGTTTCCCTACAATAAATAAATCAAAATATTACTTCACTGCCTTAAGGACCTACGAATAATGTCTGGCAAAGCCATGATGCCTTCCTCATCACTAGGAGTTGCAAAGAGGATATGTAAAGTTACTTCCCCGCTCATTTCACCCACCTCGGCTCGGTGAAATGAGCAGGGTCCTACCTAGCCCAAAGGAGGACGGGTTGGAGAGGACGGCGGCGCGCCCTGGCTGCGCCCGTCCCATGAGCCTACTCGGGGGGTCCCTCGCTGGCCGGCATGGCGTCAGCTGTGCCGACCACCAACGGACCCCATGACGGCAGCCCCCACTTGTAGTTCTGTCCTGCAAAGAGGGAGCTACACGGGCATGCCCAAGTAGCCCTCCGCAGCGGACGGGGGGCGGTACGGTGGGCACTAGGCCGCGTACTCAGCCCCCATGCGCGGGTCATCCTACGCACGTCTGTGGGGTCCCCGCGATACCCCGGGAGACCCCTGTGGTGGAGCCACGGCTAGGCCGGGAGGCTGCTAGGTGCGAAGGCGCGGAAGAATCCCGAAAAGGGGATCCCGCGGCTTCACGCTAAGCAGCTTAGAGGGGGAAAAAAAAGGGTCCTACCTACTAAAACCACAGAAAATATCCCTGCACTGATCCTGGTCCTGGTCCAAAGAATGCGTACATACAGTGCGGGTGTTATCATGGCGCCCTGTTAAGACTGGCCAAGGTGCCAGTGCACCCTGCGGAGTGGCGCGGGGCGGGGGCCCTTCCGTCCGGCGGGTCGGCGCATCTCCACTGCAGGCAGTCAATCGGGAAGACAAACCCCCCTTATTTGCCCGGACTCTTCGCGACGGCGTCCGCTCGTTTTCGCGTCTCTTTTTTTTTCACTTCCACCATGGCAGCCTCAATAACAAAGTTTGGACGTACAGCGGTCCACCCCCCCACGCCTTCAACGCTGTTTGAGGTCGAGTTCTGCAACATACGCGGACTCCACTCTAACCTCAACGCTGTCCACCACCATCTCGAGACAGCACGGCCAGCATTGTTGTTCCTGACGGAGACACAAATACTTCCGCCTGCTGACACAGGCTACCTTAATTATCCCGGCTACGTGCTTGAAGAGTCCTTCAAAGCGAAAGCCGGTGTATGCCTGTATGTTCGGGCGGATGTTTGTTGTCGCCGTCTCCGCTGCTTGGAAGATCCCTCCTTCTCCATGCTGGGGGTACACGTCGACTCTGGCCCCCGGGCCAGAGTCTACGTGTGCCTCTACAGATCCCACACCGGCGATGTTGAGACAACTCGACTTTTTGAACACCTTAGTCGGGCAGCAGATGACGCGCAGGAGCGATTTCCCAATGCAGAATTGGTGTTTTTGGGGGACTTTAATGCTCACCACAATTTGTGGTTAAGTTCTTCCAAAACTGACCATGCAGGGATCTCTGCTCACACATTCGCTCTCACGCATGACTTGAAGCAACTGGTTGATCAGCCCACCAGGATCCCAGATATTCCAAGTCAAGCGCCTTCTTTACTGGACCTTCTGCTCACGACCCATCCACAGGGCTATCAGGTTGTGGTAAGCCCCCCTGGGCTCGTCCGACCACTGCCTGATATCTGCCAAAGCACCACAGGCCAAGCCTCCGCGTCGAGCAGTGGTCAAGCGCCGTATCTGGCATTATGGGTCGGCAGATTGGGACGGTATGCGTGATTACTTTGCGTCCGTCCCTTGGAAGCAGCGCTGCTTCAGTGACAGGGACCTATCGGGCAGTGCCGTTGCCATTACTGAGGAGATCATAATGGGTATGGAATACTATATTCCTCATTCTGATCTCATCAGTAAGGGCACACGTAACCTCTGCTTTAATCACGACTGTGCTGAAGCTGCTTCGCGTAAGCAAGCGGCATATCGTGCTTGGATCAGAGGCCGCGCTCTCAAGTATCCCGGTGTCGATTCACTCAAAGCAGCCTACAATTCTGCTTCCAAGGCCTGTAAGAAGGCTTACATCAGAGCGGATGCCCAGCGTGTTGCACGTGTTGGCCAAGAACTTATAACGCATCCTGCGGGCTCCCGTAGCTACTGGCGTTTGGCCAAGGCCGTGCAAAAAAACTTCTGCCAGCCCTCGCTGCCACCTCTGAGATGCCCAGACGGAACACTAGCTCATAAGCCGCAGGAGAAAGCCGATTTACTGGCAAAACTCTTTGCGGCTAACTCCCGAATCGATGATTGCAATGCACTGCCACCATCATTACCTCACTGTGGCACAACGATGCCTGATATTAAAATCAGGCAGCGTGAGGTTCGTGCCGAATTGCCATCACTTGACGTCCGGAAAGCTAGTGGACCTGATGGTATCCCAGCAGTAGTACTTAAAAAATGTGCAGCGGAGTTGTCTCCCGTGCTCACGCGCTTGTACCAATGCTCGTATTCTTTGGGGCGTGTGCCGGAGACTTGGAGAGATGCTAACGTGCAACCGGTGCCCAAAAAAGGGGATCGCTCAGACCCGGCAAACTATCGGCCAATAGCAGTCACCTCAGTTCTATGTAAAGTTCTAGAAAAGGTCCTTAATAACCATCTGACCCGCTACCTAGAGGATCACTCCCTGATTAATGATCGTCAATATGGATTTAGACCGAAACGATCGACGGGTGATCTTCTAGCGTACTTAACTCATATCTGGGGTGAGGCTATCGACAAGCGTGGCGAGTCGTTGGCTATCAGCCTTGACATTGCCAAGGCGTTCGACAGGGTCTGGCACAAAAGCCTTCTCTCCAAGCTTTCGGCATACGGTCTGCCAGCCCAGTTCTGTTCTTGGGTAGCTGACTTCCTGCATGAGCGTAGAATTCGTGTCCTTACGGATGGTAGCAGTTCGCGGTTCATGTCAGTGAATGCCGGCGTTCCCCAGGGCTCCGTCCTATCCCCCACTCTCTTTCTGCTGCATATCAATGACTTGATTCCTCTTGGGAATATTCATTGCTATGCAGACGATAGTACAGTGCATGCGGGGTATCTCGGACAAGCAGCGGCTGGGCAGGCAGTAACCAGGGAGAAACGGGAAAATCTTGTCATTGAACTTAATCAGGCTTTGGACCACATTTCCGAATGGGGTACCAGGAACTTGGTTGGGTTCAATGCCAAGAAAACTCAGGCTTGCGCTTTCACGGCAAAAACATCGCCATTCCTTCCCCTTCCATCTCTTCAGGGCACAACACTACCGCTGCAGAGCAATATTTCCATGTTCGGTATGGAAGTTCGCTCAGACCTGAATCCAAAGGACTACATCGAAACCGTGATCAAAACAGCTTCAAGCAAACTCGGAGTCCTGAACAAGGTGCGGCGTTTTTTCACGCCCGATCAACTGTGCTTGTTGTACAAAACGCAAGTGCGGTCCTGCGTGGAATATTGCTCGCACCTCTGGGATGGCTCCGCCAAGTACTTGCTCGATGCTTTGGATAGGTTACAGCGGCGCGCGATCCGCATCATAGGCGATGAGGAGGTGACTAAACACCTTGAGCCTCTTCAATTACGCCGTGACGTGGCGTCACTAAGCGCGTTCTATCGTTTGTACCACGGCGAGTGTTCTGAGGAGTTATTCTCTCTTATCCCACCTTCCCCTTTCCTTCAGAGGACCACGCGCGCTGGCCTACGTTGTCACCGTCGTACTGTGGCCACAATTCCAACGCGTACAAAGAAATTTGGTGACTCATTTCTTTGTCGCACTATCCGTAAATGGAATGCTCTGCCCGCTCACGTGTTCCCTCCCTCTTACAACCTGGGATCCTTTAAAAGAGGCGTGAAGAAGCAACATGCAGGCCGGCAGGGTGAGGATGGCTGATGTGGCAGGTAGAACTGCTGTATCAGCTATCTTCGCGTCTGGACTTCACCTTCACTTAACATCAGGTGGGGTGGAGTCATTTGTCGGACCTAACTATAAAAAAAAAAAAAAAGGTGCGTGGTCTCTCATAACAGGGCGCCGCACCATAAAGACCTATAGTGAAACTTGGTTGCGTTACTGCTTTCAATCTTGTGTAGTCTATGTTGTATAGGGTTTCGCCGACAAGTTTACATGATTATGATAGATTTTATGGCGTACGCACCAGTGTGAACTCTTTCAAATAATTTTAATGGAGTCTACACTTCAGAAGAAGTCAATCTTTTCTGTAATACTGTTATGGTTATGGTTGGTCTGAGTTAAATGATGGCCATTAATTGTTAGTATGTAATAATTTAAGGTTGAGACTGACAAACCTCCTAAGAAAAGATTTAAATAAAACTAGTTTGTTACGGGTTAATGCACGAAACTTTATTTATTTATTGACGTTTCGTAGCCTTTACAGGCTACGTCGTCAGAATCGAAACGACAATAAATAAATAAAGTTTCGTGCATTATCCCGTAAAAAACTAGTTTTATTTAATGAGTGATGTGCGTGAAAACCTAAGAAACAAAAAGATTTAAAGACAGCATACAAGCACAGAATCAATCAGAACACATCATACAGCGCTCTTCTATCTGTAGGCCCATTTATTTTATATTTAGTCTTTCAAATCATACACTAACATTGCAAGTGTTGTTGTGTAGCAACAAAATAAAACTAGATAAGAAGAAAAAAAAATCAAAAGAACAGTATAGGAATATATATTTACAAGATAAAGTACTATTTACAGATTATTAAAAAAAAATATGGAATATGTGTGTAGTGTGAGTTGTGAAGTGGGCGTGGGTCGTCGGCGATCTCCAGGGGCGGCTTGAACGGTAGGGCGTGGGTCGTCGGCGATCTTCAGGGGCGGCTTGAACGGTAGGTCGTGCTACAGGTAGATGGACGGCGCTCCTTGGAGGCAGAAGCGCTCCTGTGCAGCCGTCTTAGATCTTGGCCTCCCCTGGTGGTTGCTGGCGGCGCTGCTGGTAGTTTGGCCGGCGTATATCGGCCAGAGGCGGGCGTTGAAGAAACGGCAGGAGTCGGTAGAAGGCGGGCTGAAGCAGCTGGAGGCTGGCCGAAGAAGCTGGAGACCAGGCGCAGTCCCACCGATGAGGTTGCGAGAACGTGTATAGTAGTATAGTATTGGAGTTAGGAAGTTGTTTAAAGAGCCAATAGGTGCTAAAAAGCTTTGAGGTCTTTCTTGAGTCCCGGGGCAGTCGGCCCCGGGACAAGGCCTTTTATTAATTTAGAGCTCGGTAGCGAGCTTTCAAAAGTTGAGTAGGCAACTTTTGCCGTAGAATTGAATAAATGATCAGGGAGGCTCGGCCTTTTATAGGTCCGGAACCATTTGAATTTAGACACGGTTCGAATCGAGCCAAAAAGAATCAAAGTAAGTGGTCTGTGGAGGTTGAATAGTCATAGACGTAGTTGGAGAGAGTATCCGTGTCATGGGTAGCCATGGCAACGGATAAAAAACATTAGGTTGTCATAAAATGTCAATAAAATAAATAAATTAAATATAGATAAAATCAAAGCATAATAAGTGAAAACAAGTAAATAACAGAATAAAGAGAAATGCCGGTAAGTGTCCAGCACTCTGGAATAGTGATTTTCAGTACAGAAGAAATTATTATACGTATTTACAAAGTGATGAATAGTGTGTGATATTTTTGAAATTATGTGTTTCCAGGAATAAATGATAAAATATATGATGATGTCTGATGAATATCGATGATGTTATATGATAAAATGTGCGAAATGGAACCTATGATAATCGAAACCATGAGTCGAAACCATATTAAGGTACGTTACATTTTCCCCCACGACCCCAGAAAATTTTCGACTAGAGAAAATTTTGCTTAAAGAAACGGCCAAAAGAGATCCGAGGAACACTACTTCGCAGAAACATAACCATTCATACAAATACACATTCCTCTTCTATCATACCTCAACTTCATACAGGTAAGGGTGGAGTTCACGATCAATGACTGCCACTCTAGAAGGGTGTTCCTTAATAACGACAGGCTTATTTAGGGACTTGTCAACCGCTCCATAAGTGGAAAAAAAAATATTGACCTAGGCTTCTTTTAGGAGTAATCAACCGCTCCGACCTAAGGCTTGTTTAACGAGTTGTCAGCCGCTCGGACCTAAGGCTTCTTTAACGAGTAGTCAGCCGCTCGGAAAGAAGTATCATTTAGTACTTAAGAATGTAGGGTTAAGGTAGAGAAGACCATTAGGGTAGTCTTAGGTAAAGGTTAAAGTAAAGGCTTTAGTTGCCTTTAAAGAGGTTAAGTAAGGTAGAGCACTGGAGAAAAGTACTCTATAGAAAAATAGAGGTAAATTTTATAGGTTAACGTCTTTTATAGACGTTGAGAGAGCTTAAGAGCTTTATGGTAAACAAAAAAAATATTAAATTTAGAGATTATGATTTGAGTGATAAATGAATGAATGGTTATGAATGAATTAATGCGGTGAACGAGGTATGAGTTTTAGATTTTAATGTCTTTGATATGCCATTTAGCTTTAGAGCCATTGATATCTTCTAATATATACACTAAAGGTGAGATTTTCTTAACAACTTTACATTTAAGAAATTTAGGCGCGAGCTTAGCGCTAAAGTAAGAACCTGCATTACTTTGCACATAATTCTTTCGCCAAACCATATCGCCGACATTAAATTCTTTGAATGAGCGACGTAGGTTATAGCGTGCACTGTTTTTAGCGTGAGCAAGGTATAAGGTAGTTTGAACTTTGTCGAAAATAGATGAGAGGAATCCAGCATTTTCAGAGTAAATATCGCGAGGTAGAAAGGTAACTTCTTCGATACTTCGAGCTGAGGTATAAAAAGAGCCGCAGGGAATTGTTTCACGACCAAATACCAAAAAGTTAGGCGTATAACCAGTTATGGAGTTCACACAACTGTTCAACGCCTGTTGGATTTTAGGGAGGTGATTATCCCACGTCCTATGGTCATCACCTACGAGGGCAGCTAAAGCAGTAATAATTGTTCTGTTGTACCTTTCAGTAGGGTTTACTTGAGGACAATAGAATGGAGAATGAAATATAAAAGGAATTTTATATTTTTTTAAGAAGGAAATGAATTCACGAGACTGGAATTGGGGTCCGTTGTCCATAATAATGGTCTGAGGGACACCATGTGTCAGAAAAACCGAGTTCTCAAGAGAAGAGATTATATTAGGCGTGGTAGCACGCTTAAGGGGAAAGATTAAAGTATATTTAGTAAAAAAGCAGTTAATAACTAATTATTGACTTGAAAAGCTCTCCTAAATTCGACATTAACGATTGGAATATTTGGCTTTCAACACTTAAAAATTTCTTTTCTTGCTATAAAATCTCTTCTACATTCTACTCTAATGAGAAAGATTCCAAACGCCCTTTCATTAATGTTCGAATTAATAATCTAAACATGTCTGGTCTTCTGGACTCTGGTAGTTCAGTTACCATTTTCGGCAATAATTCCCATCTGGAAATTCTTAAACTTGGCTTCAAACTTTTCAAGTCAGATTGTATTTCTATCTCAACTGCTAGCCAACAAAGAATTAAATCATTGGGCTATTTTGAAGTACTGCGGCGCTGCTGGTAGTTTGGCCGGCGTATATCGGCCAGAGGCGGGCGTTGAAGAAACGGCAGGAGTCGGTAGAAGGCGGGCTGAAGCAGCTGGAGGCTGGCCGAAGAAGCTGGAGACCAGGCGCAGTCCCACCGATGAGGTTGCGAGAACGTGTATAGTAGTATAGTATTGGAGTTAGGAAGTTGTTTAAAGAGCCAATAGGTGCTAAAAAGTTTTGAGGTCTTTCTTGAGTCCCGGGGCAGTCGGCCCCGGGACAAGGCCTTTTATTAATTTAGAGCTCGGTAGCGAGCTTTCAAAAGTTGAGTAGGCAACTTTTGCCGTAGAATTGAATAAATGATCAGGGAGGCTCGGCCTTTTATAGGTCCGGAACCATTTGAATTTAGACACGGTTCGGAGCCAAAAAGAATCAAAGTAAGTGGTCTGTGGAGGTTGAATAGTCATAGACGTAGTTGGAGAGAGTATCCGTGTCATGGGTAGCCATGGCAACGGATAAAAAACATTAGGTTGTCATAAAATGTCAATAAAATAAATAAATTAAATATAGATAAAATCAAAGCATAATAAGTGAAAACAAGTAAATAACAGAATAAAGAGAAATGCCGGTAAGTGTCCAGCACTCTGGAATAGTGATTTTCAGTACAGAAGAAATTATTATACGTATTTACAAAGTGATGAATAGTGTGTGATATTTTTGAAATTATGTGTTTCCAGGAATAAATGATAAAATATATGATGATGTCTGATGAATATCGATGATGTTATATGATAAAATGTGCGAAATGGAACCTATGATAATCGAAACCATGAGTCGAAACCATATTAAGGTACGTTACAGTGTAGGTAATATAACATGCAGCTTATGTATCTACCACACAGTAAACATAAGCAAGTCGTGATTCAACCCCAGGGAGTGGAGACACACGACCGCGTGCGAGCGTCAACTTTCTAATCTTTAAACTTTTTCCAACACAAGCCGCAAACATACGTCTCGTTTTTAGGGCTGACAAACACAAAAGAGAAAATATTTAAATATTTTGATTTTATAGAATTTCAGATAAATTACAATGTGTTGTTGACTCGAATGTGGAAAATCATTACACTGAATCGCGAAAAAGGGTTTAAAGTATTCAAGATGATATACATTAAACAAGAGTTATGACAATAATAATCTTAACGGACAAAATGAAATTATTAAGAAAGCAGGCACAGATTGCTGCAGATAACCGACTCCCATCCCAAAAGTCACTATTGCAACCATCTAGTTGGGGCTGATGATAAATGACAGTTATTTTTTATATTACAAGGGTGGTAACACGGGCCATACATCCGTATGGCCTGTGTTCGGTCCTCACGTGGGTTTTAATCGTTCTTATTAGTCATTTTAAATATTCCCATCTGAGTAGGTGATTGACAGCTTGCTGAAGTCAATTTGGAACTACCCCGACACACAGTACTATCGAAACTTTCGCCGGTCTATGGCCAGAGACCGCGAGTACTGTAACGGCCATCGTAGCGAGCGCGCACATCGTTAGTATCTGAACGATAGTTGGTTCTAATACATTGAAATTATTAAATCGACTAATATACAGGGCGTTCCACGGATTTGTCACACGGAGGGAAAGTATATTAAACATTGAAGATAGGATATTTTACTGAAAGAAGACATTTTTTTTAGTTTCGTCAATTCATTATCTTCCTTTCATTTAAAATGCTATGTTATCGAGGAAAAATAATTCTTATAATTAGCCCGTTCGATAGTTATTATAAAATATGGCATGTGTTTTTTTTTTCAAATTTCGCGAGTTCGATTCCCTGTTGAAGCAGTCAATTTAAAAAAAACTGTGAATGCAGTTCTATTTATTATTAAAAATAAAATGATATCTTCTTTCAGCAATATATCCTATCTTTAATTAATTATATAAACTTTCCCTCCGTATGACAAACCCGTGGGACGCCCTGTATACCGAGTGCGTCGTCTGTGAGTGCTGTGAATATTTTGATAGTTTACTACGAAAAGAACTGTCTACAAACCGGTGGCTAACCACCTCACCTGCTGCAGTATACGGCACCGACCTCAAAATCTACCTCGTGCCTCAACGGAAAGCGTGCTGGCAGGATAGCTGGGACACCTTATGGAGTACCTCTAGCTTGTTGTCTTCACCTCCTACTGTCCCTATTTTCTATACGGCGGGAATAAACTTCATTAAATTGCTCTCAACACAGAGTGTCACCTAGGGCTACACCCACACAGCCGCGTTGGCACAGCCGGTCTAATAATAAGCGGTCATCATAGCCTAGAAACGCTTGCGACACCAAAAATGTCACTCGCACCGTTGCCAATCCCCTACCTCATGGAGCTTTGGAACTTTACTCACCCACAGAAACACAACACCACCAAAAGGTAATGTTATTTTACTATGATCTTCTATAAGATGGAGGTTACTTCCACAGACGGGCGTTCCAATTGGAGCGGAAAATCCGCTATGCCCAGTAGGGAAGAGAAGTATCTCTTCAGATCTCTTTAAATAGTTTTAATTATAACTGTGGTACAATTGCAAAGGATTGTTTCCATATACAGCCTATTTAATAAGGGTAGAGGGGTTCCAGAACTTATTATTCTTATTCTGATTTATTTTAAAGTATTCATATTATTGGTAGGTAAGTTGGAAAATTGATATTGTTTCTACACAACAAGCGACCCTATATCCTGGTAAATATTATTTTTATTCATATCTGATGTAGTAAATACAGTCTGCCAGTGGCGTTTGGGTAGCCAGGTTGACGTGGGGCTAATATCATTAGTCCCCGTCACGGGCCGTGTTGCGGGCCAGCTGTAATAACCCCGGTGCTGACAAATCCTTACAGATGTAACCGTTGACTGAGTTAAATGGTTTCATTATAATAAATACAATTCAAAAGCTTTTTAAAACAGGAACTCCGTTTTTCTTCTTAAATCACTGAGTTCAGAATAATGTAATTGCATACTTTATTTTGTTGCTGAACGAGACAAACACTGTTAAAACCACCATTAATAAAGTAAGATTAGGTAAATGTCAACGAATCTTTATTAAACAACTGGCCACCAGCGACTTCGTCCACTTTAAATTTGGGTTTTCGGGAATCCCGCAGGAATATAAAACATTTCTCGGGATAAAAAGTATCCTAAGTCAATCCAGGTCATAAAGTATATGCGTACCAAATTTGATGCAAATCCGTTTAGTAGTTGATGTTTGATTGACTAACAAACATACATACTTTCACATTTATAATAATAGCAGGAATAGTGGGATATGCCCAATGTCCATCCGATAGCAAAACACAAAATTTTTGTTATCAATAATCTGGTGTTGTGAATTGTATTCCGTTGACAACAAGACGAACATTATTTCTATTGCATGCGCACAAAAAAATCAAGTTAAATTCAGCGTTGAATAACAAAATTGTCACGAACATACTTATCATCTGTGAAATGATGGCGGAAGCTAATGCCACGTTACCATCCACGGCGTCTCGTTAGTTCCATTTCCCAGCATTTCACGGATAATTTGGCAGCCCTGTATATTCTTGAAGTTGCTTATAAATTTTCGGGCCTTTTGGAGTCAAGTTTACTGAATATTTTTTAACTTACACGAAACATTATATTAAGAAATGAATGCAAGAAACAACACATACCTATATATCCCTAATAAATTTTCTTAATGGAAAAGGATTTTCTTGTGACGATTAATTAGTTTCTTTTTAGTGAAATCAATTATGAAAAAAAGAATAAAATGATTTTATTTTTCGTTAGACAGTAAAAAGTAAAATGTGGTTTACTTTAAATCAAGCAGTAAACGGAACGCCTGAAACTCAACTTCCCAACTGACCTCGAGAAGTTAACGACTACATTATGCCACTCACCTTCGAAGAAAAAGAGAGCTATTTACTTCCTTTCAATTATCTTCAAAATAAACCCTGGAACCTTAAAATTTACACTCAAAGGAAAAATGGGCTGCAAATCCGCGGAGTCGTGCTAATCTCGACTCATTTATATGCAGAGGAGACATCGGAATAGTCAACTAATTAAAAAGAGTTGTCTTTGTGATGCAGATGGGTTCTGAGGAACAACTAAGCCAAGGCAGAAATAGAGAGTCCTTCAAATAAATTTCAGATCAAATGTTGCCAGGTTCACTTTTTTTTCAATGCTCTGGCGTATTTTAATTACGAACGCAACGAAGACTTAGGAATGAAAAGGGTGACTTGTGCTTTAATTAAAATAGTATTTCCTTAGAAATTTCACGGCGGAGAAACCGAGAATATTCTGTATAATTATTGAAAATAATTTCCCAGCAAGATCTTCGATTTGGTTTTAAGGTTTCAATTATAACAGATGCTGAAAACAAGAAAAAATGCAATTAAGATAGAATGGTCGACTTCCCACTGTTTTACTGAGTAAATGTTACTTTCTTAGTAAAAGTG
This sequence comes from Chilo suppressalis, assembly GCA_902850365.2. Taxonomy (NCBI): domain Eukaryota; kingdom Metazoa; phylum Arthropoda; class Insecta; order Lepidoptera; family Crambidae; genus Chilo; species Chilo suppressalis. The sequence continues at coordinate 10,560,278 of OU963910.1, read as the reverse complement.
TAGCCCATTTTTCTCTTCTATAAAGTGTAAGTAGAACTTAAAAAATAACTTGTGTGAAATATGTAAAGCCTTCGTCAAGTCATAGTTATAAGAAAAATGGTGATTCAGTTTTTATATTATAATTATTACTGTAGGTTTTCAAATAACTAAAGTATCCTCACTTTTGATGTGTCAAAAACCCAGCAAGCATTATGAACTTCCACATTCTGCATGTGATACTCCGACTTGAGTGATGAATTTATTCTTCGACAAAGCCGAGGATATTCTACCAGTGTCGATTTTTTGTACAACTGCATTTTTCTATTTATTTGGAATTATGTTTAAAAACAAAAAACGTGAATAAAGTTAACGTTTATAAAAGCTTTGAGAATGCATTATACTAAGTCATAAAAACAGTCGTCCAAGCGTTTATCTAACTTTTCTCAAGGGACCGCCTTTGGAAAACCTCCCAAGTGTTATTTTTACTATATTTTTCTTTTATAAAAAGTATATTTGTTGTATGGGAACTAACAGTGCTTGGAAAAACAAAGGGAGGCTATGAGAATACTTATCATATTGTTTGTGAGCTTTTAAATGTAATTGAATACTTTTTCATCATTAAAACAAAACATAGTTACACATCTGAAATGATATATTCAACCTTTGCGTTTTTCGAGAAAAAGCGTGTTTTGCGCCAGGCTTGTTGCCTCGAATCCCAAAGAAATGAAATAATAGAGAAAGGAAAAGCACATTTTACAGGAATATAAATAAAGCAGAGCTAGGATTGTCTAAATGTTATTGTGTTCACACAATATATGCATAATTATAGCTACCAAATAATAGTTTAACATAGTATACGTTTCCGTTGCTCTACTAAAAAAGTTAAACCTCAATAGTGAATTTTAGTGCCTAAACTGATTGAATTTTATTTAATGAAACTATTACAGGCTAGTTAAAGAATCATGGTCGAAAGTTGTAGTAGTTTAAAACAATAATTCTTGCTCGTTTTGTAGCCCACTGAAGTTTGCCATCTAGCATCTGATTAAACTATTAACAGCTGTTTGTGCACTCCCATTAAAAACTGGCCTCCGGGAGCTATTAAGGCATTGTTTGTAGTTCAAGCTGTAAACTTTTCCGGTTTTATTCAATAATTTTCGGAATCTATCCCGGGATCTATCTATCTGTAAATTTTCAGTATCCATTTTATTTTTTCTACCTATTCTATTTTTTTAAGAAAAAATATATATACAAAACCTGAAACCATGAATTCCTTTATATTGTTCTTGAGCAATACACAATTACACAAACTGTACTATTTAAACCTCACTCACATCAAAACCTGTGTTTGAGTCAAAAGCACATTTCCATTCTTTCCCCGTACTCTTCATCTGTATGTATAAAACATAAAGGATTTTCCAAAACTAACGCCTTGAAGGCTTAAATCGGAGGTTTCAAGTTTGTATGGAGCACCAAGATCGCGAGGTTAATCGTTTAGTTAAAAATCAAAACTAACGCGAGCGAAGCCGCAGGCAAAAGCTAGTTCTTTAATCAGAAATCAATATAATATCTTTATTCAAATTGGATGTATAGTACTAACTATAGTATGTAGCTCTTTTGAATCGTCCTAAATTTATTTTTCCTACCACTCGTTATGGACATTCTTTTAGCTGCGGAGAAAAACGAGCCAGAAAAACTTCACAACATTAAAAGTCTAATGTAACAACATTTACAAATCATTATGTTGTTACAACGTCAATACAATTATGATTTATTTCATATAGAAAACCTGTTGAAATGGTTGGAACAGTTCAAACTCAAGCATTTTAGTCTGTAATATTATCAGACACTGTAATAAGCTTTTTTAATAAGTGGTTTTTTATACTATCTTTAAATTTATTTATGGTTAACTCTTGGATATTACTTGGGACTTTATTGTATAAGCGAACACAAAGACCTTTAAATGAATTATTAATTTTGTGAAGCCTAGTAGCAGGTAGAGTTAGTTACTTTTGTTTCTTGTATTAAGTGTGTGAACATCACCGTTTTTAAGAAACAATTTAATATTTTTTCTTACAAGTAATAAATATTCGTACCTATATGTATTGTGATGCAACCGTCATTACTCCAAATTCTTTAAACTTATCTCTTAACAATTCTTTAACTTTAAGATTGTAAATTGATCGAATAGCTCCCTTCTGCAGCACAAAAATAGTTTCAATGTCGGCGGCATTTCCCAATCCGTATTAACTTGAATGTACAAATTTCAATAATATCAACAATCAAATATTACTTTACTTTTAAAAAAGTTCTGACACAATTGAATTTCCAATACAGTAACTATACTATATACGGCTACACGTGCCTCTACATGTTTCAGCAAGTTTTAGTATATATTGGAAACTTGCTTGGATTTAATTAGTCTGTGATCAGATAATCACGTCTTGCCAGTAATAGTATAATATTCAGCATCGAATATTCAATACAGCTTTCATACATACATGATTAAATTCTATAAGTAAGGAGTCGGTTACGAGATGGTTATTATAAGCATTAAGGATTTATTGAAGCGCTGCGAACAAAAAAGTGACACCGGTTAAAACTAAGTCCTGCCGCGTACGTACAATAAAACTACTAAGCTCAAATATATCAGACGAGCAACGACTGTCAGTCAAGCAACAACTGTCAGTCAAGCAACGACTGTCAGTCAAGCAACGACTGATATGTTTGGGCTTAGTTTCATTGCACCTGGGTACGCATATTTGTGTTCCTACACGGCAGAGCTTGGTTTTATCCACCGCCACTTTTTTGTTCGCAGCGCTCCATCTTTACTTTTTAACGTATAAATTCTCATATTTTCTTTTTTATAGATAGGTCCAACAAATGACTCTACCCCACCTGATGTTAAGTCCAGACGTGAAGATAGCTGGTACAGCAGTTCTACCTGCCACACCAGCCATCCTAACCTTGCCGGCCTGCATGTTGCTTCTTCACGTCTCTTTTAAAGAATCCCAGGTTGTAAGAAGGAGGGAATACGTGACCGGGCAGAGCATTCCATACAGATAGTGCGACAAAGAAATGCGTCACCAAATTTCTTTTATAAGCGTTGGAATTGTGGCCATAGTTAGACGGTGACAAAGTAGGCCAGCACGCGTGGCCCTTTGAAGGAAAGGGGAAGATGGGATAAGAGACAATAACTCCCCAGAACACTCGCCGTGGTACAGACGATAGAACGAACTTAGTGACGCCACGTCACGGCGTAATTGAAGAGCTCGCTATAACCTATCCCAAGCATGGAGTAAGTACTTGGCGGAGCCACTAGCTTTCCGGACGTCGAATGATTGCAATACAGCGCAAACCTCACGTTGCCTGATTTTATTATCAGGCATCGTTGTGCCAAATGTGGTAATGATGGTGGCAGTGCATTGCAATCTTCGAGTCGGAAGTTAGCCGCAAAGAGTTTTGCCAGTAAATTGGCTTTCTCTTTTGGCTTATGAGCTAGTGTTCCGTCTCGGCATCTCAGAGGTGGCAGCAAGGGCTGTCAGAAGTTCTTATGCACGGCTTTGGTCAACCGCCAGCTTCTGCGGAAGCCCGTAGGATGCTTTATAATTGCTGACCAACACGTGCATTGTGCTGGGTATCTGCTCTAATGTAAGCCTTCTTACACCTTGGAAACAAAATTGTAGGCTGCTTTTAGTGAATCGACTCCGAGATCCTTAAGAGCGCGGCCTCTGATCCAAGCACGATATGCCGCTTGCTTACGCGAAACAGCTTCAGCACAGTCGCGATAAACGTGTGCCTTTACTGGTCAGATTAGAATGAGGAATATAATATTCAATACCCATTATAATCTCCTTAGTAATAGCAGCAGCGCTGACCGATAGGTTAGGTCCTGTTAATGAAGCAGTGCTGCTCCCAAGAGACGGACGCAAAATAGTCATCCATACCGTCCCAATCTGTCGACCCATAGTTCCAGATACGGCGTTTGTCCACCGATGGACACGGGGGCTTGGCCTGTTGTGCTTTGACAGATATCACGCAGTGATCCAACGAGCCCAGGGGGCTCCTACCACAACCTGATAGCCCTGTGGATCGCTCGTGAGCAGAAGATCCAGTAAAGAACGCGCTTGACTTAGAATATCTGGGATCCTGGTGGGCCGATCAACCAGTTGCTTCAAGTCATGCATGAGAGCAAATACGTGAGCAGACATCCCTGCATGGCCGAAGAACTTAACCACAAATTGTGGTGAGCATTAAAGTCCCCCAAAAACACCAATTCTAAATTGGGAAATTGTTCTTGCACGTCATCTGCTGCTCGACTGAGGTGTTCAAAAAGTCGAGTTGTCTTAACATCGCTGGTGTGGGATCTGTAGAGGCACACGTAGACTCTGGCCAGGGGACCAAAGTCTACGTATACCCCCAGCATGGAGAAGGAGGGATCTTCCAAGCAGCGGAGACGATGACAACAAACATCCGCCCGAACATACAGGCATGCACCAGCTTTCGCTTTTAAGGACTCTTCAAGCACGTAGCCGGGATAGTTAAGGTAGCCTGTATCAGCAGGCGGAAGTATTTGTGGTGGTGGTGGACAGCGTTGAGGTTAGAATGGAGTCCGCGTATGCTGCAGAACTTGACCTCAAACAGCGTTGAAGGCGTGGGGGTGTGCACTGCTGTATGTCCAAATTTTTTTATATATAGGAGCTGCTACGATGGAGGTGAAAAAAAGACGTGAAATGAGCGGACGTTGTCACGACAGGACCGGGAAAATTAGGGAGGTTTGTTTCCCCGAATAACTGCGTGCAAAGTAGATGCGCTGACCCGCTGGACGTAAAAGCGCCAGCACGGATGTTAGTCAACCTACCAGGATCAGAGCGGATGGAAGCTCCGATATCCCTAAGTCAATTCTTATGACACCTACGGGAAGAGAAAGGGCGGTGTGTATTATTCTTTCTCCGTCACAGCACGGATAGAATATCAGATAAATCTATGAGCACCGGCTGAACGCACGAAAAAGTCTCACATTCCGCCTGATACTGAGCGTTCAAGCGACAGCGCGTAACAAGCGATAGAGAGGCACGATAATTTTTCTTCAATCTCTTATCTATTAGACAAGTCCGTCCGTCCGTCTGTCTGTGGTGCTGTTTCAGCGGCCAAACCGTAAGAGATAGATAAAGAGAATATTTAAGTTATAAGTTAAGAATAGTCTGATAACTACAAACTACAAACCGGATTTGAGTAACGTAGCACTTCCGGTTTTCGAGAAATCACGAATTTCAAACGAAACTACACAAAATCTCCGAAGTTCTCAATTAATTAATTTTTTTTTTTTTTATAATCAGGTTTTGGTGAACATTTGGTTCACTGGTTTGCTAGTGTTTCTATAAGACGTTATCACGTAAAACTATCTTCCGTAAACCGACTTTACAGACCACCGATTTTGTTATTTTTTATTTGATCTGAATTGGAGTGGTATACTTTTAGAAGCGCAACAAATTACCCCACCCCACCTGATGTTAAGTGTAAGAGAAGTCCAGTCGCGAAGATAGATGATGCGGCAGAAAGTGTGCCACTCCAGCCATCTTCACCTGGCCTGAACAAAGTCCACTATCACGCGGAGCCCTAAAGCCCTACTAACCAGCAGAAACACAATACCATCAAAAGGATTACCTTTTGATTGAAAATTTTTATACTTTGTAACCCTAGTTAGTACAAAGTGTAAAAATTTTCAATCAAGTGTAACATTTTTATTAAGACTAATGCTTAGAGACTCAGTTGGAGTTTGGTAGTTTTTCTTTACCTGTCGTTGACTGTACAACATGGAGTGCAGTTAGTCCTGCTTACAAAATATTAAGACCTATCCCTTGGCTTAGCACCGAAACATGAAATTAGAAAACCCCTTATCAAAAATAATTAGAGTATTTCGATAGTTTGATGTTAATAAATGGCTTCGTCACATTAATTTTATAATATATAATCTTCTGTTTAATAGTCAAATACTTGAACGTTTTACTGTAGTACTTACCCATTAGAGAAGAACGCCTCCATGATTTAAAATGTAGGTAGCTATAATTTTACAGTAAATATAACAAATCTGATCTGAAACATAGCAACTTATATTTTTGTCGAGAAGACCTTAATGAAAATGTGCATTAAGAAATGTAGTATTCCAACTATCGGGTCTCAAGTTTCAGCTTAACGTAGATGTAATTTATCATGTGTCAGCTTATAAAAGATTGTATAGGTCATGAGCGGTGAAACTCAAGACCTCTTCTTCAGTCTAGAGACAGTTACAAGCATTTGTCAAAGTCGAAAAACTACGGGATCGATTTTCAAATCCAATCTACGACGTCTAATCTGCAACAGCTGGCAATACATTATTATCACAAAATGACACTTGTTTTTCAATCGATTAAAAAGTTTATATCAAGGAATATTAGAATAAGCACTCTATTTAGCTAAAGCTCAAGATCATTTAGAGAATTTAATAGTTTGATGAAAATTGTTGGCAAATAGGACTAAGAAAATCGGGCGAAAATGCTTAGTAAGACGTGAATTTGTCATGCTCTGCTGTATGACTTAACGCATTAATTTTCAATTAAAAAGTGACATCAAAAAACATTTAAGGGCAAATGATATCAAATTATAACAGGAAACCCTTCCAAAGTGCTTTTTTTTAAATCGTTTGGTTTACTTTTGTTTTCGAGGACTGCAGGAAGGATGAACTGTAGCAAGTTGATTATGTAATAACGAAGCAATTATTAAATACGAGCGGAAAAATAACAAACGATGATGAAAGAACAACAACCACACTCGTCGGAAAAGGTTCTTTTGGTACCTTTATGAAAGGCATAAAAACCCTCACGCCATAAATTATTAACGATCCGCCCTCTTTTCATTTCGGTTGTTCCCATGCCATAGTTTAGCAAAATTGGTCAAAAACCTTAGCCTGCTCAAGCTAATTAGCTCAATTATCATTCCTTAAAATGTCCACGTGTGAAGTCGGAATGAGATACTAACGAATGGGAGTTTATGATGTAAGTAAAAATTACTAGCACGATTTTCCCTTAATATAAAGTAGAACTAACAATGTCAAATAAAAGGTTCAAATTATTCAGACTCAAAACATACTCTTGATCAACCACGACTATTATGGAAAACTTTCCTTCCATCAGAATACTAGGCACCGATCAATAAATATCTAAATTTGTACAATGGCCGGTGCTCAACTGTTACCAAATTGATAAATTCATAATTTTCACACCCCTCAACTCCAAACTAAGCAGAATTTATATTAATACTACTGAATAACGAAAAATTATTCATTAAAATAAAGGATTCGTAGTGAATCTCAAATTGCATAAAAACTTAGCAATAATGATAAAAAAGGGAGCAAATAAAAGTTTAAAAAAATGGTTAATTGATTACAACAATAACAATATATTGATGATATCGTAACTATCTTATTATGAAAATTTGCACAACCCAACTGAATTACTTCTGTGGATTACCTACACCTTACTGCCGTGATAGCATATGAAAAAAATGACACAATAACAGCAAATTATTGAAAGTTAAGTTATATCTTTTTAATATAGGCTTACATTAAATTAAGGACTTTTGATATTGATATACGAGTTTATTAAAATATTTGTAGGAATGTAATTACATTTCCACCAACAGCAAAAGTATATCTAATCTTGGCGCCACGGCACAGGCCGACGGAAAGGCCCCTTCAGCTAATGAATAACATGCAAATGAGGTATCTAATGAAAACCAACTCACAGTTATTTCTAATTTCATTTTAATAAAAGAGGTCTTTGCAGATGTGTTGACAAACAAAGCTGGCGAAGAAATATTTTAATTCTGTCAAAAATTATTACTATTAGATTCAAAATAGTTGTTACAAATCTAGAACGTGGGATCAAAACTTTGCAATTACCTGAGGTCTACTAATACATTAGTATAAAGTTTATGTGAATATGTTATTTTTAAAGCTTTTTATTAAGATTTTCGATTGTCACTTGTCGCTCATTCTTGACAAAGTGACGATTACCAATTTTTAGATTTAGAACACCCAATAACTACACAGTTCAGCATTTGACGAAAATACAAACCAAAACCAAATCTATCTCGACAACTTCTTTGTGCATTTTGACAGACGTCGTGAATTGTTTTAGGCCAGATGATTTCAATGCCTCTGGCAGCGAGAGAGTATTCTCAGAAGTTTTATTTGATTTAATTTTTATGGTGACTTTCGACATTGGAAAATATACATTTTTTTTTGTTTCATTCAAAAGACAAAATAGAAAGTCCCAGAGGAGCTCAATTGGATATTTTACTCATTTCTCTCAGCTGCGTCTGAGGGCTTAGCTCACTGGAACGACGCCCACGACGCGTTACCGTGGTAACGTAAAAAAACATTGCTATAATATAATAGCATATATGTGATATTAAAAGTCGCGAACGGTCAACAGTAGGATAGTTGTAGTTATTTGCTGTTTTATAATAATGTGATATGACCTAGTATCTTAGTTTGGTGTCTGATTTCCAATATCATAATGCAAACCTTACACAATTAGACATGGAGTAGCGAGTGGGTTTGCGTGTAATCGGCTTGAATATACAACATTTGCATAGCCAACGTATGTTGTTGGTAAGTGGTGGCAATCTGATCCAGGGATGCCCGGTTGCCAAGACATTTTGTTAGCCATTGATAAACTTTTGCCTTTACAAACATATAAATAATACAATTTTATCTAACTAGATAATTTAATACCGGTCAATATTATAAGTTTAAGCAATGAATTAATTTACTTAGATTTACAATATTTGATGTAAGTAAGGTAGTTAAATTAATAGCCGACAAGAACCAATGATCGATTTTTTTTCTGTGATCGATGAAAATAAGATTAGGTAACCGATCACTAAACATGATTGGAAGTTGTCGGTAATGAATGCCACTACCTTTCATCATATTATAATCACATTTAAAAACCAAACGAACAACAACACGGCTTTTATATATTTATAAATTTGATTACAGCAAAATATTCAATAATTTTCTTTAACCTAATCATCGCATAATTACTAATTATTCTTACTACCACTCGGAGTAACCTTTTCTGGTACAAAAAGTATTTTTTGCCCAGGTTCCCAAATAAATAAAAAATAAGGTAGGTCGCTTAGTAGCCCTGCCCGTAGGACCGGTCAGCCAAATAGAATATTCATTATTGCCTTGTGTAAGAGAGTGATAGATGAAAGCCTTTCTCGCTCACCACCGGATATTGGGTCTGCTGTCGAGAAGGTTTATACCAACTTCGTCCTTTCAACACCGGAACCGTCACTTGGATCAAATCAAAAATACATATCGATAAAATCGATACAACCTCTTTGGAACGAAAATATCATACATCTCAGCATACCAGTATTATTACATGTAAGGCCATGCAACAACATTGTGCACTTGTTGGAATTTTAAAACATGTTCGTGCGTAAAAATGGATGCTGAGAAATTTATCAACTTAATTATATATAAGTAATAATTATTGCTTTTATCAAAAGATGGCACTTTCTATTTTATACACCTCGATATGATTTAGATTTGTTTATTGTCTCAGTACTTGCAATCAACTATAACGGTTTGACCGATTTCGGTTTTGAAATGTACCTAGCTACACTTCATCCGTGCATTAATATTGATAAATAAATAGATATTATGTGTGATTTGATGTGTATCTGTGGTTTCTCTAAATAACTCTTTTCTACGATTCAAATAATGTGACAAAACTTGGTTTATTTATATATCCAATAATATTCTCTTTATTTTGAAAACAAAATCAATTGTATAGTGTATGTTAAGCATTTTTTTAATGAAAAGTGTTGCTTTTCCTTACAGTTTTGTAACTCATTCCATTTACGATCTAGAGACATATGGACAGACATATAGAGTGAGAGCAATAGGCTCAGTCATTGCCCTTTGGGTACGAAACCCTAAAAATTATGTAAGCCCACACTTACAGAATCTTCAAAGTGTCCAGTTATTCCGATGAAAAACTATATTTTTGTAGCTTTGTTTTATATATTTTTTAAACTTTAGAGAAATTCAACTTCCAAATCCACAACAAAACTACAACATATTTAGTAAGGGGGACATTGTGAAATAGCAGAAACTTTATTTGCAGCTACTGAAACTTAGGACTAGCTACTTTCCTCTCTGCCGTCTACGAGTGCAAGTTTTATATCTCCGTAAAGCCCCCAATCCGTTTGAAGTCGAAATATTCCCCCAACGCGATTGTATGAAATCACACAGCTATGGGATATTGACAATGTACTATATTGGAACCTGTTGCAATATAACTTCCTGTTGCTATTTCATAATTGAAAAATAAATATTTAATCCAAGCATTTAACAAAAAATTACTAATTGATTTACTACTTTTGTTATAATGTAAAAATGCAACATTAATTGTATATGTCACCGGAATATAATACATTCCGTACGTTTATCAATTTCCTAGTAAATTTATCGACTTTCGTAAGAATATAAATGAGAAATAAAATGTATTATCTTACGGGGACATTTTTGTAAATTATAAAATTTACGACGTTTCGCGGTAAATTGATAAACGAACTTAAAATTTCAAGCCTATCAACGTAAAATTCTAAGTACCGTGACCAATCCCAGAAAGAATTTAATTTAACGTCATTTAAATTTACGTAAAATGTACACAGCTTTCTGATTGGTCGCCGTTAGCGACTTCGGTGCTTGCCGCCATAGACTTAAATGCGATCAGACTTACTAAATAAATAATTAAACTTACATGCTGTAGTAAAAAGTCCAAGTGTCTTATCTTATCTGGCTTATTTGATTCGAATAGGATACACTTTATTTGCAGGAATATGGTACACCTTACATTCAGATATCCTTAATACATTGTTTAAGTTTATTATTTCGAGATTTCTAAGACTATTTTTCGATTTAGGGATCCGTTTAAGAAATATTAACCTTAAAGTGCTAATTTTTGTTGGAGTAGGGCATTGTGGTAACTACAGTCCCTACACTGCGCGTGGTACGACACGCACTTGGCCGGCTTTTTTACAATAATAATTATGTTGCAAATTTCTGTTTATTGCTGTTGCTTTGCCAAAGACGTCAACTTGTCTTTATAATATTCTAATGATGGCAATAGAATGAATAAGCAAGATTAGCTGTTAATAAAAAAAAATACAAAAACAGGAATGTGGTACACCTTACATTCAGATATCCTTAATACATTGTTTAAGTTCAGCATATTCTTAATATTTTCATACACAAGATGACTGTCCAAGTGCCTATAAGTCTAAACTGTATCACCTCTCGGGCCATGGAAGTACAGTTATACTCTATAATACCTTCGTCACAATTTTTAATTTTTGTTCGGTCCATTCCGACTTTACACTGGTTTGATCATGTCCACTATAAAACTTTTGTAGCTCTATGTAAAATTTTTGTTCATAAACTAACGTATTATTTTACGGCTAAGCTCGGTAAATTGATCAATTTACGAAAATGTTCCCTTAACATAATACATTTTATCTCTCATTTACATTCTTACGAAAGTTGATATATTTACTAGGAAATTGATAAACTTACGGAGTGTAATATATTCTGATGTCATATATATTAATAATGTGCTCATTTATTCGGCAGTCATCCATAATTATAATGATTGGTCGCGTTGTTTGAAAAAAAGTTAAATTTGACTATAATTAAAATACTAGAGAAAACTATTTGCCAACCAATAGCAAAATTTTACTATGTATCAAACAAAACGGCCTTAACAGACTGAATTAGTTATTTATGCAACTGTTGTATAATAAGGGGTATTAAAACACGAGAGTGGGTTCGCATCGTGTGATAATACTATCACATGAGTGTTTTAATACCTATTTATAAACAGTTGCATACACGACTTTATCTACACCCATGATACGAATCCTCAATAGAAGATTCTGAAACCATGGGGCATTGTAAGAACTTAAAATTCATGAAAAGTTTCGGCGCTGTGGTATTAAAAAGCAAATGAGTATGTAGATGCTTTAATGTTTGCAAAAAGCTAACTGTTTTAGAATCTTTAATAGAGGTATTAAAGCATGGGTGTTGATAAAAACAAAAATATTTTATTAAAAGCTTCTAGCGTGCTAACTAAATTAGACTTCAGTTGCGTGGTGTTAGCTTTGACGCGTGAGAAAATAGACTAGCAAACATATAAAGTTGTATAATCCCTTATTTTGTTTGGATGTTGGAGTTTGATTATTGAGACAAAAAGCTGTACATTTAAAGCAGTCCAAAATTATAAAACATCTACTGTCAATCATATTTACAGCAATTGTAACAATATTTTATGACCGTTTTTATTAAAAATAACTAAGCAAAGAAATATACAGATGTTTGCGAATATGCCAGAGTTCAAGCATGAAATGAACTTATATGGGATATCCTAGATACCACTCGAGTTTTCCATTAGATGAAATATCAGATTTTTTCGATTCCACGTAGTAGTTTAGTTCTGTCATAAAAATAGTATATTGAGATTGCCTTAAAATGTATTTTTACCTAAAGCGGCATCTATGAAATTTCAAAGAACTTTATTTTTATCGCATAAGCAGCGGTAAAGCTCTTATTTTACTAGTATCGGCAATCTTCTCGGTTGAGCTGAGAGTTCATTTCTTATAAGCTATAGGTATAATATCTGTGAGTGAGAAAATGAATATTTTACTATTTACTGCAAACACTTAATTTAAATAAAAGGGACTTGTATAATAATGTTCTTCGATCCGTATTCTTTTTTCTAAAGAATTTTAAGAGTTAAAGAAGGATAGAAAATGTTATCTTCCTGAAAATCCGATCTTCCGCGATTCCTTCTCCGGGTTGATCGTTAACTTTCTAGAATTAGCCTATCTGGGGGGCCATATTTTGACATTTAATTCTAACTATGACTTGTTTGATTGTAATTGTAATATAATAATTTTGATTTTTATATAATTGTTAACCTGATTATTTCATAAAAAATATTGTTTACCTTGTAATAAGATCGAAATGTAGTGGCACTAAACTTTTTACCTAACACCAATTTACTGTACTAACCTACATTTCACAATAAAGCATTTGAATGTGAACCACTCTCTCTCACTCTTAAGTATTAAAGTTAATAAAAAGTATATTATGTACTAATTCATAAAATAGTTTATTTGTAGGAAGTTATCTCTGGAACTACTACACCAATTTTGAAAATCGTTTTTCAACTAGAAAGCTGCAAATGCTGCATTTTATCTGGTTAATTATAATATTATTTATTTTGGTAAAATAAATTTCATCCGTACACAGCCAGGCCGAGTCGCTAGTCCTAAAAAGATACAAAATATAATTTAGCTACCACATAGCCTTTAATTTAAGATTTGTTAAGGGAGAACTTAAATGCTTTGTATTTGTTTCTTAGGTTTTCACGCACATCACTCATTAAATTAAACTAGTTTTAACGGGTTAATACACGAAACACGAGCTACTTTCGAAAGACTTCAATGCTCAATAAAAGTCTTTCGAAGGTAGCTCGACAAAATTAAATAAAAATCAGTATTCTGACGACGCAGACCTGAAAAGGCTGCAAAACGTCAATAAATAAATAAAGTTTCGTGCATTAACCCGTTAAAACTAGTTTTATTAAATGCTTTGGTTAGGGTGTACTCAAGGCCCTTAGTGTTTTATCATCATGCGCTCCCTACTTCACGGTTTCCTGGAACAATACGAGTATATGTGTATATCTACCTTACCACATCTGCCAGACGTAGCTTTGGTGCTAAAATGCGCTAAAATTTGCGTTCTTTTGAATTGATTCCATCGTAAGTACGGTGCTTCAGCTGCATATACCTACAAATTTTATCTTACCTTACAAACTGTTTAATGGGTGTCAAAAATCGTCAGTCAAGCTATCGTCTTGCGTCTATAGACACGCAGCTCAATAATTCATTACGATAGAACTGAATTCGAATTTCAAACGCTAATGTTAGCGCATTTAGTGTCAAGCTTCGTCACGCAAGTGTGGGATAATAATGCGTGTCAATGTTTACCTGAATTTGCTGTCAGACGTTAACATACTCCTTATATCTCCTTACGTCTCACCTATAATCCAGATATACGAGACCTTATTTACAGAACTTCTCAAAAGTAGTCTATAGGGATATTTGCTTGCGCCTAAGCAGAATCTCCTGCACAACAATATAAAGGGGCGAGTGACAGAGACGCGCATGGTAATAGGGGCTCGTGTGATTTGCGCTCATGAGATTCAATTTCACGCACCCTGTATGATTGACGGCGACATTATACAGGTGTTCAGCTCACGGCTTACTATTTCGCCTTTTGTTGCGTCGCTTGTTCTTCGAAATTAGATTTCTTTCGTCTTTGCTGTTGACAATATTAAATTTGTTTATCTGGGAATTGTTGGTGTACTCACTCATATGCTTCAAGAGTGTGTCCTGTTTTAGAATTCCGTAGTCCTGACAAGGAACCCTTATAGTTTCGTCATGTTCGACTGTCCGTCCCCGGTTTTGCTTGCAGTCTATTAGCACTACAGTGCTGTAATTTTGTAGACGTATGAATATCAATCACACCGGTAAAATAGTGCAATAAAATTTCGAAATTTTTTAGTTTTTTGGGTAGCTTAAATATTTTTTAGTAGGTAAAAAAAATCCCCATGTTTTTTTTATTATCTACCCCATCGTGTGGGATGTCGTTGAATAGGTCGTTTAAAATTATTTAGGGGTTCCTAAGACTATTTTTCGATTTAGGGATTCGTTTAAGAAATAATATTGAACTTTAAAGTGCTAATTTCTGTTCGAGTAGGGCATTGTAGTAACTACAGCCATTTAAAGAACCCTACACTTGGCCGGTTTTTTTACAACAATAATAATCTAAAGAAAATATAACTAGAAAAAATTCCACGCGGACCAGGCAGCAGACGGGACTCGAACCCGCACCCTTCGCAATCCGGGCGAATGCACTGACCAATTATGCTACCGCGGCCCTCATGGACCGCGTCGAAATTCTTTCTAGCTATTCTTAAGCTGCAGGGCAGCGCCATCTCTTCGCATTATAGGTAAACCCACAATGTCAAATGAATACTTTTACAAGTATTAAACATTTGAAAGAAGAAATAGCAATTATAGCAATAATAATGTTACAAATTTCTGTTTATTGCTGTTGCATTGCCAAAGACGTCAAGTTGTATTTATTATATTCTAATTATGGCTATAGAATGAATAAGCAAGATTTGCTGTTAATAAAAAAAAATACAAAATCTTTAATCAAAGAAAGATTCACGTTTTTCTGTGTCAGTTAGAAGACAGTAAAGCTAGATATAAAATATATTTCTTCGTCGTTAAAAACAAATCTTTTGTTCATTATTACGAAGTTATTTTGTTAGGATTCGGTACCCAAAGGATAAAAACGGGACCCTATTACTAAGACTCCACTGTCCGTCTCTCCGTCTGTCACCAGACTGTATCTCATGAACCGTGATAGCTATACAGTTGATTTTTATGGTGTCTTTCTGTTGCCGTTATAACAAAAAATACTAAAAATATTATAAAATAATATATACAACAAACGTGTTTGTTTGCCGCTTTTTGCTCTATATTAATTACAGCAACAGGTATACGCTTGAAATATTCACATTAAATGATTAAAATAAAAATAAGTATTAAAGGGGGCTCCCATACAAGAGACGTGATTTTTTCTATTTTTTTCTCGATATTATAATATGTTGTATAGATAATGGTACGGAACCCTTAGTGCGCGAGTCTAAATCGCACTTGGCCGGTTTTACGAACTTAATTAGCAATTCTAAATATAGGATTGTTTGAAAATGAAACATTCTAAAATATTTAATTTTCCCAAAATCTTTCATTGATCGAGTCTGACACCTGAGCCGAATAGATTTTTTTTCCTGTTTTTATTAGATCTTTCATTATTTATTTCCATGGTTATATATGTATAATAGAAACAAGTTTAAAACTGTTTTATTATAGGTAGTATTATATTTAGTAGAACATTACAGTAGAGCTACACAGTAAATTAAAAATAAAAATGACACCACCTCACGTTAACAATAACATGAAGCAGAACCAGCAAAACAATTCATAGGCACTTAATCGTATCACAAGTATCTCATCAAATTTAAATCTGCCAACGAACCATTTTACAAAATGTACCTAAGGGTGAGCAAAGTTTTCGCATAATATATTTTGGCGTCTACCCTATTTCGTCGACTTCACAAAAACACATGCTGAGTTCACAATATTCGGGTGTGCCTAATAGACGCTAGGGGGAAGTACGTGGGTGTTTACTGATCCCTCGGGCAACGGATCGTCGGTCGCCAATGATGTATTATTATATTTGCGACAAAATACTCTAATACACAATGACGAAATCGGAAACTAGATATACTAATGAAGCATGTAGTATGGCTGCAATAACGGGTATTATGAATCCATAATACTCATGAGGAGCTCAATGGCGGAGGTGGATAGCGCGTTCGGCCTGCGATCATGGAAGTTAAGCAACTTTCGCAATGATCAGTCATTGGATGGGTGACCACAACTTATTATCTCAAGCTCCTCCGCGCTTCGGAAGGCATGCCAAGCCGTTGGTCCTGGCTGCATATGCAGATCTGAGTGCCCACCAATCTGTACTGGGCCCGCGTGGTGGTTCATGGCCCAATCTACCTATTCCATCCATAGGGAAGGCCTGCCCCAGCAGTGTGGACATTAATAGCTTGATGATGATGATGTATTCATAACCGTTCTATTAATATTTATTTTTTATTAAAGCTAAATAACTCGATACTATCACCAATATCACTTGATTAGAAAGCATAATAGGTAAAACGTAATGAAGAAATAATAAAATATGGTGAAAGTTGGATATGTTACTTAACAACGAACTCTAGTAAAAAGAATTTGAGAGAAATTGTGGGTCATCGATTTATTTATTAGCTGGGTTAGAATTTATTCATACTTTTACTTCAAATGTAGGGTTTTGTGGAATAATCAAAAAACTAACCAGCCAGCCAATTGCCAGTACAGTGATTATTATATACTGCTAAAATCGGGATACATAAAGAACCCTAAAATTTATTGTTGGTACTCACATACGCTCTTATTATATTGTTACAAACGATTTTCCAACAATGCCCTAACGTTTGCGAAAAGTAAATGCCATCAAAAACATAACTTGTAAAAAAACCAAGTCTTGCAACTCAGTTCTACTTCTTCTAGCGTCAAAAGTTGTGAGATCCATGTTATGCCAAGTCGGTTAATTTAGCAAGTACAGAAAATGTGATCGTGCACAGTATTTTCTTCCCATAACGTAATAAACCTCTTTGGTGGCGTTTTATTTGACAATTTCTAAGTTTTTGTGGATCAAATTGATCGGTCTTTGGTTTTTAGGTCAGAACTAAAAAACTTTTAGTCGACTAACTTGATGGTTATAGCATGCTAGAAAAAAAACATGTATGAAATATTCATTAGTTTCAATGAAATAACATTCATGTATTCTGGCGTTTAATAATTTAAAACCAATAGAACTATAGCTTCAATATTGTTATGTAACTAATTTCGTTACTCTTCTTGCATATAATATTAGATAACAGTGAGAAAATTAAGAAAATCTTTAAAGCGGGTTATATTTGCATCATCCATCAGAGTTATTATTAATAAAATTTGACAGCGCGTATTGGATTTCTTGCTTTGCATGCCCTTAAATAATGTCAGGTATTCGGTATTAAATCTGACTGTTACATATTTTTGAATTGAATTTGAATTGAAATTTCTCTGTCACACGTACAGTAGGTACCTCTGTACGATAATAGCCTGACCTACATATTTTTATGAAAGCTTAGAAATTTAATACGATAATAATTTAAAATTAATTAGATTTTTATTGATGTTTAATGATTTGTTATTAATTAGTAATTTAATCTTTATTGTTGTCTATAATCACTTGACATCTTTGTGGCATACTTTTTGCCAGTTTTTCAGCTGAGCTGCAAAGTCACAAAATCTTCACAAGGCCTAATTTACCTTACTTATAGTTACTGCATTTTTTTGCCTTTAATAGTATGCACCTACAGCAGATGTTTCATGATTCATACCTACAATATTTTATTAGCCGTAGGCCGAGCAAGAAAAAAATTACCTTCACCGGAAAAAAATATCCTGCCCCAATCATGGTATTTGTTATCGCATGTCCAAAGCAACCTTATTATTATTACTTTTTCAGAAAGCAAATACACACATCAAAAGTGTCTAGGGATCAACATATATTTTTGCAATAACTTTTCTCCTGATTGATATTAATTAAAATTTTCTTTAAGGATTCATCAAATAAAGTGTTTTCGTTTGTCACAGTAACGATAAACCAAGTCACCTTTGCATTAATAAAGAAATTTGCCATTTTATTAATAAAGGGATTTTTGACATTTGAACCACTAACACAAAAGTTCGAAAAAAAAACTGAAATAACAGTTTTCTCTAAAATTTTATTGGGTAACTTAAACAATTAATAATCCGTATTTCTACCGCGAACACTAACAACACAAGAACATCGGTTTGGCATACTCAAAATGTGTTCATCCAAATCACGCTGTGGAATGGCCGCCCATGTTCGTTGCAACAACAAAAAAAGGTCTTCTTGCGACTGGATACCCTCCATATTCGGCAGAGCTCTTCTCTGTAGCATATCCCATGCATGCTCAATCGGGTTCAAGTCTGGCGACTGAGCAGGCCAGGGCAGGACATTGATGTTAGCTGCGGCGAGAGTCTGTCTTACAACTCTTGCGGTGTGCGGTCGTGCATTATCATGCATTAACTGAAATAAGGGACCGATTTGCACTTGTAGAGGAACGATGACGTCTGATACAATCGTCTCAGCATAAATTTGAGCGTTGAGGTTGCCTCTGATCCAAATCAACTCAGTTCTTCCGCCGATCCAAATACCCGCCCATACCATGATGGTTCCACCACTATAAGGATGGACTTCCTGGCAGGATTTTAATCGCTGTTGGCGTCCAGGGGTTCTCCAGTGTCGTATACGTCTTGTATCCGGTCTCATACCAAAACGAGACTCATCAGAAAAGCACACGAAACGCCATTGTTCTTCTGCCCAATTTCTGTGTTCAAGAGCCCATTGATATCGAATCCTACGATTGTGCATTGCTATAGGTGGTACCCGTAGCGGTCTTCGGGAATGAAGGTTCACTTCATGCAAGCGGTTTCTGACTGTTTGGTCGCTAATTAAGTTCCCTGAAGAGTGATGAAGCCTCACGGCTAACATCATGGCGGTTATTGTTGGAGCTCTTCGAGTTAAGATTTGAATGTATCAGTCTTGTCTCCGTGTGGTGCAGCGATACCGTCTTCCATGGCGCTCAGCCACGGTACCAGTGCTTCGGTATCGTGTCCAAAGTCGACTGATAACACTCTGACTTGTATTCAGAGCTAAAGCCACAGTACGTTGCCGGGAACCAGCTTCTATCATTCCCACGGCTCTGAGCATTTCTTCCCTGCTTAAATGACGTCGCCGCTCCATAATAACGTTGGTTTTAATCAGTAGTAGGGAAACAGTAGCACTAATAATGTCTTCAATGCGTTGTATGTTTTTATAGGGAAAATATTGACAGCTGATTTTCATCTTTTACTCGAATTTGATTCACAGTTCCTGATTCAAATTATGAAATGCACCAAAAAGGATCCATATAAATTTATAAAATCATAAATTTATTACAAAGCCACATCTCAATCTCAAGAAATCCGCATAAAAATGCTTGATCCCTAGACACTTTTGATGTGTGTATTTCTTCACAGTGCGTTTTCAGCAAGGAACTGGAGGGAAAACTAATGTTTTTTACAAAACGTTTTAGAAAAATAATTATTCTATCCAACTGTCACCGAATAGTCTTAGGCACGGGAGGAGGTACCATCGAACCAAGGGACGGGTGGCGGCGGCGGCGGCGGCGCGCCGCGCTGGGGCCCAGCTGCGTTCATATTCTTTATTATTTAAGACCACGTCACTGTTTTGCTATCTGATTTCTTTTAATCAAACCAGTTACCGAAAATGCAGTCCACTGTCATTAAAAGTCCCCAAAAACCCTTTACAATTGGTCCAACTCGAAGGACAAAAAAAATCCTTACATATTAATATATGATGAAAATTTATTAAATTATTAAATTGCCTATCAAATTTTCAACCAAATCACATAGTACCTGAATGTTATGTTATATTTCTGAGTTTTGTTTAAACTAGTGAGTCTTCATGATTTACACAATTACAGCCAGTAAAAAGTAGCTACTTTGTATTTTGTAAGAAGACAATCTTTTGAGTTTGATTGTATGCGTTGAATGGTCGAAACAAAAAGTAGAAATTGTACTTTGTAGTTCTACATTAGTAAAAAACTATGACAGCCCGTTCTCTACACTACTCATTATTTAAATTACTGATTTGCTTTAGTCCAGGCAACGAAAAGGTATAGAGGGAAATGCTTAGAACACAATGTTTGACATCGTAACTTTGTTAGGACTAGTTAGGAGGTAAACATATCAAAAGTCCCCGAACGTAGCCCTTAAGCCGGGGGGAAGGGGGGGGAGGGGGGTTGAAGGACTTTGACAAAAGTGAAGGCTGATTAAATTTGCTACAAGTCTTACTCAGTTAAGTTTTTTGATATCTGGTCGAGATATCCGCTCTTAAAAGTCTGTAATTATGGAAAAAAAATTGTTTCACATTTTTGCTCTATTTGACCGGATAACTCTTCAACAATGCCGTCCGTAGGGTTGTTGGTTCCACTAGTGAGCAGCATGCAGATTTCGGACAAGCCCGCCGAAACAAGGATGGAGCTGACATTGCCAAGCTCACCGATTGGTTTGAAAAATTTCCTCCCTTTCCAGAGACCAGAGACATTATCAAGTCACCAGAAATCCATAAAGCAGCAGCGGTCCTTTCACACCCTTTCTCCACCACCGCTCAAGTACAAAAGGCAGGTGAAACCTGCATCTTAAGGTGGTATGGAGCTCCAGCGAAAGATATTTCCCTCAATGCCTACAGGTACAAGTCATTCTTGAAATCAGTGGCCACCATCAAGCCTGATATCTCTTGTCTTCCTCCCACCGAGGGAGCAGTAAAACAGCATTCCCAGGAAGTGGTGGCAAATTTTTTTTTTCATAGTTACAGACTTTCAAGAGCGGATATCTCGAAAACTATACAAGATATCAAAAAACTTGACTGAATAAGACTTGTAGCAAATTTAATCAGCTTTCACTTTTGTCCAAGTTTCATGTCCCTAGAATGCATAGTTTCCGAGATAAATGCGAAAACCCTAAAATGGATGGGACCTTCAACCAACCCCCCCCCCCCCTTCACCCCGGCTTTAGGGCTACGGGCTACGGGCGGGGACTTTTGATATGTTTACCTCCTAACTAGTCCTAACAAAATTACGAAGTCAAAAATTGTGTTCCAAGCATTTCCCTCTATACCTGTTTTTGAGCATTCGTTGCCTGGACTCAATCAAGACTGATTTTAGCTATAAAATTTTAATGAAAACTATTAAAAACTTTAAGGCATTATTGGAAGTATCCAAAACAGGAATGAAAACACCGTATTCGGGGTTCTTTGTGCATCCCGATTTTTGGCGGTGAATAACATTATACAGTCCTGATGTAATTGGGATAGTTGAATATTTGCCCGTCGATTTTTCAAAGTCATACGTCAAAGTGGTTGTTACCCATATTTTGACAGCAGCGCAATCAACAGCAAGCCCTTTGGAATTTTTCAATCAGAGCAATACGTTACGGCAATTTTTATAGTCTGTCGCAATTTAAAGTCCATCTATTTTTCATGGAATCGTTTGCTTTGACACAATTCGTTTATGATTTTGTTATTATGTCTTGTTTATGATGTTTTCAATTTCCTACACGATCAAAGAGATTTTGTGACTCGTTTCTTTGACATACTATTCCCAAGTATAATTCTCTGCCCACGCCCGTGTTCCCTACTGCCTACCACCTAAAGTCCTTTGGAAAAACGAAACGTTTGCGGAGGCCGGCAAGGTAAGGAAAGTTGCAGTGGCAGCTAACTGCTGCACCGGTTATTCTCGCGTCTGGACTTTACTGCCACTCAACATCAGGTAGAGTAAAATAAAATAACATTACAAATGTATGAAGATCCCCACAACAAGAATACAAGATTTTTCTTTTGAGATAATCACATAAAGGCGAAGAGATGGGCTCTTCTTCTTCTCTTTATTATTATTGTAGATAGCAAACATACTCGTTCGTATAATTATGCTATGTTTAGTAACTACTTGCGATAGTTGCTGAAATCCATATGAATAAAATACTAAGTCTTAACGTCCGCTTTGATCTTACTTAGTACCGAAGACAAGCTAATATTCTGGGTAACCTTGGCCCCCACAACCGTGACGAATATATCCTAACCACATTATATAACCTTCCGAACATTAATTTGAACGTACATTATTTAAGGTTAACCAACCAAATCCCACAAACAGGGAGTCTACAATAGCGTCATTGGAAGAAAGACCTAAATATAGTACCTATATTTTTTAATACTTCAATTTCACATTTTTTATTATGACGTTTCATTTACATAAGTAGAAACATTACGTATGCTTATACTAATCTCGTAGACAAATTAGACATTTCATAGCATGGCCGCCCACGACTTAAACTACTTATAAATAATATATACATAAATATTTCCAATACTCACACCAATTAGCCTAGCCCCAAAGTAAGCACTGTAAGGCTTGTGTTACTGTACATTTATAAGTATATTAATATAGAAATACATATTAAACTTCCAATGCATGACTGGAGTACAAATGCTCGTATTCATCACACAAACATCCACCCCACCGGGATTCGAACCCGGGGCCAATTATGTGATTAGCTGGATCCGTTCACTAGCGACAGTCACGCAGCTGACGCTTGGCATTGATGTGAGAGCAACACTGTGCGTTAAAGCATTTACAAACCATTTATGTTACATATATTTCTCTATGATGAATAACTCATGATGCAGGAGAAACGGCCACTCATGTTAACCTGGAATTCCAGCATTGAGCTTCGGGGTGCCAAGGACGCTACTAAAAACCTGTGATAGTCCCAGAATACAACTGTGTTTCTGGGAGGATCTGGCATGGCGTTGATGAAGCACAATGGTCTTAAGTATTGAGTCTACATGGGAACGGGGGCCTATCACAAGTTCAAGGAAAGCTGCGAGTTAGTTATACAACGCTTGCACCATCTTCGTTCTTCTTCCTAGATGTGCTGCAGCCTCCGTAATATGCTGCTGTTGCGTGAAATCCTATATCCACGATCGACTCAGAACAAAGCGCCATTTCTGTCACGCACACATTGAAATTACTTTTAAAGGGATTTTCACGCAGCTTTAAGGATAATTTATTCGCTTGTTGTGAAAAACAGCTTTGGAAAGTTTAGTAGTTAAGTAAATTATTTCCAAACATGGCTGGCGACGTCCTTCTAGCTACTTTCTATTCTATGCTAAATTAAGGACTATCATTGCCGCTATCCGTAAAACTCATAACGTTTTTCTTTCTTAATGATTCCATAATAAAAAGTAACTATATAAATAAAGAGTGTTATTCTTTATCCAAGTTACCATTCATACAAAATAACAATTTACATTCACACTTCAGAAGTATAAGTACCTAAATTGTTGCTGGCAAATCTAAATTTACCAGTTTAATTCTATTTAATGGTAAACCACTGCTTTTGATTGCGTGGCGGGACAACCGAGTAGATACGCGTTAACGCTAACACGAAAGTTATCTTAATTAAACGTAGCTAGTCGGCTGGGATCTCTGTAGGCCTTTTGTAAACATGCTCGGTTGTTGGGCCCGAGAACTAAACGGAAAGTAGCCATCTTGACTCTGATAAACGTCTGTCTGAACCTATGCCGGGTGATAGTTTTGTGGTCTGAGTTCCGCTTAAAATGTAAACTTAGTCCATTAAAGTTAATTGCAGCATTGTCCTCAGTCTAGTTAGTTACTATGTAAGTTGAAAATTGTATTATCAATTAAGATTGCTCAAATTTTGCGTCCTGAATACTCTAAAATTCACATTTTCTATATGTTTTATCTTGCGGCTGGTGAAATATTTTCAGTTTTAGAATCAAAGTTTCAATTTGTGAAAATCTATAATAATTTTTTCACACTTGAGAGGCATTAATATGGTTTATTTGTTTTATTGTGTAAGGCATTATGAGAACAGGTTAAAAACAGGGCTTATTGTTATAATAAATTAATTGGTTGACAATAGAGTCAGATACACGCAATAGATACACTGTTGAAGTAATTTTGTACTCTTTTTTTATTTATTTATTTATCATTATAAACATTAGTTAGATCTTTTATTTTTACATCATTACAAAAACTACAAAGGTTTGTAGCAATGCTAATTAACATCAGGGACTAGCTTAAATATTTCATTAAATACAAATGGAACTGTGTTTAAAGGATGCAGTTACCTGCATTCCAAGGTCTTAAAATAAAAGTCTTTCAACTTGTATTCTACTTAATCCACGGGTAGTTCATTGATCATATGCGGGACTAGGAAGGCAGTAGTTCTCCTACCGCACGTGTTATTTGCTCGCTTCGTACAAAGCTGGTTTCAAGCAATAACACGAGTAAGAACATGATGATTCACTGTTTGCTTGAGACATTATTCATATTACCTTATAATAAGAGATAGAAAGTAGGTAAATACAAAAACATATATTTACTAGTTATTGTCATTATTATTGCCACTATTATTATTTACATTATTATTATTGACACTACTGTTATTTACATTATTATTATGTACATGATTGATTGCTTTTCACACAAAATAACAATTTACATTCACACTTCAGAAGTATAAGTACCTAAATTGTTGCTGGCAAATCTACATTTACCAGTTTAATTCTATTTAATGGTAAACCACTGCTTTTGATTGCGTGGCGGGACAACCGAGTAGATACGCGTTAACGCTAACACGAAAGTTATCTTAATTAAACGTAGCTAGTCGGCTGGGATCTCTGTAGGCCTTTTGTAAACATGCTCGGTTGTTGGGCCCGAGAACTAAACGGAAAGTAGCCATCTTGACTCTGATAAACGTCTGTCTGAACCTATGCCGGGTGATAGTTTTGTGGTCTGAGTTCCGCTTAAAATGTAAACTTAGTCCATTAAAGTTAATTGCAGCATTGTCCTCAGTCTAGTTAGTTACTATGTAAGTTGAAAATTGTATTATCAATTAAGATTGCTCAAATTTTGCGTCCTGAATACTCTAAAATTCACATTTTCTATATGTTTTATCTTGCGGCTGGTGAAATATTTTCAGTTTTAGAATCAAAGTTTCAATTTGTGAAAATCTATAATAATTTTTTCACACTTGAGAGGCATTAATATGGTTTATTTGTTTTATTGTGTAAGGCATTATGAGAACAGGTTAAAAACAGGGCTTATTGTTATAATAAATTAATTGGTTGACAATAGAGTCAGATACACGCAATAGATACACTGTTGAAGTAATTTTGTACTCTTTTTTTATTTATTTATTTATCATTATAAACATTAGTTAGATCTTTTATTTTTACATCATTACAAAAACTACAAAGGTTTGTAGCAATGCTAATTAACATCAGGGACTAGCTTAAATATTTCATTAAATACAAATGGAACTGTGTTTAAAGGATGCAGTTACCTGCATTCCAAGGTCTTAAAATAAAAGTCTTTCAACTTGTATTCTACTTAATCCACGGGTAGTTCATTGATCATATGCGGGACTAGGAAGGCAGTAGTTCTCCTACCGTACGTGTTATTTGCTCGCTTCGTACAAAGCTGGTTTCAAGCAATAACACGAGTAAGAACATGATGATTCACTGTTTGCTTGAGACATTATTCATATTACCTTATAATAAGAGATAGAAAGTAGGTAAATACAAAAACATATATTTACTAGTTATTGTCATTATTATTGCCACTATTATTATTTACATTATTATTATTGACACTACTGTTATTTACATTATTATTATGTACATGATTGATTGCTTTTAGAAGCTCCTCAAATGGATCTTGGTGATGGATCCTTATGTTGCGCCTCTAAATGTATTCCGCCAGCCAATCTGTGAAATTTGATTTGTTTTGCTTTTACTACTTTAATGCCAATAAAAAATAATTTAAAGCCAATGGCGCGGATTGAAAAATACTTTTTTCAATCCGCGCCATTGGCTCTCAATTCGTTGAGTGCGAGTCCCACCTGGTGCAACAAATCTATTTACAGGATCGCTGTGGTTTACCATTTTATGTACATAGCCATGTTCAGAAAGGCATTTATATGCTCTCCAAAAGTCTGTGTGGATAATAGAGCCCTCCTAAAGTTTTTTAATAAGAGGCACCAGGACATCAGCAGATCTTTCATTATGAGGACAGAGCTCTAATCGCAAGTCTTCACTTCCATCCTCGATCATGCTAATTACCCAATGACCTTCTATTTGTCGGCCTCTGTTGTACTTTCTACGGCCAAATTTTGACTCGTCTATTGGTACAATTTTATTTGTCCTCCTATTTTTGAGTCATGCGTCATATTTTATATGACATAATAATAATATATAGTTATTTAACTATTGTCTCTCGACAGTAACTATACCAATCAGCGATGGTTTTAAAAGACAATATTGGTCAATCGTCATTAGATGATTCCTTTTGCGCCCATGCATAAGACTGACCATCGCTAAATGCATACATAAGTTGAAAAATTGTTGGGAATGGTAAATGTACATTTTCGAACCAGGTTCTGGCATAGTTCTTACTTCGGCAATTCCCTTTTCGGCATCTAAATCATCCGAAATGACCAGAAACCTTTTCGAATATCATAAGCCTATGGTGGTGTGTACATTTCTTTTCTTTTGGAACCATTGGATTCGATAAATTTTATGACAAACTGCGCCTCTGTAATGACAATGAAGAACAATTTTTTTTTTTTCAAGTTTAGAACTAATTTCGAATATGAAACTTCATGAGTGCACAAATGTCAAAACGGGCCTATTATTTTGTGATGACTTTAGGTGATTTTTGAGCAAGTAAATTTTAAAATGCTCAATGGCTGTATGGTAATCTCAATCTTTGTCCTATAATGACAAAAGGAAAACAAATAAAACGTAACTTCAAAATGGCAATATTTATTTTATTTTGAAAAGTATAAATGTTCACATTTTTCCTGAAAAGCTACCTGTTCATAAGTGTGGAGACTTTGTTTAATAACGTCGTTAGCAAAAAGCTTTTCAACAGACTATTGTGACGGTTCAACCGATAAAATTGTGAAGAATATACTTTTGGGCCCTGGAAGTACAGTATAGCCTAAATACTGTACTTAGTAATATTTAATGGTAAATGGTTGAATATTCATAATTTCTATGAAAAAGACTCAGGAATTTTTAATTAAGTCACAATCTTGAAAATAATGAGAACTCCTACTATGTCATTACCTTATTATAGTTGATAAAAGATGTCGCCAATTAGTTACAGAGTCATTAATTTCGCATTTTCTTAGAATCGTTCTTCCCATTTCTCTAATTAACTCTTCACAAAAAGATTTTTAAAAGCAAAAATAAATACAAACAATAATAAATAAAAATAATTTGTTATTGTCGGCCTGACAGGAAATCTGTGAAGTTTTATCTTGTCCATTTGCGAAAATTAAAGGATTAATTTTATCATACAGCCTTGTCTCAAGCCTGTTTAGAATAATAAAATCTATTAATTTAGGCCTTCAGTGATTTATTATAATTAAAATTAGAGCGAAATATGTCATAGTTTGAAGGAGTTTAGAAATAATATTGTTTATTTCGATATACTTACAAAAATATTTTTGTGTATGTACATTTATTGTTCATTTATTTAGTAAAACGGAACATTTTGCTTTTGCACGTTTGTTTAATTAAAATCAATATTTATACTTTTAAATATTTGATTATTTCACGAAAGTTGTATGAGAATAATAAACACGTAATCCATCCATCCATCAGCCCTTCTCCGTCCACTGCTGGACATAGGCCTCCCCCATAGAATGCCACAATACGCGGTCCTGCGCTATCCGCATCCAGCAATAAACAATAAACACGTAATAATTAATAAGAAAATATTGTAAAGTTACGGGCTAGTACGAAATATTTTTACACGTTAAGGACAGTTTCTTAGCCATGTCCTTTCAAGATTCTAAGTTCACGGGAATTACCCTGTACGGCTGTATCTTTTGATTGCTTTGGCTTAGAAGTTTGATTTTTTCACAGCTTTAAGTGACAGTAGACCTAAGTATTGGATATGAATTTTCAGTTTGATACCTCCACGCGTTCCTGAGAAAAACGGTCTTGACAGACGGACGGACGGACAACAAAGTGATCCTATAAGGGTTCCGTTTTTTCCTTTTGAGGTACGGAACCCTTAAGAGGAGCTCGATGGCGCAGGTGTTTAATGCGTTCGGCTGCGTTCGTTAAAGTTAAGCACTTTCGCAGTGGTCGGTCATTGGATGGGTGACCAAAAAATCTTCTATCTCGAGGTCCTTCGTGCTTCGGAAGGCACGTTAAGCCGTTGGTCCCAGTTGTGTCTGCAGTCTATAGCACCCGCCAATCCGCACTAGGCCCGCGTGGTTGGTCATGGCCCAATCTTCCTATTCCATCCATAGGGAAGGCCTGTGCCCCAGCAGTGGAGACATTAATAGGCTGATGATGATGATTAATATGTATGGACGAAATATTTATACAAGTGTTGGTAGGTAACTGTTTAAAAATAATCATTAGTAAAAATGAAGCACAGCTAAATAATTCGGATATCTGATTATCAAAATTCAAAATTCAAAATTCAATATCATTTATTCAGTCTAGGCTGTTACAAGCACTTGTGAATGTCGAAAAGCTACGCCATCGGTTCGCAAATCTACGGCGGGAGACCTTGTACTGAGAAGAACCGGCAAGAAACTCAGCAAGGGCTGTTTTTTTCTCCCTGTATTATATACAGAGGCGTCAATTTGAAAAATGAGTTCAATATGAGATAACCCATGAAGTCACTTTCCATTACAAATGTAAATGATAAAACAATTATGACTATAAAATAAAAAATATAAAAAACAGATTTAAAAATGAAAAAAAAGTTTAGGAATGCCGTGTCCCACTGTTTAGGCATAAAAACAAGTGTACCATTAAAGTTAAATACAACGATTAATAGTACCCAATGTAGCAAGAGGAGACTCATCTCCGCTGGCAGCACCCGTTCACGAGCATGACGCATGAACCAGCCATCGCTTCGCTCAACCATTTTTTAGGGAACGTAACGACCCGCCTCACACGACACCGCCGAAGAGATTTTTAAGAGAGTATGACTACCCATAACCACATATGGATACTAGATAGCAAAATAGGGGAAAAAAAAAATTAAGTACCAGTGTACATTACTATAAAAAACTATAAACACAACTGTAGGACACATGCATGTGGTTACCTAAACACTAGTGTCGACTCTGCCACTACCCTCCAAACCCAAAACCAAACCCAACATCAGTGCCCCCCCTTCACTCTGTATAGAGAATGACAAGGATACACCGCTGCAAAACCAAAGTTCAGGTCTAGAGAACCATGCCAGAATCCACACCACCATTAAATCTTTATCTCAGAAATAATAAATGTTCACCTAAATTTTTTGTTTCTGATTGCTGTGCCATACAGTATAAATACAATTACAAATAAAATTTAACAATAATATAGTAAAAATTAGTCCGCGGACTTTTTTGAAGTACCGCGTACAAAAAGCCTCTCGAAAATACGAGGACACCGAGAGACCGAACTGGATAAAAGTAGGCGGGTATCCTCACTACTAATATGAGCCTAGCCTCACATGAGAAGTAAGGAATCCGCATAGTCGTAGTACATCAGCGCAGCAACACGCACAGCAACTTTAGTCCGTGTTGCGCGATCGATCCGATTTAAAGAGATGGACCCAGTATTATCTTTTAAATCATCTTCTCTATTTCTTAAACTTCATATTATTTACAGCAAAACGTAATCTAAGAATATTTACTTCCATAAGATTGAGGACTTTATTTCTTAAGAGACAAAAGCCCATTCTTACTTTTGTATAAAATTGCTAATTATGAAATCGTAGATTTGATGGTGTGATGTTTATATTGCGTATGTGCTGTTATTTATTGCCATTAATTACGCATTAATGTTGCAAATTAAAGTTCTATATTTTTATGTAATTAATTATATTAGTTACAACAGTTTTAAAAAATATTTTTAATAGGTTTAGGTGTACGAGATGTGTTCAGATAGGGAATTTATATAATATAGAACCTCTGTCTGCAACGTTCTATAAAGTAATTTCGTACTCCAGGAAAGTAATTTTCCATATATTTCTAAACCAGGACTTCTACGAACTACCGGATTGTTCTCACTAAGAATTTCGTGATTCTCAAAATGCGAATGCTCAATGTTCAATATATTCTGATACTGTTCGAGGAAACCATGCCCGGATAATCAAATAGCATTCTGACTGTAGGTGATCGTGTTTCAATTCCGAATAGATTGTTGTTGTTATTTCTTCTGGTGAATTACGGTCAGCTCGTAATAATAATCTTTATATCAAAGTAAAAAATAAACCGGCCAAGTGCGAGTCGGACTCGTGCACCGAGGTTTCCGTACAAAGCTGTAGGTATGTTTTAATAATCATTAAAAAATATTTTTATCATATGATGTAACTAAATTTTATAGTTTTCGCAATTTTTCCTTTATCTGTACTATAAGACGGTACTTCGTACCAAATTTCAAGATTCTAAGTTCACTGAAAGTTCCCTGTAGGTTTTAATTCCCGTGCGAGTTTCGAAAATTTGCGGAAATTTGCGGCATAAACGGCTGTATCTTTTGATTGTTTTAGCTTAGAAGTTTGATTTTTTCACAAATCCAAGGGACAGAAGACCTGAGTATTAGATATGAATTTCAGTTTGATAACTCCAAGCGTTCCTGAGAAAAACGGTCTTGACAGACGGACAACAAAGTGATCCTATAAGGGTTCCGTTTTTTCATTTTGAGGTACGGAACTATAAATACATATTGGTATAAAGAAAAATGTTTTAGTTTACGAATCGTAATTATAGGCCTAATCAGTGTTTCAAAACTCGAACGCGTGAACTTATACAAACTTATATTTGTTATACAACAAAAGTAAAGTAAAAAAGTAGGGTTACCATCCAGTCGGCTTAGTCCGGATATGTCCGGACTTTTAAACTATAGTCCGGATTTTGTCCGGCTCTTTAAATTGTACGAATTTTTTAAATTACATATTTATAAATAATAAAACAACAATAAATTAATTAAAATACCATATGATTGTGACTAAGTGAGTAATGGTGCCATTTAGTGACTAAAAACTCCGGACATTTTTCAAAATGACAGGATTTTTGTCAAGACTTTTGAAATTCCTAAACGGTAACCCTAACTGGAAGTGAAAGAATGCTTCAAATACATTTAGATACTGCGGCCTTGAAGGTAAGGCCCTGGGAGCGTAGTTTTATCAAATGGCAAACAACTAATATGTTTTAACTCTTTTATTTTATTAGAAATCAAGGCGAATATAATAATTATAGCTTAATATATAACCGTATGCTGTGGTGTCTGATTTTATCTGCTGGAATCTTCTATAAAATGACAGAAGATTCCCAATTTCAAATCTTTCAAAATCATGACATTAACTTTTTAATATAACTGCCAGCCGTAGGCATTACATGAACAAAGAGTTTACCCAAACAAGGAGGCTGTAACGCAAGTTACATCCCTCCGGCACCGCTAAAAATAACATGAACTATACTTTCGGTAGTTTCAGCAGATCTGAAATTGCTGCAGCTGATAAGTTCATTCCTGATTGAGATTTCACATTAAACAAATGACATTATATACATTATCGTACAGAGTAATTAAACGAGAAAAGATATATTCTCCTGTGACTGCAGTCAAGGTCTAACAATGTAGTCATCTCGGGTTTACGACTATAGCAGAGATGGTAGGAGGCGCAATAAAATGAAACACCATGATTTGCCAGTTCTACCTAGTCAGACTTGTTACAATGATAGGTAAGACAAGAAAATATATAAAGAACAAGATATATAAGTGTAATTATTCTTGGCAATCTCAAAACTGCATATCTTAGTCGATATCATACCTTTCAGTATCTTTTTATTTATTAGTTAGTATTTAATAACAATAAAGCTTTTAAGCAAACAATGAAATATATAGAATAGGGGTGATGTCAGACTTAAATTTTTTCCTCGTCTATCAGGTACAATGTCAAAAAGTATTGAACACATATTTTCTCCTTATTCACGTAATAAAAACACAACAGTACCCCTAGCACGAACCATTAGTTTGCAAACCGATATATCAATGTCAAATTTTGTATGGGACCTTGAACAGTAGCGGCACAAAGTACGTAACGAGAACTAAAAATCAGTACACATTCGACAATGACATTTCTGACTCGCAAACGATACGTATTCGATATTGGTTCGTGCTAGGGGTACAGATATATACTGCATTCGAAGTGCGTAATGACGTTACGTTTTGTTACAATTTTTACTTAGAAGTGACGTTACGCCTTTCAAGCTTTGACGCTCTTTAGCTTTGTAATTATTTCGTTGATTGGCAAAAGCAAAAAAAGTGTGTATTATTTTTTAATAATTTAACTGACGGATTTCATTTATAATAAGTATCAAAAAAGTGGAACAGTGACCAAAAAAGTTTTTTATTTTTAACGGAGTAAACTGCCATTATCTTTATTAACTTTTGATATTAAAGTTCATTTCACAATCATGTAGCTCTTAATTTGCTAGTTTATTTGATATGAAACCTTTCATATATAAAATTCTTATAATTGCCTATTTTTAAAAGAAAAACATTTAGCTAGTGTAAGATATAAAGAAACTGTAACGCGTTTTTATATAAACAAATGGGATATTATTAACTTTAAAATGGTGTATTTTTCATTAAATTAAATTAAAATTTATTTGTTTATCTAGTTATTTAACAAATAGGGAAAAACTGGGAGACTTGCCGAGGCGTGATTGTTTTGTTGTAATTGGCGTCTCGCATGTGACCAATGAATGAATTTTCACTTTCTTTGCTAAATTTAAATACAATTTTTAAAGATAGTTGAACTCTACGACTTTTTCCAAGTCTCCCATAAAAGCTTGTTTATATGTTTTTTTCTTCAGATTTTTTAGCACGCTTATGTTAATTGTTCACGTATTGTTTTGTCCCTGTTTTAATCGAACCTCAGATATGATTTCTCTGCAGACCTCCTACGAAATCATGAAAACCAAATGATAAAATTGTTGACGATTTTAATTGAAGAACAAGATGTCGGGTATTAATACTGCTGTCATACTTTAACGGTAGAACTGGAAGGCTGAACTTAAAAGATTAACTAGCATTAGTATAGAGATGACGCCCATAATCTTAAAGAAAAAATATTACTAGAAAAAAAATCCACGCGGACCTGGCGGACGAGACTCGAACCCGCGCCCTTCACTATCCGGGTGAATGCACTGACCATTATGCTATCGCGGCCCTGCAGCCGTGTCGAATATTTTCTAGCCTCTAAGGCTGCAAGGCAGCGCCATCTCTTTGCATTATAGGTACCCCACAATATCAAATGAATACCTTTACAAGTATTAAACATTTCAAAGAAGAAATAGCAATTATAGTTATATTTCTTTTATTTATTAAGTATTTTACTGCTAGACGTTTAAATGTAAAGAAAATTTTACTACTGTATACTTGAATCAAGAGGACTGCTTTTATAGCACAATGTTATAGGTAACAAAGATATTGTAAAATGGTGTTATACCAGAGAGTTATCTAACTAAGAATACCTCACTATATTTACTACTGTATTGTCAATACATGGGAATTGGGTGCGAAGCGATAATAAGCATCTGAACACTATTTGAATTATTTTCAATCAAATAGTTGCATCTCAAAGCGGCTACATTTAGAATTCATTGGGTACAAATAGTTTGCCGTAATTAGCCTGTCGCCATCCCGTGGCTTGAAACAGTGTTCGGAACCATACTATTAATTTATAGACATTACTATCTTTGGGAGACACACTCGTAACGTTATGTCAGTGGTATATGAAGAAATAGATAGGCACATAATTAAATAAATAAATAAATATTTCCAACACTCACACCAATTAGCCTAGCCCCAAAGTAAGCACTATAAGGCTTGTGTTATGGGATACTATAATAGTGTAACGGATAGAATACATATACTGTACATATATATGTATATTTATATAGAAATACATATTAAACATCCATGACCGGATCACAAATGCTCGTATTCATCACACAAACATCTGCCCCCACCGGGATTCGAACCCGGTACCTCTCGAGTCGGCGACACCATGAAACCCGGCGTACAAACCACTCGGCAACGGAGGTCGTCAATGAAGGCTGGTATTCATACATTATAAATTAAATTAAATGCCTCGTGTAACATAACACTATGCAGCTTTTAACAAGCAACTTTATATTTAAGCGCCTCAAAATAATATATCTGGTTTCATCTGAATGTTTCAATTTGGTTTATACTTATATTGTACATTTTACTCAGCTATATTTATACCTTTATTTATAGGATGATTTCAAATCTAAAATCACGCTTAGGGCTGTGATCACAAAACACAGAAAGAGACTCATAGACCTTTTGTACGGAAACCGATGTCGCCTCCACAACACTTCCACCTACTAGACAATAGCCAATTAAACGACGCATCATCAAAAAATCGACCCAATCAGCGCCCATACCCGAGAGCAACGACGCAATCAGAATCAAGTTTTGATCAAGTTATGAGCATTTGCTCATGCATAAATTTGGCGCGCCTGCCCCCTCACAAGGCCCTTCTTCTGACCTCTTCTTGTGTTTTGTGGCTGAGACCTCACAACAAAATCTTGGTTTATTGCTAATAAGAAATAATATTAAGGATATAATCCTCCGTCCTCCGATCGACGACCCTCGTGGCCGAGTGGTTTCTACGCCGGGTTTCATGGTATCGCCGACTCGAGAGGTCGGTTCGAATCCCGGTGAAGGCAGATGTTTGTGTGATGAATACAAGCATTTGTACTCCATTCATGGATGTTTAATATATATTTCTATATAAATATACTTATATATGTATGTACAGTATATGTATTTTATCCGTTATCCTAGCATACTGTAGTGCTTACTTTGGAGCTAGGCTAATTGGTGTGTTTAAAAAAAATACCTTAAGACTTACAAAGACAAACAAATGTTTGTCTTTATTATCGTCGAATTACAGTTGGCATTTGAAAGATGTTAACAAAAGACAATAGGCATGATGACGGGGTAAATTAAATGAAATTCTAGTCCATCAGCTATCTAGATAATAAAAAAAGGTTCATTAATGTTTTCTTTTGTCAATCAACCAAAAAATCACAAAGACAAGAGCAAAGATAAAAGTTTGGAAGTGGGGCTCGTGATGTCACTTCTAAGTTAATATCGTACCCAGGCGGTACGTCATGCGACATTTCAAATTAATATAATCTCCGTAATATTTTGATTATATTGAAAAAGAAAAAATACGTGACCAATACTTCTTGATCTACCTGATGGACAAAGAAAAAAAATGATAACCCCTATTGGAGAGCTTGCCTGGTCTACGATTGTGAAGTTAAGAAACTTTCGCAAGCACCGTAGTGCAGTCTTTGAAGCGAAAAATACGGTCTTACCTCCGAATTTTTTACTGTGAACCGATTTGCATGAAATTTTGGAATTAGGCTCAAGATACCCTTAACTTCAAAAGTGAAAATGATCTGAACTCCGCCTATTATTTTTAAGGGGTGTAAACAACCACTTAATGGAAAAATTGACATTGAGCCATTTTATCGCTAGAAAACATGTCTAATAGTAAGTGGTGAAATTATAAAGTATTTTCTAACATAATTACCTCATATTAAAATCATTTTCAACCCATTGAAAATCTTACAACCCTTGCAAACAACCCCTAAATTGAAAAAATCACAAAAAAATACTTTGGTATGACATAAAAAGATGTAAGTATAGAGTAAGTAATATTTTATATCCTCTATAATAATCATCCAATTTTTAACCCCCTTTCAACCCTTGAAAACTACCCCTTGATAAAAAATTGTTAAAATTTTTTTTTGATAAAATGAAAAGGATTTAAATATTATTCCACACTCTCGAAAATGATTATCATATTCTTAAGCTTTTCTACCCTTAAAACTACCCCTAAATTAAAACAGTAAATATATATGATTACATATTTAAAAATAATTTAATTTAGAGTAAAAAATTGCCATTTATTGAATAAAATATTTACAAATTTTATAAAATTGTACTATTATTAAAATATAATATTATTATTCATGACTCAATGTCGGAGTCGCTGTCACATTCAACATCTTGGAGGGCTATTTTGGCAGTTATCTCCACTGCACGTTCCACAGTGCTCTATCTATCCTGCTATCGTGCTCTGTGAATAGTACGAACGTCAATACTAGTAGAATATATTTTCATTAGATTTTTGGATAATATAATTTTATGGCACAATTTTAATAAGATATTATTAAAAAAACAGGTTTTTTATCTACTTACATTTTTTTATCAAACAAAATGTATTGAAATTGGGTGTCTAGTTAAAATATTATATTAAACACGTGCTCATTCCTTTGGACGGAAATATACTGGTCACATTATAAGGAATAAACGGAGCACGCACAGCTGATCACATGGCTTTTGCGTTGGCCCCTTCACTAAAATGTGTTATATATACATATAAGAAAGTTGGTATGTATTCATGCCTACCAAAATATATGAGCCATATTATGTATATATATACACATTACAATAGTTGTGGGTCTCTATTATACTGCGTACTTTCACATTGCTCCAAATATTCACACTCCGAAATTTTCAGTTACTAAGTAGAAAAAAATATGATAAGTTTTTGGACCATAACTCCTTCAATTTTCATGCTATCACAATTTATAAAAAACCAAAAAACCATTATAAAGGTAATTAAGAGAGCTACAACATCCTTCATTGCAATATATAGTAAAAAACCTTTTTCTAAAACAGTGAAGGGCTTAAGAGAGGTTGTGATTGCGCTGCCACGCGCTCTTTAAACAATCATATCTCCGTCAATTTTTGTTTGACAGAAAAAACAAAAGGCCAAATTTTTTGTCAGAAAAATACCTAAATTTTTAACCTGTACACTTTTATACGTATCTGTCGTCATTTTTGAGATATTATCAAGAAGCTTATTTGGATATTATGAAAATAAAGTGGCTTTTTAAAAATTTTAAATTTTGTTTTTGTTTTTAATCGTGACTTTTTTGAAAAATATGTGTCCTGAAGCAGCCAAACTGATACTATC
Organism: Chilo suppressalis; assembly: GCA_902850365.2. NCBI lineage: Eukaryota > Metazoa > Arthropoda > Insecta > Lepidoptera > Crambidae > Chilo > Chilo suppressalis. Next base: position 10,522,731 of record OU963910.1, on the reverse strand, counting down.
TATCAAACTCTTCATAATAAAGTTAATTCTAGGCGGAATACGATTAATTTTAATTTTGGTGGAAATGGCAAAAAACATTAGATGCTCCCCTTATTTGCAATACAGCTCACTTATTTTACGTGCAAAAGACTTTTAATACTGCTCATTTTAAAGCTTATTTCAAGCACTACAAACCCCTTTTGTATTAGAATGCATAAAATGCATCTGCTCGCCGCTAGATGGAATTGACCACATCGATTAAATTTCAGACACAATAAAAAACGGCTTTGATCTTTAATATCTAGCTTAATATTGCATTTAGAATACTTTATAAAAAACCAAATTGTTTATTGTTTTACCTGCTACAATTTTGTTCTTTATAAAATTTTCGATAAAACGTACATTTTTGGAGATATTTGCAAAAAACCGATGAAAAACGTGAAAAAATTGCGAATTTTCAATTGCCAATAACTTTAAAAGTATTGGATTTGAAAAACTTTATAGATGATTTTATTGCTTAAAATTAGGCCTTCCATCGATATCCGAGTTTATTTTGAAAAAAAATAAATTCACCCCCGAGAAGGGGTGGCAACCACCCCCAGGGTGGTTGCGGAGTTCAAATCATTTTCACTTTTGAAGTTAAGGGTAAGATGAACCTAATTCCAAAATTGTATGCAATTCGGTTCACAGTAAAAAAATTCGGAGCAATAATGCTTCAATGACTGCACTACCGGTCATAGGAAAAAAATCAAAAAAAATCACCACTACCTCAAACTCTTTCGTTCTTCGGAAGGCATGTTAAACAGCTGATCCCGACTGTGACTTATTGACCTTAATGAATTTCGCTTACGTGGCCGTCCTCCATATACTTAAGTGGCCCTGCAAGGCTAATTTCACGGTTGTCATCTTTAATGATGACCATAGATCCTACTGATAATGGCTTACAATCTTTTATCCATTTGGCGCGTTGCGTTAATGTGTTTAGATATTCGTGTTTCCATCTGAACAAAAAATCTGTTGAAACGCTTGTAACAGCTGCCACTGATGAAGCCGGTTAATGTTTATAGAAGATATATATTCGTCAGGGACCGCTGTTAATGGTTCTTAAGTTAAAAAGTGACCAGGCGTTAACACGCGACAGATCGTCGTTAGGGTCAGTGCTCCCAGGGCACAAAGTTCTTGAATTTAAAACGCTTTCGATTTGAGCGAAGAGTGTTGATAACTCTTCAAAAGTTAAAACTTGATCACCGACTACTCGGTAAAGATGAGTTTTTGCAGAATTGACCTGTATCTCCCACACACCGCCAAAGTGAGGAGCCAAAAGGGGATTGAATTTAAATTCAATTTTATCCGCACGAGAAGCATTATCCATTAGGGAAGAGAGTTGGTTTCTAGCATCCACAAAATTTGTGCTACAATCCGCGTGAATAACGTTACAACGGCCGCGCCGTGCTTTGAAACGACGAAGCGCCGCAATAAAACTATCAGAAGACAGGGTATAAAAGACTACCAGATGCACCGCCTTAGTAAAGCTAGGCATGAACAAGCAGAGGTATGCCTTGTCGATTTTAGCACCACGATGCTTACCTAGCTTGGTACGGAACGGTCCGCCAAATCCACACCTATCACCAAAAACGGCTTCACTTGACTGTCGCGATATTAATCGCTATCGAAGATTCGAATCGATAACATTTTATACATTATGAAAGAACGTGGCGAATTGTTCGTTTAGCTGAAATAACCCAAAATTGCTGTAATAGCAAATAATGAGTGGTATTTACGCCAGGATGGCAGTAACTTTATGGCAGTAGGGGTGAAATAAATCTACATTGCTTCTTTAAGTTAATTTATTTTAAAAATAGTACAAGACAATGATTTTCATGTATTTGACGTTAATTTCTTAGCCCTTGGTCACGTCATATATTGTAGACAGCACTTTGTGATGTCATTTTGAGGAACCGATATGCATTTACCTGCCCATGTCACTCACAGTTGTTTGCTCAAATATCAAACACACTACACTTCTCTATGAGCAGTGTTGCGGCTGTATTTGAAACCCAGAAATCACTGACGACCACCTTGATGCAAATAATGCAGCAGTTTGAAGTCTTCAGATAAGGAAAAAGTTCCTGAGATATAGAATGAGTTTAAGGCGTTCAAATAGCTCGTCTGGAGTATCCTGTCACTTCTGAGTCAACATATTGGTGAGATATTAAAATCTCTCGACCAGCACGAAGCAAGGCATCGAAACAAACATCTTCTTCTTTGTGGTGTTTCAGAAAATTCTGAGGAGGACTTCAACTCAGCGGTTGTAATATTGCCCAAAAAATACCTGGGTATCACAGACCTTGAAACAGGTGCTATAAAACTTTGTCATCGGCTCTGGTCTCTAACTGAAGGTCGTAAATGGGCCTGTGGTGATTCGTTTTACCAACTATGCCCTTCGGTCCTCTGTGTGGAAAAGCAAGAGCAAACTCAAAGGCTCTACACTTGTTTTGAGAGAATTTACTAGGGTGACTTTAACATGGATCTCTTAAAAGACACTCATTCCTCGCGCGCAGTTTCCGGTCCATATTTGAGTCTGAGAACTTCACAATTTTAACTCTTAGTCCGACTCATCATAATATCGTTACTGTCGACTCATGGATCGACCACATTGTAACTTCCTCTACAGACCTGGCCACGAAACATGGTCAGCTGTCAGCGCCTGGGTTTATCAAAACATGATCTGATTTTTTGGCGCTCAAAGTAAAACTCCCTTAAGCTAAGCCGACTATTGTGTGTATGAGAAATTTCGCGAGAACGAGAAAAGTAGAACGTAGAGAAGCTTGTAATTGAACCATCAGTTGAAAGAAGAGAATAAATCTAAAAATGAAGAAAGGAGATAATCATAAAAAAACAATTAAATTTTTAAAGTATGAAACTTAGACCCTTGTGACATATGAATGAAGGGAAGATAATATTAATTATGATTATTAACTGTTATATCCAACTGGCAAAAATTGATAGTTTTTGAAAAATATTAATTAAAAAGTCGTGGATTTATTCCCTTCTTTAAATTTATCAAGTTGAATGAATATAAACTTCTCAGAATAATGACATATATGTATTTATTTATTATAAATATAGAGATATTTAGCTGTCAATCTATTTTGCATCATTATCAATCATCTCTGACGATGTAGTAGGCCAAGTCAAAATTAAATCGTATATATTTTTTTAATTCTTCTGGAATGTATTGAGTAAAAAATATGTAAAAAACAAAAAGCATTTCATTCATTTTCTTCACATTTATCGGTATTTTAGAAGCATATGCTTTTGCCACTGATATTTTTTGGCTACCAGAGACTTTCTGAGCAAAAAAATGGTTTTCATTAAGCCATCTATAAGCTCATAATACTAGGTGCCCCTTAGGACTTGAAAAGCTTAAGTCATCAGGGGCACCAAGTATGTTCTACAGTACAGCTACTGTACTCAAAGCTTCTTTATTGTGAGATCTCGAATATACTTTTCTTGTCTAATAACTTGCAAGTTTTTTTGAACAATCTTTGGCATATCTGCTTAAAATCAAGTCAACCTATCTTCTGACGTATGGGGTTTGACGAAAAATTCTCTAGTTTTTGCTGCTGATAAAAGATTATTATACTATGAAAACGTTAATTCGATCTTTTCTCCTAATGAGCCTTTTTGCTGTCCCGAAAATTCTATTACACTGTAAATACGAATACCACGCACAGGAAAGTATTGATATATCTTTTCGAAACGACCCATTGCAGTAAGGGTTAGCAAAAATCTTATGAGTGTGTTATTTTACTTTTGACACCTACAAGCACGCATACGCATATGTCAACAGAAATGTACTATTAACACTTATTTCTATTTGAATATTTATCAGACAATTATAAACTTTCATACTATGGAAGAAGGTGAGTTAGTTGGAAGAAGGAAATAAATCCCAGATTTGTTCCCTTCTTCCAACTAACCGCTTTTTCAATCACATGAAACTATATGAAGATAAAGTAATTTATTCCTGTCTTCTGACGAACACGGTACGGTTACGTATAAAGTACACAATGACGTGTAAAAGTGAATTTAGGAAAAATGGTGTTTATTCCCTTCTTCCAATTGGTGGTTCAATTGAAGTGAATGCAATTAATTGGTCGCCTGTATATGCGGTGTCCTCTGTAAATGATATGATCACCACCTTTAATGCAGTAATAATAAAATTATTCGATCATCATGCCTCCATTAAATCTTTCAAGCTGCGACGACCACTTGCTCCCTGAATCACTCCTTTGGTGCGCATTGCCATAAGAAGACGGAATAAGGCCTTTCGTGTTTTTAAATCGGTGCAACCAGATGATAAAAGGTGCGAAACGTCGTTATATTCATCAGAATGTAATTAGTAACATTCTACTCCAGCCGAAATGTGGAAGTTCCTTAATTCAATTGGTATTTGCAAAACACAAACTCGATTTCCATCTTCTTTTTCATTTAACGATTTTGACCGTCATTTTTCTTCCGATAACAAACTTTCTGACACTGTAAAATTTCTTACAATTTCCAAACTTATTTCCACGGCCACTCCTTCTAATGTCATTTTCTACTTTAGCCCACTGACTTAACATGATGTGCTTAACTTAGCACTATTCATTAAGTCTAAGCCTATAGGGTTCCATAACATCTATAGAAACATGTTTAAATTGTTATTGGACTCTCTACTTATAATGTTAACTTTAAGGCATTTTTAATCCCTCTCCCCTAAACTAAACCTAGTTCTCTCTACCACTTTAGATCTATCTCCATTTTACCTTACCTTTCTAAAATTCTCGAAGCTGCTGTTCCTAATCAGCTTTCAACATACGTCTATCGCAACTGCCTTCCATCTAACTTCCAGCCTGTGCTCCACCCTAGGCATAGTAACACTACGGCAATTATGAAAATTGTTGAGAACACGCAATGGTTTAAGGAGTCGCGGTTGACTGTTTTAGTAACGATAACGATATCCTTCTTGCGCTTCTTGTTTAACATGGGCATTCCTCCAATACGCTAAATTGGTTCGGTTCCTATCTTCGGGGGCGGCAACAAGCCGTTAGAATTGATCAATCGATCTCTGACTGGTCTGACTTATCTGTTGGGGTACCTCAAGAAGACGTAATATCACCTCTCTTCTTCTCCTAATTTATTAACTCCCATTCTTTATTCCATTACTTCCGTTCTTTCTACCCCTTATCATCTTTATGCAGACGACCTTCAGCTATATATGCAAGATACCCTACTAAACCTGGAGAGTGTAGTCTGTCCACTCAATCAAAACCTTTCTCGTATACGTGAGTGATCTCATAACTTTGGAATGGCCATCAATCCCGCAAATGTCAGGTGATCATTATTGGCAGTTCTCGAATTGAGTCTATTTGAACACAGTTCCAGCCGTTAAGTTCAACGGTGTAGTGAACCCCTATTCTACGAAAGTTAAATACCTTGGTCTCGTACTTGATCACACGCTTAGTTGGGATGGCCAAATGGAAAATATATGTCACAACGTAAATGGAACACTTGGTTCGCTTTATCGCCTCAAGAATTTTCTCCCTCCGTGTACTAAAACCTCCCTTGTACAATCCCTTCTTCACCCTCTCTTTGATTATGCTCATGTTTGTTTTACTGATATAAATCAACTATTTCTTACTAAATTGGATCGTCTTCTCAATAACACTATTCGTTTCGTCTTTGGTTTACGTAAATACGACCACATTTCTGAGTTCCACAATAGACATAAGTGGCTACTTATTCGTGAACGTAGGTACATAAGGACAGTTCTTACACTTCTCAACTTACTATACGATCCACGCACCCCTGGATATTTGAAATCTCGGTTTCAGTTCCTGGGGTCTTCCCATCAATTAATTCTCCGTTCCAATAATAATTTAATACTTGGACTACCCATTCACCATACTAAGTTTATCTCCAGTTCATACACCCTTTCTGCCATTCGGCTCTGGAATGCACTTCCTTTACATGTGCGTAACGCCCCTAACAGGATTGCGTTTAGGACATTGGCGCGGGAACATTATTTAAATTTATCGCAAAATGCTTAAACTGAATTAGAATACTATAATCAGACACTGTATAATATTGGTAGATATGTAATTATTTATGGGCATATTTGTGTGTATTAGATATATTGCTATAATGTATTTTTATATATTTTTTATTTGTTATGTATGTTTACTCTGTTCGTTATCCGCCGTTTCATTTTCTCTGCACCTTCTTTCCGGTTGACTGGTAGAGAATGCCATACTGGCATTAAGTCCGCCATTTACATTGTGAAGGCAATAAATATTAAATAAATAAATAAGTAAGTACGATGAATAAAATTGATAATGAGATATGCTAGTGGGTGGTCAGATGGCAGAAGAGCAGGGATGTTTTTGTTCGTATTCTAATCCTGAACGATAAGTCTTCCGGCCACCCTGAGAATACCACATTTATCTATAAACGGATTAAGCTTAGGAAACTGCTTTTGAACCGGCATGTTAAGCGGCTGATCCTGACTGTCACTTATTAAATGATTTTACCTCAATGGAAGTTCCATTGCGTGGCCGCCCTCAATATACTTAAGCGACCCTGCAAGGCGAAAACTAAGTTTTTTTGCACAAATAATATTATCACAAAGAAAGTGCGATGTATTTGAATCCAACATTAAAAAATCAGGTTCTTATTTTAATTTCCTCGTTATAGTTCAAGGGATCCGAATGTTCTGCGAAACATTTTACAAATGGCGTCGCAGAAAAACAATTTAAGGCACCGGTGAAAATTGTTTAATGGCACTTGCGATTGTCGTAAAACTATATTTTGTGGGCCCAGCCGGGACGGGCCTCGTTAAAACTGCCGCCGTTCACTAAATCTTACGGGTTTACGATTCCACAAAAATTGGGGCGGTGCTCCATTATGATACCCCTTTTTCATGTGAAGGATTAGGGAAAATTCGAGGTGCTCGAAATACCCCATAAATATCATGTCATATGTTTATTACTACGAACACTATATTTCGGCTTCTATAGAGTACTTACATTGACGGCTGGCATGAGAGTCCTAAACGATCTGTCAATATTATAAGTACCTATATTCATCATCATCATCAGCCTATTAATGTCCCACAGGCCTTCCCTATTGATGGTACAGAGAGATTGGGTTTGATTGCTGGGCACTTATATTACCACAAACTATATATATTACCATAAACATCGATTCGTTTAATGCAAAATTGGCGCATTATTCTTAATGAGGCGAATAAATTAGGTAAAGAAAGTTATTATTTTTATTTGTCTGGGAATTATTATTATTTATTGCATTTCTTGAGAAACGTGAACATAGACCTGGCCCAAAATAAAACAACTCCTTTATTTGCAAAGTATCAAATCACCAATTCCATAGAAAACATTCAAAAACATGTAACCAGTAATTAATCTAATTTCTAATGAAAGACAAAGGGAGTTGGAGCCTACCTTCAATTCACCTATACAATGATAAATCCAATTAAAATGACTGATCGCCTCTCATTACCCCAATGATTTAACTAAAATACCGTATATTTACCTTAAATCACCTTATTGTCTGATGTAATGTCAAAATAATGCCACTGGTGCTTGATTACCTTTTGGTAGGTAGGGTTGTCACTTGCAAGTAAGTTACATATTACATTTAATTTCATTATATTTATTAAGTTCATAACTTTATCAAATGTGCCTATCCAAATTAAAAAAATGCAAATCCGGCGTAGGCTATAGTGGTGTAACCAGCTAGTCACAGTATTTACAAAGTTAGAAGGAGAGCAATTCAGATACTTAGATAATAATCTTTTTAATACCTTACCGTCTGGTTCGGCCATGTGAATGCACTTTGTACTAGAGTATTGACCTCCAAATTACTAGCGCTTCTTTATTACTTATATATCAGCTTCTGTTTACTCAAAACTGGCTAATCCAGACCGCTCCTATTGCCTTCTCATTTACATATTATTAATTTGCATCAGTTGACACCAATATATTTAATGCTCGTACATTAAAGCATTCAACTGATAGACACGTAGTGAAAATGTACTATCTCACTGTTTGAAACTAGCACTGTGTTCCTTATTATAAAATATTTGAAATTTTAGTTTACTAGGTCTGCTCACACAAAGCTGAAAGACAGGAAAATCTCAAAATTATCGTAAAAATTAGCGTAAAGGTACATCGGGACACCTAGCTGTCATTTCCCTTCTTTCTTACATGTCTTAATTATATCTAAGAAAATTCTGAAAAAAGAGCCTATTTTAAATATTATTATATTCATATAGCAGCAACAAATTAAAATTCATAATTATGTTATTGTTACCGCTCGCTTGACAGCCCTACCGCCAGGTGTGCTTGATCTGAATACTAAACGCGATCGCGTATTATACGCCATTCAATTTCAGATTCATTAGTTCGTATTTCACTGCTTTACTATACCTTTTATTATATATACAAAACATTCGGTATATATAATAACGAAACCGCTAAAATTCATTACATACTGTGTTGCAAATTTTATATGAGTTCGAAGTATAAATTATATTATTATTATAATGTTAAACAATAATGTTTTTTTTGTATGTAACAAAGCCGTAATAGTAAGACTTGCATTATGAAAACCGAGTCAGGTATTTATACCCTTTATTACATGGAGTTACATAGATTAGATTGAAAAAAATGTGTGATTAACTAGAGAGCTAATAAGATTGTACGGCACACCTGTAGTGCTGGAGCGAAACAGTAACCGACCCGTACTTGGTGGTGGAGGGTCAAAGGCGATGGTGGAAGTGGATTTTTCCGCTCCATGGCTCTAGGCTGCACTTAAAGACGCCGAGCGCCGCTCCGTGGCTCTTGGCCGCGCTTGGAGTCGCCGCGCTTCTAGTATCTAGTCTCTCTCCTGATGTACGCTGCGCCTTACGTTTTCCCACACCTCCGTAACGAACCTTCGGAGGACGTTTGTACTAAAATGCACTAAATTTAGCGTTCAAACTTTGAATTAAGTGGACTACTTCAGCTGCACATACTGATTTATCGTTTTTCACAACCGCCATCTCTTCGCATTGTAGATAACCCACAATGTCAAATGAATACCCTTATAGGTATTAAATATTTGAAAAAAGAAAGGGCCGCTAAGATAAGGTTAAAATATGGGCTTTCAGTATTGCTCTATAGATAAACTTTACATTGACAAAATAAATTAGCAGAGAGCTCGTTGTCAACGAGCTTATTGATCAGTAGTTGACGCCTCGCTTACCAAGCAAGTAGTTGCGCGGTGTCTACGCGCTCTCTTCTATAAGGCCATTCTCGCAGCAGCGAAGCAATTTGCTGTCAGCTAGCTGTCGGCGTATGGACTACGAGCAGTCGCCTTAGTTTAGGATGCTAATGAGTGGAAATGGTGTAGGAGCAAAATCGTGTAAGTGGGCTGAAACCTTAAAACCTGACAACTCGCACCATTTCAGAGGAATTTCAATCCAGTGCCAGCTTATTACAGCGAAATAAGAAAATACATAGCAGCCACAGTCCGATGAAATAAATAGGGATCATCAAGAATGCCATTGTAAAACAATAGAGTCAACTATGACTTTATAGTTACTGAATAGTAATATGTGAACATAAAACGTTTATCTAATTAAGGACACTAAAGCTGAAGTCCTGGTAATAATGTGTAAAATATCATGTTATAACATCGCTAACGTGGCTCTGAAGATAAGGGGGCATTGTGATGGGAGGACGTGAGTTATATGCGGCGAGGGAAACAGGAGGCACGATTTACACCGCCGTTCCAATTTGGGTCTTATCCGTTTGCAATAGGGGCTTGTGCAATTTGTGAAGTGCCGCATTGTGCATTACAACTTAGCGGAACAGACAAGCTATGACCCGTAGGTCTCGAGTCTGGTCAGTTTACTGAATGCGCGCTGTAGAAGTTTGTAGACGCCACTAAATTGGATTCGTGTGAAATTTGCTATATGGCATTCTTACGTCACATGTTAATGCACTAGATTCCACTGAAATACAAATGAGTAACTGCTTTGTGTTGGCTTCTATTAAGGGGTATTATTTTAAGACTTTAATGTTGTGTTTATAATTTAATGGAAACAAAACATTCGTTAAGTAGGTTCTAACACATTGTTTTGTTCAAATCACTCAAATGACATTTGTAATTTATGATCAAGGATACACAGCATTGCGAAACTAATCCCAGGTGAGCGAATGAGTTTAATAAACAAACCTAAATTTCTAAAGGCAAGTTTTGCTATTCCCAATTTTATTATTTATTTTAATTTTATTATAAACAATCTTTCCATTCATGGCTGGGTCTACTTTTTAAAAGTATTATTAAGCATATCATTTATTTTCGCAAAACGTCATTTGGCGTTCACTCTTCTTAACAAACATTCAAAATACTTAATTATGTAGTCCAGAATCATCTTTAGGCAAAAATTAAACATCCACGATAGTTAAAAAACAGAACCATCATGAAATGAATTTTGGAGCAAAACCGTTTTGCCTGATAGAGAGCATCCTCGTGGCTTCATACTTAAATAAATATATTCGATTTTCCTGTACAAGATTTCGTCAAAAAGTATGTATAATTAACGATAGCCACATACCAATTTTCATATATTTGAGCCGAAATATCTTTTTATTTTAGCCTGTTTGAGTAAAGTTTCCTAAAATCTTTTTACCTGACATCTCCTACTTTAACGATCGTCCGTGTAAAATTTCATCATCTTAGATCAAGTGTTTACTTTTCGAGTATTCGTGATTAGTTAGTTATTAAATTACCTTTCGTTGCGTCTATATATAAATTTTCATCATACTGGTATAACATAGATTCAATCAAAAACATTTCATCTGCAAACTTATCCCAAAAATATAGCCACATCTTAGAGAAAACAAGATTTCCCACTCAAGAAGGTCAGCAGTAATAAAAAATGCCACATCTCAAAATTCAAGATAAGAGGCTGTCGCACAACTAAGTTTTTCAATATCAGCAAAATTGAATTAAAAGATTTTTTTTATCTTCGAACTGTCGTTAGTTAGCATTGGAGTTTTCAACTTTTCCCCTGGCTGGAAACTTCCGACTTTCCAAGTTGGACATTGTTGATAGTATATTCCAGCGCATATTTATTTTATCTAGTTAATGCACACGACTTTCCTCCATGTAATGTTAGATTTATATTTCAAACCCTCTTACCTAAATTAAGAAGAAATACAGTGTAAAAGTATAAATAAGTAGTAGCCCGCCCTCGCTTCGATTCGATGTACACTATAGTTTGTGTTCAATTAAATAGCTTATGACTCTTTCAAAAAATACTACACTCCGCAGTCGGGTAATAACTGGCTTTCGAGGGAAGGGAAACCCAAAAACTGTGCCTCTGTCGTCGCGTCTCGACTCTACCGCCTCATTTGCTAGATACAAGCAAATGAGGCCTATTTATATTAAAAGCTGTAGTAAGTATCTGATACCGATATTCGGCAATCGAACCTTGCACCTTAAAATAGTGACTGTGAAGGTGTATTGCACGCATTTGTTTTATTTTCAATAAGTTATTTTTTTTTAAAGAATTTACAATTGTGATAGAGTGGCATCATAGAACGAAGTGCTGTTAAGAGTACACTTTAAAATAATGCACTACCACGCAGAGATCATAAGTGATACGTAAGATAGTGTGGGTTTGAAGTACTTTGAATGTAGAAGAGTTTCTAATATGATTATAATACTAATGACCTGCGCATCATGTAAAAATTTTCGGCCAAGGACTTGTCATGGACTCAACGCACACGTTGTGCGGACATTTGTCCCCCGAAAATTTTGTGAGGCGCACCTATGGAAGCAATATTCTGAGATAAAGTTGTCTTGTAAATAACATGAAGTTGTAAATAACACTGGGCCCTTTATATCGGATTGATTATTTATTTGTTTTGTTGAGATTATTTATCATGCTTTTACTATAATATTGAATAAAACAATGTTTCGCGAAAATCGATGCAAAACATTCGAACAAAATACATGATTAATAAAATATATAAAATTCACTAATTTTAAGATTTTTATTCCAGATTAGACCCTCCTCAATAATTTGATAAATCTGTAAAAAAAAAATTATTTGCATTTCTGATGATGGAATCTATAGACGCTAAAGAATTCCTTTAACATGGCAAAATATTTCGCCATTGTACTTTCGGTCGTGGTACCAAAGTAAGTTTTGGTCGAAGGTGGTTGGTACTCTTTTTTGATGTATCATATAAAGGAGTTATTTTTCCCACTTCTTTACCACGTACATCACTATCGAGCGGGCACCGCGGACTCAAGTCAGCCACGTGCGTTGACGCCTCTTGACGAATATGTTATTCGATTTATACCTACTAAATTTTTCTAAGACTCTCGCGTACTTTTGTCCTTTCCGGTCCCTCGGTGGCCGCGGTGGTTCGGACGACTTTTTGTCCGCGGTATTTATAATTCGTCATGTGTGCTGTACTTGGAGCAGTTGTAAGCGATCTATTACGGTTAGCAAAAAATCCTCCGCGGACATAAGTCCTTCGTCTGCGCTGGCTCTAAGACTCTCCTTGGCCATTGCTCTCTCTTAGAGCTAATTGATTCTAAGAGGAAATGCCGATTTCCTCTTCGAATCAATCAGCTGAACTGGATTTTACAACCAAGGAATATTTAAGCATTGCATTCATGTTAAAATAGTAGGTATTATGCCAAGGGTTACAACGATATATTGGAAAATGAATAATATCGAGGCCAAAATATCCAAATTTTTTAATTCGACGATAGTGACCTAAATCTCAGTCAGTCTATATTTCTATATGTAAAGATTTCACGTCTAAGCCGTTGAGTAGAATTTGATTAGATTCAGTACATAATTAAGAAAAAAACATGATGCTTACACAAAGGGGGCCATGCACGAGACATACTTTTGGCGCCATAATAAAACTGGTAGGAGGCGAAATAGGACGTGAAGGTTTTTATGAGAAACGAATAATTTTACATACACGAAGTCGGGGCACCTGCTAGTAACTTAATATATTCGAAACTAAAGTATTCTAAAATCAGTCACAACACAAAGCTCACTTGAATTATCATACAGCGTCATAACGAGACTCAATTCATGCCGCCCAAAGAAAACTACTTCACATCTTATTTATAGTATAACTCCACACAAAATCCTCACTTTATCCTCGATCTTCGTCAACATTGGAATGATTCAGCGCAAATGTTAATGCATTCCACTTCCTGTATCGTATTTCGTCAATAAAATCGGAGCCTCATCCATCATGCGCTGTTTCCCGCCTATTTAAAAGAACGCCTATCAGCGAATGCAAATTTATGACTGTTTACCCTAGATTGATTTATGTGCAATCTATTGCAAACACTTTTAGCTGAGAAAACAAGAGGGTTGTGGAGGATTACTAATAGATTTTTTCTTGCTCTCGTCAAAGGGAATATGAATTTGGGTAAATATTGAATTTCCCCTGAATTTTGTGGGTGTTTGCCAATCGGGTTTTGGATTGATTTTTTTAATCGACATGGATTTGTGCTTGACCGCTAGCTCGATGGAAAACGTCGAAGCTGGATTTCGTTTAACCGTTAAGTGCCTATTTGAACCATTTGTTAAATATACTGTTTTAAACTTTTATGGTCAATAACATTATAGGTGCTCTATTAACGGGATTGTTACCATATACCTTGTTTTTATGAGTCTCCGATATTTCGGCACTGTTTCAAGCGCCATGATCACGGAGTATCTGAAGTAATTACGGGTAGGTATTATTTATTGGCAGACATATTGTTCTACAATGTGACGTTGTATTTTACTGCGCTCTATACCCCTACCACTGGCGACATTCTCACTATTCACTCGCACCTGTTCCCGACACACAATACTCACAGTTTCAGATCGTGGAACGACACTCTTTTGATTTATGCGGTTTTTGCAAATACGAACCACTGGATTCCAGACACTTGACAATTTAAACCTATCCTCACGATTGAAATTTTTGTGTTTGGTTATTTCAATCGCTTCCCTGACCAATTTTGGTATGTAGTGGCGTTCTGTCGAGATGATTTGTATATGAGTATTGTGTGTCGGGAACAGGTGCGAGTGAATAGTGAAAATGTCGCCAGAGTAGTAGGGGTATAGAGCGCAGTAAAATACGACGTCAGAGGGTAGACCGATATGTTCTCCCAATAACAACTACCCGTAATTACTTCAGATACTCCGTGATCATGGCTCTTGCAACAGTGCCGAAATATCTAAAACCCATAAAAAAGAAGGTACATGGTAACAATCCTGTTAATATGTTATGCTATAATATTTGTTAAGTACTTGCAAATTGTAGCGGTCCGGGAAATCCAAGTGAGGTATCGAATTTCCGTCTCAGTCAGAACGCGCTGTTATCAAAGATGATGTGATGCATTTTATTCGTTTGCGTTGAGTATCTCAACTGAATAATGATGAAGACACTGTCCGTCCCTAGTCGTCCTATAGTAGAAAATTTGTGAGTACTACTGATGTGACAAATTCTAGGTAACCCTAAAAAGATATTTAATACTAAGAGTGTATATAAGGATACTAACAAGTACAATTATTTTATAAAACACTTTTTAACGGGGTTCTTTGCGCATTTATTAAAATTTACATAATTCTTGAATTATGGTTTGCGGTTGAACCTTTTGGTTCCCAGGCTTTGTTACTGCCATTCATTTATTTATTTTTGGCTAGCAATTGTCTCAAATAATTATTGGGCACCAGAACTATAGACATTTAACTTTGTGCTAATAATTTGTTGAATGAAAGTGTATTAAACAACAAAAGTCATGAGGTACCGTCTAGGCTAGGCAACAATAAATTAAAAGGTAACCAACATCTCAGTGTTGTGATTACGGAGCTGAAAATGATGTCTCCTTAATCATATGACTTTCCTGATCATTTTAAAGAATTATTCGATATTTACGCACTTGTCCTCCGCAGATGAAAAACAAGAAACGAGTAGAGCTAGAAACTAGAAATGATTTGGTTAGCAGCGGGAAGCGACTGCGTAGTTCCGATAGTTATATCTCTGGACTATAAAAGGGCGTGCGAGTTCGACGGGTGATTACTCGCGCCTCTTGCTCGCGGAGTCAATCAAGTCAATGAGCAAAATGCACTCGCGCGCGATGTGAGACAAGTGACACCGTTGAGCCAGTATTATCTTTGATAACTCTTGTCGCTCAGCGACAAACTAGTGTATAGAGTTCTCGCCGGCAGTGTGAACAGTCAGCGATCAATTATTAATATATGCATCTCTTTTGTTTACCCGAAATGTTTGATTATCTATTGTACGTTTCTTGAGCGAGAAACTAGCCGATAGTAAGTCGCTTCCTCGCCGTCGGTGGGACAACTGAAATAAGCCCAAAATGGTCACCCGATCAACTAACAGGAGTCTATCAATTTTCCAAGAATGACTCAAATAGTACGATAATATTCCATGTCCTAGCTTTATTAAAAATTACCACATCTCACACTCAAATATTAAGATAACTCCATGTCCTAATTTTAATAAGAAAATATTGATTAACTACAGTAGAATCAATTGAGTCAAGACTATTGATTATATTAGTTACTTAATTGCTATCATTTTCTTGGCTGTTGTTATTTATAGACACAAAATTAATCCTAATTCAAGACGACCAATTTGAAGCTCTGAAGTATTAGCTGCATAAAAATTATTTAATATATTTATTGGAATAATGTGAACGTTGAGACTATGACACCGGTACACTCAGTGTATATGTCACTTGCAATCTGTATAATGCAGTACACAACCAGATAATCTCTGAGAAATGGGCCGACTGGCTTACAATATATAATGCATCAAAATTATCTGAAGATAGTCATGTTGGATCAGCAATCTGGATCCCTAAATATAATATAATTTTAAACTTCAAATGTCTTCCGTCTTGTTCCATCTTCACAAGTGAGGCCACTGACATATTAGAAGCTCTTAAATTTTTCTAGTAAACTTTTCTTTAGATTTAAACATCTAGCAGTTAAATGCTTAAAAAATAAATAAAATCATAGCTCTTAAATTTGCTGAACCCCACAAATTGATAAAGTAGTATTATTTTCTGATTCAAAGAGCTGTTTAGAAGCTATTCGTTCTTATCAATTTAAATGTAGATTTAAATTTCAATTCATTTTGAAAATCAAGACCCTTCTATTTGATTGTCACCGGCAAGGGCTACAGTTTGTTCTGGTGTGGATTCCGAGTCACACAGGTATCAGCGGCAATGAGACAGCTGATTCATGCGCCAAGTAAGCTACGGTCAGTGGCTCTCTCACCCACAATGGCATATATCCCAATGATCTAGCCTTCATAGCAAGGACGGACTTGTTCTTGGAATGGCCTAAAGACTGGAAAAAAACTAGCAAGACAGAAGGCTTACATTACGTCAATGTACAACCGGACATTCCATGCGCCCCTTGGTTTTCCCGAATTCGCAATTTAAAAAAACGAGTTATTTCTACCATAATTATCTAAACTTAGACTCGAACAATGCACGCCGGTATTTTTGGCCAAGATCAGGGTTAAGGATAGCTCCCTATGCGAATGTGGCCTGGACGAGGGTACCACAGATCACACTTTTTTCAACTGCCCTAGAAACTCCCCCTGTTTATATACGTTGCTTCCTACGTCTATCCCTCGCCCAGCTAATTTTGGAACCGTACTACTGTTTGTCCACTTAGATTTTGTGAATTTCTTGTGTGCATATATTGACAATAATAACATTAAATTGTTACTAGTAAGTAGAATACTGCAGCTTCACGCCCTAACAAAAAGCTTTAATTGTTTCAGGTATCTCAACGACCTCATATTTTAAATTCTCTTTCTACACTGTCCGGTTTCTGTCACTTCTCGTCCTTGTACCTGCACAACGCCCTGCTACACTTGAAGTTGAGTTATTAAATTTCATTACAAAACCGAACAAGCATAAAATTGGACAATCCCAGCTACATACACTAGTCATTGGCCTTATCTTTAAGGAGCCATTAAAGAAGAAATTGAATTGAATGAAATGAAATGAAATGAAATGTCATTTATTCAGTCTAGGCTGTTACAAGCACTTGTGAAGGTCAAGAAGCTACGCCATCGGTTCGCAAAACTACGGCGGGAGACCTTGTACTGAGAAGAACCGGCAAGAAACTCAGCAAGGGCTGTTTTTTTCTCCCTGTATTGTTATATACAGTGTCGTCAAGTTGAAAAATTACTTCAGAAATACGTCTGAAGTCACTTTCCATTACATCATCTAGAACATAAATATATAGTTACAATTAATTTTATAGTTAACATTTTAAGTAGTATATAGGATGCGGCATTAGATAGGTACAATAGTACTGTTATGAAAAATGACTAATACCCATTTAATATCAAATTATAAGAAACACTATGTCCATGCATTACGATCATTTAGATAATCATCAACTTTATAATAGCCCTTATTCATAAGAGTATTTTTGATCTGAGATTTAAATTTAGTCAGTGGAAGCTCAATCAGATCTTGGGGAACTTTGTTAAACAATGCAATACTACAACCCAGAAATGAACCTCTTGATTTTTGGAGTCTGAAACATGGAACGGCAAGCTTGTTCTTAAATCTCGTGTTAAAGTTATGGGTTTGACTTTTTTTTGCAAATTCATCATAGTTTTTTCTTACATATATTAAATTTTCATAAATGAATTGCGACGCCAGTGTTAAAATATTAATTTCTTTAAATTTTTCTCTAAGGGATTCTCTTGCCTTTAAATTGTATATGGCGCGAACAGCTCTCTTTTGCAGTATGAAAATACTTTCGATATTAGCGGCTGAGCCCCACAACAAAAGGCCATATGACATAACACTATGAAAGTAACCAAAGTAAATTAATCTTGCCGTTTCCACATCAGTTAAGAGTCTTATTTTTTTAACAGCGAAAGCTGCAGAGCTCAATCTACTTGACAAGGCATCAATATGAGGATCCCATTGCAGACGAGAGTCTAAAGTAATACCCAGAAACTTTGTAGAATCCACTAACTCTACAGGCTGGTCATTTATTTTTATACTAGTATTAACCTGCCTCACATTAGGTAGAGTAAACTTAACGCATTTTTTTTTACTGCAGTTAAGTTTTAAATTATTTACCGTAAACCAGTGAAGGACTTCAGAGAGAGCACAATTTACTTCGTCATAACAATCATTTCCTCTTCTAGCTTTAAACAATAAAGTGGTGTCATCAGCAAATAGTACTGACTCACACAAAAAAGTTTGTAAAGTGAGGAAGGTCATTGATATAAATAAGGAAAAGCAATGGGCCCAATATTGAACCCTGGGGCACGCCCATAGAAATGGGTGCTCCTGTAGACTCAGCTTCATTTATAACTACTTTCTGAATCCTAGCAGAAAGATAAGACTGTATCAGACTTAGTGAAATATTTGATACACCATAATGCTTCATTTTATTTAACAATGTTTCATGGCTAACGCAGTCAAACGCCCTTGATAAGTCGCAAAAAATGCCAATAGCATCGTGCTTACTCTCCCATATATCAAAGATGTGTTTGAGAAGTGCAGTTCCAGCATCAGTAGTACTTTTGCCTTTAGTGAAACCAAACTGTTTTAAATGAAATAGCTTATTTATAGAAAAGTGTGCTAGTAATTGGTTATAAATTATTTTCTCAAATACTTTACTTAGCGCTGGTAATACAGATATAGGCCTAAAATTGCTGGGATCTGATTTGTCACCAGCCTTAAAGAGAAGGATAACTTTAGCACATTTCATTAGATCTGGAAACACTCCCTCATCAATACATTTGTTAAATATAATAGCCAGTTGTGGCGCAATAACAGTGATAATCGGTTTTATTATATATGTTGATATTCCCCAATAATCCTCTGTCTTTTTATTTTTTTATTTAAATTGCCTCGTTGTAGTAAGACTTCTACGTGTTCAGTATGAAGATGGGATAGTTTGCACTTAAGCTGAGTGTTCTTGTCTATGACCTTTCTAATCTCTTCTTCACTCTCCTCTCGTTCACGCAGCAGCTCACTATAATTATGTGTTAAAGTCAAACATTATTGAACGTTTTCTTTTTTTAATATTACGAACACTCACACCAATTATTCAGCCCCAAAGTAAGCACTGTAAGGCTTGTGTTATGTGTACCCGGGTTTCATGGTGTCGTCGACTCGAGAGGTCCCGGGTTCAAATCCCGGTGGGGGCAGATGTTTGTATGATGAATACGAGCATTTGTTCTCCAGTCATGGATGTTTAATAAGTATTTCTATATAAATATACTTATATATGTACAGTATATGTATTCTATCCATTACCCTACCTGGTCTCTACCCCACCTGATGTTAAGTGGTGATGAAGTCCAAACGTGAAGATAGCTGGTACAGCTGTTACATACTGCCACACCAACCATCCTCACCTTGCCGGTCTACAAAAACGCTTCTTCACGCCTCTCTTAAAAAACCTCAGATTGTAGGAAAGTGGGAACACGTGAAATATCTTAGCCCATGATAACCGTCCTGGCGCGACGAGGGCCGTTTACGATCAGCTGTATCGCTCCACTGCCAAATAAATCGCTGGCGATACTAAATTTATGGCAGTTAATGTATTTTTATAGCAGGACGTAGGACGCGAAATGTTCCAATTTGATTAAGGTTCTGAATTTCAGAGGGAAGAATTTGCTTCTGGTTTTAGGGTAATGGGAATAATTGAAGGTTACACTTGGTAAATTGATTAATTGATTGATAAAGTTACTTTCAGTACCCTTAGCACGAACCAATATCGATTTCGTAACGTTTGCGAGTACGAAATGTCATTGTCAAATGTGAACTGATTTTTAGTTCTCGTTACGTTCGTTATAGTGCTGCTGTTCAAATTTCCATACAAAATTTGACAATGACATTTTGGACTGGCAAACTATTCGAATTCGATAATAGTTCGTGCTAAGGGTACTGATATCAGTTTATTAATAACCTTAAAATTCATTGTCAGCTGTCAAAATATGATCTTTCTACAAGATGCACTTTGTTCGATTGAAAGTGAATAAAAACACGCTCAACAGTTCATCACACTAATATTATAAACGCGAAAGTTTGTGTGTGAGTGTGTATGTTTGTAACGTCTTCACGTCTAAACGGCTAGAGCGATTTAAATAAAATTTGGTATGGAGTTAGCTGGCACACTGGATTAACACATAAGCTACATTTTACTGCGGGAAAATATCCCTAATATAACGCGGGTAATACCGAGTAGCAGAGCTAGTTATAAATAAATACCACCAATTGATCGTTTACTGCCTGTAACCTGTAAGTTTAGGTACCTTGAATAGATAAAACCACTTCACTTGCAGCACTATGTGCTTGGGAATTTTCCAGTTTGACTAAAGAACACACAAAATAGGCACCATTGTGGTGTTCCAGAATGAATTTGCATAATTTAACTTCAGTTAGCATAGTCTTTTGCAGCGTGTTCATATAAACATTCCCCTACACCTGGCTTCTAAATAGCTGCACTAAAGGCTAACAGGATACTCGGGGACAAACTGCGGTATTTGTGTCTCGGGAGACGGGCGACACCCGAGCCTGCCTGGAGACCTCATTATAAAGCGCTAAGCCGCGATCATTCAACCCAAGCCGAGGGTTGTTTTAGCAAGTGCAACTTATCCTTGGTTATAACTTACATCGTTACGATGTAGCAGTAATACTTTAACATGCCACTGGTGCAGCGAAGGCAGTGCCCGGTAAATTTGATATGAACGTTCGTGATTTATTTTCTATTATATGACGGCAGAGGAACTCAATGGCGCAGTACGTTGGGCATGTGATTGTGAAAGTAAAGCAACTTGCGCAATGGTCGATCATAGGATGGGTGACGAAAAATTCAAATTGGAGCGCCCGTCTGGTAAAGTGACATCTACCATAAAAAAGACCACAGTAAAAAAAACGGTCCGGTAACCTAAAATTTAGAAAAAAAGTCTAAATTTTTTCCTGAATCCGGATGGGCAATGCGATCGCGCTGCACGCGCGCTCCCAAGTTTGGCGACTCGTTTGTTGAGTTCCTCCCCCCCTCGACCTGCACCGCGCGCTGGATGCCGGACGGCCGGCATTCCGGCACTCCGAAATTGAACTCCGAGCAGACCCGCGCTCGTTCTGTGCTCCCAGCGACCTCGCGGACAACGCGCGGTCTTTATATATTTTTTGAAAATTTTAAATAATCTTAATAATTGTTTAAGCCTAATCAATCATTACACTCAGTGCATAAACCCACGTATTGGTAAGTGTTGAACAAATATTCCTTCAATTAGCGTCCGATTATAAAGTAGGAAATTTTAAATTTTGAAAATAGTAACCGTCGATTTGAATTTTTATCTTTATTATAATGCTTTTGCAACTTGTATTAGTTATTTTTCTATTGTTGTTTAAGCTTAATAAGCTGTGCTTTAGCTTATTTAATTGTTTTATTTCTCCGATTGTAACTCCACTCTGATTGTGGCAATTATAATAAAACACACATACGTTCCGGGTACTTTTCCACTCCAGTTCCTGCCATGGCCACAATCAGAGGAGACAACGGAGTTTGGTTACTAATGCAACCATATTACAAGGTCCATTGTGTGGCGTCCACCGTACTCCATCGTGTGACCGCTTCGTGACCATCTCCATCTTCTCTGGGCCCGGACTTCTCTTCGGCGGAACTACCAGGAGAGTACCAACCCTGGCCGGGAAAGCAAAGAACTTCAAATACTGTAACGGTTTTTTAACCGGGCACTTCGAACCACGCCCAAATAAATTTGTTGTTGACACCAAGGGTCTTGTTTCATTTAAACACCCTTGGAACGTGACAAGTGTTGCTTATGTGAAATGAAAGAAATGAAATTATACTTTATTGAAATTAACTTATTGAAAGCTCCTTGGACACGTCATTCAGGACATCTTTTAGCTGATGAGAAGAATTGGCGCAACTCATCAGCATTTAACAGAAGTAGCATCATTTACAAAAAGACCATGTCGCTGCTAATACAACGTCCACTCACATTTTGATTGCTGTGTCATACAGTATAAATACAAACGGTATTCATATTAGGTATATTAGATAACATCTCAAGAGTAAAACATAGAGCAAACTCATCCCCGCTGGCAGCACCCTTTTTTTTAGTGTGTATGCTGTTGGTCGCAGATGACCTTCACAGCGTCACCGGGTTGTGGGATGGCGAGATCCTAAGGGGACCTCGAGCCGAGAATTGGCGAGTGCCTCTAAAGGTGTTCCAGGCGGATGGCGTCTCCCACGGGAGGAGTCTCCTCTCCGTCTGGAGCCTCTAGACCACTCGAATCTGAGGGGGTCGGCTTAACTAGAGGGCATCTCTGAGACTCAGACCTCGGCTCTACTTACCCGTTGTCGTGGGGGGCGGGAAAACCGCCCAGGTACCTGGTTTAGCGTGTCGTGTGTAGACCGGGTCTTCGCACTCTAATCCTACGGGTGCGGTGTCTGCCTAATGCTAAGCTAGTGTGCACGTTTGCTAGCTGTGTAGTGTTGGTGTTTGTGGCCTGTGTGGGAGGAATCGGAAGCGCGTTGGCGCGGATGATTTCGTCATCGGGGTAGTCTAAGACGTGCCTAGGCCGACGGAATCAGAGGGTTGGCACACCCCTTCACGAGCATGAAGTATAAACCAGCCATTGCTTCGCTTAAACATATTTTAGGAAACGTAACGACCCAACTAACATGACACCACCGAAGAGATTTTAAAGAATGAATGGCTACTTATAACGACCTATACTAAACTGCATCATGATAAATTTAATTAAAATTTAAGTCATTTATCTGAAGGACCTGCCATCAATTACAAAAATAAAGTTACCTAATACAGGAGACGGTTTACAAATAAATCGTAATTAATATTTAATCATCTTACTCAATTAGGATGATTAAATAGTCAAACTAAACATAAAAATACCTTATCTTACAGTACATATTAGTATTATCATAATTATGTACAATATACCTATATTATGTAATAAATAAGATTGTCGTGTCACGGTGTGCGTAATTGAAAGAACTCCTCCGAAACGGCTTGACCGATTTTCGTGAAATTTTGTATGCATATTCAGTAGGTCTGAGAATCGGACAGCATCTATTTTTCATCATCTAAATGTTAAGGGTCAACGCTTAATTTTTTTGGACATTTTTTTTTGTTTTTATTTTTTTCTGATACATCGTACAAAAATACATACAACCCTAAATTTTCACCCTTCTACCACCAACCCCTATTTTTTTATGGCGGCACAAAGTTCATTAGGACAGCTAGTAATATATATAATTAAAATTTAAGTTATTTATCTGAAGGACACTGCCATCAATTACAAAAATAAAGTTACCTAATACAGACGACGGTTCACAAATAAATCGTAATTAATACTCAACCAACTTACTCAATTACGATGATTGAATAGTCAATCTAAACATAAGAATACCGTATCCTATAGTACATATTATTATTATCATAATTATGTACAATATATTATAATGTATATGCCCAAGAATAAGAAAAACTAAGAAAACTCCGAGGGTGAGGTAATTTTATAGTATTAGGTCTTTTCCCAGCATTAATGTAATATTCAATGAAAACTAAAAAATATATTTTTTAGAAATCATCAGAGGAAATGGATTTTTAAACGAATTAAGTCATAAGTAAATAAGGCTGGGTACCCAAAATATTTACATATCATTTATTATTGAGTAACTACCCTTAAATTGCTCTCGTCCATTTTCTGGGTACTTTCTTAATATTTTTCCGGGAACATGATTTTATCTCAGGTGCTGATTTTGAAGATAAACGTCTTGTAAAAAAACACCGCTCTTTGAAAATTCTTAATGTTTTCTTTTATGCATAATCTTATAAGAACATATTTTCCAGGAAGACTGTTTCGTACATGATTATGAATTGTTTATTTTAATATGAAGAACAAAATTTATTTGTACCATTTTTTGTGTTAAAATATAAATCAATATTTAAGTGGATGTGTTATTGCGTCAGAGTATATCAGTCAGAATAGGATATTTGGTAACATTAACCGTAGGCCTCCAGTTTAACTAATGGACTCAAACTTTTAAATTATTTTGGGATTCAATCAACAACAGCGTATAAAAACAGATCAACAACAAACAACAGAAATATTGCATTTATTTGCACCAAGAAGATAATATAATTAATAATATATATATAGATAATTTCAACAGTGTTATTTTCATATGACTTGCGATTTAAATTTAATAAAACAAAATGGGTTCAAATTGCGGAAGGTGGCTGGTTTTTATTTGTGTGTGTTGTGGTGTGTACTAATATTTCATTTTGTCTCCAATTTAGTGAAATTGTACCTATACATTTTTTTTCTTTCGATGGGAAATCCATTTACGGACCGTATCGCGCGCTGGCTGGGCGCTCGGCATGTGTGGGAATCCCCGGCGCGGATCAACGCCGGTCCTACCCACTAAAACCCACCGGTACCCTCCTACGCCCATGTGAGAGCGTTTCAGGATCGGCGCAGCTCTATGTACGCCACTTCACTGGAACGCCCCCGGGCCGGCCCGGTCCAACGTGTGGATCGGGCGACAAGCCTCTGGGGGATTGCGCTAGGGTACTAGGCAATTCCCAGACGGGATGGCCTATACCGAATGGCACCAAAGGCACGCGGTGGCCAAGCCGCGCCGAGACCACCTTAGGGCCGACGAAGACCGGCAGTAACGGCTGCCTGCCTTCTTCGGCCCACCCGTCTACGTCGGCGGGGAGTGGCTAGAGCGTCCTCCTCCCGCTCCCTCTCCGCGGCCTCTTTCTGCGTCATCACCGATTCGCAGAAGGAGGCGGCAGCCTTCTAGGCCCGCTCGCTACCAAGCATGGCTCTAACCGTGCTTGGCAACGAAAGATCTCCAACTCCGAGCACCGCAATCAGAGTGCGGCGCTCGTTTCGCCAGGCCGGGCACATGATTAGTGTGTGCTCGAACGTGTCGTCGGGAGACGCGCAGTGATGACACCTCGACACCTCGGTGACTCCTCCCGACGGGCAACACGGTGCAGGTAGTGAC
The DNA here is from genome assembly GCA_902850365.2 of Chilo suppressalis. Lineage (NCBI taxonomy): Eukaryota > Metazoa > Arthropoda > Insecta > Lepidoptera > Crambidae > Chilo > Chilo suppressalis. Next base: position 10,497,581 of record OU963910.1, on the reverse strand, counting down.
CGAAGCACCCATGTCCGGTCAGTACCTGCACCAGGCGGTAGGTGAGGCTGCCCCACTGGCGCCCTACCCACACCTCCAGCACCGGACGGATCGCCTCGATCGTCCGGTAAGGTAAATTGTACATATACCTTTTTTTTTTTTTTTTTTTTTGTGACGAGGGGAAATGCAGTTACGCACCATACCGTGACGCTGACTAGGCGCACGGCGTGTGTGGGACTCGCCGGCACGGGAAACAGTGCCGACCCTACTCAAGCAGGACCAGTGCGGAAGGCCACACTGATCCTACTCCACTAAAACCCCCCGGTACCCTCCTACGCCCATTTGGGGGCGTCTCGGGGCCGACGCACGCCACAACTCCGAGCCCGCCCCCGGGCAGGCCCGGCCCAACGAGTGGACCGGGCGACGCGCCTCAGGGGGACTGCGCTAGGGTACTAGGCAGTCCCCAGACGTGGTGGCCTATGCCGGAACGGCACCTAGGGCGCGCGGCTGGTCAGGCCGCGCCCAGGCCACCTTAGGGCCGTCGAAGACCGGCAGTCACAGCTGCCTGCCTTCTTCGGCCCACCCGTCTACGCCGGAGAGGGGCGGCTAGAGCGTCCTCCTCCCGCTCCCTCTCCGCTGCCTCCTTCTGCGCCATCACAGATTCGCAGAAGGAGGCGGCAGCCCTCCAGGCTCTCTCGCTACCAAGCATGGCTCTTACCATACTTGGCAGCGTGAGGCCTCCTCCGCCGAGGGCCGCGATCAGATCGCGGCGCTCATTTCGCCAGGCCGGGCACACGATCAACGTGTGCTCGGCCGTGTCGTCGGGAGAGGCGCAGTGATGACACCGCGGCGTCTCCTCCCGACGGGCGACTCGGTGCAGGTAGTGACCGAAGCACCCATGTCCGGTCAGTACCTGCACCAGGCGGTAGGTGAGGGTGCCCCGCTGGCGCCCTACCCACTCCTCCAACACCGGACGAATCGCCTCGATCGTCCGGTGGCCAGCGGCTGGGTTGGCGAGTGCCTCCACCCATCGGCGCAGAGCCTCCCCCTGCGCCTCGGTGCGGACCCGTTCTACCTCCTCTAGAACGGGTCGCTCGCCCCGCTCTCTCGCCGCGACCCGGTGTTGATGCACCTGGGACAGTACCAGGGCATCAACCTCCCACGGGAGCGTACCTGCTAGGACGCAGGCAGCCCCGTGGCTGACCGTGCGGTAAGCCCGCACGGCCCGGGTCGCGATGACCCTCTGCGGTCTTCGCAAGAGGGCCCTCGTGCGGGACGAGAGGCACTCAGCCCAGACCGGGGCCCCGTACAGCGCCATCGACTTTATCACGGAGTGATAAAGCCGACGGCACTTCGCCTTCGGCCCCCTCACATTGGGGAGGAGGCGACCGAGTCCGGCTGCGACGCCGCACAGCCGGGGAGCGAGGAGCCTAAAATGCTCCTCCCAGCTCCATCGGGGGTCTAGGGTCAGGCCGAGATACTTAAGGTGCATCTCGACCGGAACCCACACCCCCTCTACCCGGGCACGGAGCCCCGGCGGGGTCCTGCGTCTGGGACCGTGGAAGGCCATGGCCCTCGTCTTTTCGAGGGCCACTTCCAGTCCCAGGAGGCGGATGCGTCGGACGACCATGGAGGTGCCGACCGACGCAAGGCGGACCGCCTCCTCCCACCCTCTCGCTCTCGCCGCTACTAGGGTGTCGTCCGCAAAGCAGACGACATCCATGCGCGGCAAGAGCTCACCCCGCAGGACCCAGTTGTACCCCAGGTTCCATAGGAGGGGACCTAATACGGAACCCTGGGGTACGCCTGCCTTCACTGGCCACGATTGGACGCGGCCCTCCGCATCCTCGTACAGGACTGACCTGTCTCGCAGGTAGTCCGAGGGTGCGGAGGTAGAGTGGCACTCGATGGAACTCGAGCGCCGCCTCTATGCACTCGTGGGGGATGGTGTTGAATGCGTTCGCGATGTCCATGGACACCGCGATCACCACCTCCCCCCGAGCTGTGGCCGCCTCAGTCCACCTCTTGAGACGGCCAACCGCGTCTATCGTGGACCGGCCGGATCGGAAGCCGAACTGGCAGTCCGCCAGGTCCGGCCCCTCACCCTCGATGTGCTCGATGATCCGGGAGGCGAGAATCTTCTCAAAAGCCTTCCCGGACTCATCGAGCAACACCACCGGCCGGTAGCCCGCTGGGGAGTCTGCCGGGCGGCCTTCCTTGCGGAGAAGGCAAAGCCGCCCCACTCTCCAGCGCCTGGGAAAGCGACCCGTCGCGATGCATGTGTCGAGCACCGCGCGGAATCGCTCTCCCAGGGGGCCCAAGGCAATGGCCATTACCTTGGCCGGGGCCCCGTCCGGCCCCGGAGCTTTATTGCGGCTCCGGAGCCGGTCCCTCACCGTGTCTAGTTCTGCATCAGACACGGGGGGACCAGCTGCCCACGCCCCCGGAGCAGAACCGGGGGGCAGCATCCTGGGGGGTTCGAAGGGCCCGGGGTCTGGAAAAAGTGTCCCCAGCACCCTTCTCACCAGCGCAGGCTCCATCTCAGACGTGGAGGGGGCCGCCGAAGCGAACTTCCCCCTCACCGTCCGGTACGGCCTCCCCCAGGGGTCGCTGTCCAGGGTGGCCAGAAACTCATCCCAGGCAGCGACCTTGGCCCTGCAAATGGCGACACGCAGGGCCGTATGGGCCTCGTTGTACGCCCGGCGGAGGACCTCCTCTTCGCCGGGCGCTCGTCTGGCGCGCCTACGGCATCTTTGGTAGGCGCGCCTGGCCCTCATACTGGCGGTACGCAGGATCGTGAGTTCCTGCGTCCACCAGTATGCCTGCCCCCTTCTCCGTGGGCCAACCCGCGCCCTAGGCATGGCGGCGCTGCAGACGACGTTGATGTCGTCCGCGAAAAGGTCCGCCATGCCGTCGGCATCCCCAGCGACGGCGTCCGGGACCCCTGCCCAGGCCCGCACCGTCGCCGCCTCCTCCGCCACATCCGGCTGGAGGCGTGCGAGCGCCCACCGTTTGAACGGCGAGCCGCCCGCACTGGGGCCCACTGGGGCCCCTGGGGATGCCGTGGAGACCTCGTACCGGACATATCGGTGGTCCGATAGGGTCTCCACATCCGCTTCCACCCGCCAGCCCCGGATACGGGCCGCGAGCGGCGGGGTGGCGAAGGACACGTCAATGAGTGACGTGCCTTGCCACCGGACGCAGGTAGGGGTGGTTCCTCGGTTGAGGATCTGGAGACCCAGGGCAAACACCCAGGCCTCCAGGACCCCACCCCTGACGTCGGTGCGGGGGGACCCCCACGCGGTCGATTTTGCGTTGAGGTCCCCCGCCACCAGCACCTGACGAGGGGCCGCGCGGTGCACGACCCCTTCAACCGCAGCGAGAAACCGTTCGAAATCGGCCCTGCTGCGGTTGGGGGAGAAGTAGGTGGACACCACCACCACCTCTCCCCATCGTGCCGCCACATACCCCTCCCCCCTCTCCACCATCACCGGGGAAGGGCCCGCACTCGCTGCCACGATGGCAGCCAAGCCATCCGCAGCCCTCATCCACTTGTCGGACGGGGGGACACGGTGCGGCTCGGAGATCACCGCAAGGTCGACCCCCCACTCCGCCATCGTCTGGCACAGGAGATCCTGTGCCCTGGCGGAGCGGTTAAGGTTGGCCTGGAGCAATTTCCCCAATGTCCTACTGGGCATCGTTGACGGACATTGGGGTCACTTCTGGGGTCGCCTCTGACGTGGCGCGGGGGGCCGCCCTTGGTGCTGCACCAGGAGCCGCTGCCGGTTTCGGCAGGCGGCCCTTGACGGGAGGGGGCTTGCAACTAGCCCCCGCCATTCGGTGCCCGGCTGGTAGGCCCCTGTCGGCACACACCGCGCAGTGCGGTGGGGCCTTGCAGGCCTTGGCTACGTGCCCCTCTTTGCCGCAGCGATAGCAGAGACCGCTGCGGTCCTTGTTGGAGGGGCACATGGCTCCCGGGTGCCCCAGTGCCAGGCACCTGTGGCACCGCATGGGGCGTGGCTCCATAAGCCGGACCGTCGCCGCGCTCCATCCCACCTCCAGCTTCCCATCCTTCACAAGCCTGCCCACGGCCTCCACTGGGCAGGAGGCGATGGCGGAGCCGATCCCCCTGACGCCGGCGGATATTGCCCCCACTCTGATGGTTTCGGGGGGGCAGCCGGCTTTTTGGGCCAGGGCCGCGCGGACTTCCTCGGGTGTCACTGTGTCATCGAGACCCGACACCCGGATATCCGCCGATTTTGTGGGGCGGGTCACCTTGGCGGCCTCTCCAAGGGCCTCGCCCGCCTTGGCCGCCAATGCATCGGCCTGGGCAGTCGTCGTTCCGGACGGGAGCTCTATAATTCTCGCTCCCGTCAACGTCGTCCGGAACTTCGACGGTCCGATGCCCAGCTCCTGCATATTTACGGACGCCTTGACTTTGGCCAAGGCGTCCTTATAGGTGGCTCCGCCAGCCACCGCCTCCGGCTTGAGAGCCACCACCACCGCCAAGGTCTTGGGTGGCTTGGGTATTTTAGGGCCCTTAGGTGTAGGTGGGCCCTTGGTGGCTCCCTTCGTCTTCGGGCCCGCCGTCTTGGGCTCCGATTGGGCCGCAGGCTTGGCCTTTTTTGCCTTCTTAGCCACGGCGACCCAGGCCCCCTCCGCTGGCAGCGCCGTTTCAGGCAGCGGCTGTGGTGCTGCCGCCATAGGCTCCTCCCTCCTTGCCGCAGGCGGAGCAGCAGCCGAGGGGCCTCCCTTTGCCTTTGCCGCCTTCTTCGCCGCCTTCGTCGCCTTCGCCCGGGCCTTTTTGGGCATGTTGGCGGCCGGGAGCAGCGTTGTTATTGCTGCTGGCGGTTGCGCTGCCCTCTTGACCCCAGCCGGCTGCACGGCTCCAGGTGACTTGGAGGCCAAAGCCTTGGCGTCGGCTGCCAGTGGCGGCCGGCGTGGCCGCTCTGCCGCAGGCAGCAATCGTCCGTCCACCTCCAGGCCCTCCAACCTGGCCTGGAGCATGTTGGACATTTGCTGGGCGAGGGAGCGCTGCATCTCCTGCATCATGTTTGCAAGCTCTGCCTCGCTCCAGCATCCGCCACCCGTACCCCCTGTAGGGGTGTCCACGACTATCGGCGTCGCCGGTCCTTTGCGGCGCCCCTTGCCTGCCTCAGAGAAATCCCTCCGCAGGGCTGTCAGCTCCTTTAGGACTTTCCCTAGCTCGTCCTGCAGGCGCTTGTTATCAGCCTGCAGGCGACGTATCTCCTCCGCTGCATCCTTAGTAGCCAGTGCGCGAACCACCTTCATGAGGGAACCAGCGCCGTTTCGGATTTTCCGGCTGCAGGTCCCCTTTAGGTTCTTGGCCCTCCTAGCCACCTCGGTCACCTCATTTGCCTTCTTTGAGGCCTCCTCCACTAGGTCCTGTACGGACATCCTCTTTGACACCGCGTCCATCTCGCCCTCGGCGTCAGTAAACGGCTCCGTCAAGGTGTCAGACGAGCCCGAGTCCGAGCCGAGCTCCCTTGCCTCTCTCCTGGCCTGCGACAGGCCGACACTGTGCTTCTTGGCACCTCCGCCTCTTCTGCCCCCTCTCGACCGGGCCACTTTAGGCTCAGGTGCCGTCCCCGAACCCGCATCCTTGCGGAAGCTCGCCGCCACACTTTTCCTCTTGCGGCTTGTCACTGAGCCGGCCAATGATTCAGCCGCCGACTCCGCTCCCGTATCCATGCTGATATCTGCCACAGATCCCCCCACTACCTTTTCGCAAACCAGGATCAGCGACCCATCTTTTTTCGAGGAACCAGCCTGGCTCCTCGTCAGCCATCCTTCTCCAGGTTCTGGAGGCTCCTGACGCCTCGCGTCCCCGACACTCTTTCCTACTCTCTCCCTTTCCGGCCTCTCCAGGCCCTCTCTCCTCTCCTCACAACTCCCACCTTCCACGTCTTTCAATTTTAAGGTTTTTATCTTGTTCAACTGCATAACTAGTCCCACGAGTATGGGGGAAATAAATGGTCCACCCAGGCAGTGCCCCCTGTACCTGGGTAACCCTAATACTCCCGGGGCGGCGGGTAATGCCCCGGGGTGGGAAGCGCTAGTCGGTGGACTTCCCCAGCCCACCACCATAAGGCGCCTGGTACCACGCTTGCACTTTAATACCAGTTAACGGGTAAACCCGACGCTTTGGGGTTTTTTAACGAGGTATGCTCCTCTCAGGGACGGCCAACAAAGGCAGTCCCCACTGGTCCTGTGTGGTGCCGCTAGACGTGACAACGACACACACACACAGGTCTCCAGCTCGCCCGACGGTAGGCCGAAACCCATCCCCAGTAACCACACTCGTGGCCACGGGGCCGCCGCGCACGCGGACCTTGGAGGTCCGCAAACCACGCCGTCGAAACGGCCGCTGGGCCAGCCAATTAAGGCAAGTCCCGCCAACCGAGCAGTTACGCCCGGGTGTGGCATCGCCACGTGGGACCGGAGTCCCCGCGGAACACTGTCCGCCATCCACCGCCGACAAGTCGGCCACTGATCGGCTGCCGCTACCCGGGATCCCCAGGACGCCAGCCGATCCCCTCAGGGTGATTTTTTATAGAGGTTTTCTTCCTCGCGACCACTGCCCTCCGAAGAGAGTGGCAGCCCTCGGCCCCGCACAAGTGCGGGGTTGCGAGCTCTCCCCCAACTCGGCTGCCGCTACCCGGGATGCCCAGGACGCCCGCCGAGATCCCCAACGGGTAATTTTTTAGAGAGGTTTTCTTCCTCGCGGCCCCCACCCTCCGAAGAGACTAGCGGCCCTCGGCCCCGCACCACGTACGGGGTTACGAGATTGTCGGCTATTAGACACCTCCGTAACAGCACCCTCAGTGGGAGACATTACGCAGGCACCCGGGATGCACCGTCCCGGAACCATTTCCGTTCCCCTATCATAACTGACCAGGGACAGGAAATGGACCGGGCACACGAGGAGGTTTCCGACGTGGCACCCCAAATTGTACATATACCTTTTTTTTTTTTTTTTTTTTTTTTTTTTTGTTGACGATGGAAAATGCATTTACGCACCGTACCGCGCGCTGGCTGGGCGCGCGGCGTGTGTGGGACTCCCCGGCGCGGAACAACGCCGGTCCTACCCACTAAAAACCACCGGTACCCTCCTACGCCCATATGGGGGCGTCTCAGGATCAGCGCACCTTAGTGTGCGCCACTTCACTGGGACGCCCCCGGGCTGGCCCGGCCCAACGAGTGGACCGGGCGACACGCCTCTGGGGGATTGCGCTAGGGTACTAGGCAATCCCCAGACGGGGTGGCCTATGCCGAATGGCACCAAGGGCACGCGGCGGCCAAGCCGCGCCCAGACCACCTTAGGGCCGACGAAGACCGGCAGTCACAGCTGCCAGCCTTCTTCGGCCCACCCGTCTACGTCGGAGGGGAGCGGCTAGAGCATCCTCCTCCCGCTCCCTCTCCGCTGCCTCCTTCTGCACCATCACAATTTCGCAGAAGGAGGCGGCAGCCTTCCATGCCCTCTCATTGCCAAGCATGGCTCGAACCATACTTGGCAATGAGAGCGGTCCTCCGCCGAGCGCCGCCACCAACGTGCGGCGCTCGTTTCGCCAAGCCGGGCACACGATCAGCGTGTGCTCGGCCGTGTCGTCGGGGGAGGCGCAGTGATGACACCGCGGCAACTCCTCCCGACGGGCGACACGGTGCAGGTAGTGGCCGAAACACCCGTGTCCGGTCAGTACCTGCACCAGGCGGTAGGTGAGGCTGCCCCGCTGGCGCCCTACCCACTCCTCCAACACCGGACGGATCGCCTCGATCGTCCGGTGGCCAGCGGCTGGGTTGGCGAGTGCCTCGCCCCATCGGCGCAGAGCCTCCCTCTGCACCTGGGTGCGGACCCGTTCGATCTCCTCCCGAACGGGCCGCTCGCCCCGCTCTCTCGCCGCGGCCCTGTGTCGATGCACCTGGGACAGAACCAGGGCATCGATCTCCCACGGGAGCGTACCTGCGAGGACGCAGGCAGCCCCGTGGCTGACCGTGCGGTAAGCCCGCACGGCCCGGGCCGCGATGACCCTCTGTGGTCTCCGTAAGAGGGCCTTTGTGCGGGACGAAAGGCACTCCGCCCACACCGGGGCTCCGTACAGTGCCATCGACCTTATCACTCCATTATAAAGTCGACGGCACGACGCCCTCGGCCCTCCCACATTGGGGAGGAGCCGTCCGAGTCCGGCTGCGGCGGCGCACAGCCGGGGAGCGAGGAGCCTAAAATGCTCCTCGAATCTCCATCGGGGATCCAGGGTCAGGCCGAGATACTTCATGTACATCTCGACATGAACCTGGATCCCCTCAACCCGGACACGGAGCCCCGGTGGCCTGCGTCTAGGGGCATGGAACGCCATGGCCCTCGTTTTATCGAGGGCCACCTCCAACCCCAGAAATTGTACATATACCTACAATTTCATAAAGTTTTTTATGCTTACGTCATTTAGCTTTCATAGAACAGAATAATTGTTATTAACTGTCCGGAATTCATTTTAACGAACAAGAAAGAGAGAAAAAATACTACTTTGAAAATCGAAATCAGTATTTGCTGCTGAAAAAAAACAAGCCTAAACAAATAACTTCTCCATTCATAACATCATTTTGTCCAAAGCATAATATTATAAAATCAGTATAACAAGGGCAATTTCGTTTCGAGTTCGGCCTCGTCATTTCAACGGGGCGGGATGGCGGGCGACGGTTGTAACGTAATTTTGCATGCGTCAACATATCACGCGCGTTTTGTCAGAACCACACGGCCGTGTCACTAATCTGGCATAATTCCGCGTTCGTTTTCGATTTCTTTTTTTACTTTCCTGAGATAGAATAAGCAGATCCATATTTTCAACCATCCTACTACCTACCATTGCGAGTGGTTTTTCCGCTTGAATTGGAACGCCACCGGTCTGAGGGAGTTCCAATTCAAGTAAAATTTCTTTACACAGTAATTTTTTTTATTGAAATATATAGTAGTCACTTTTCATATGCTTATTTTCCACACTTTAAACCTAAAAAAATCTTTGGCTTACTGCGATAACGATTACTACATGAACAAAGAGTTTTGTAGACTCATGTCTCCAATAAACATTTATTCCTTGTCGTCGTACTATTTTCAAGTGGGATTCTTTTCCCGAGCACGTGTTACATTCTTCCTACAATCCGGGATTCTTTAAAAGAAGCGTGAGGAAGCATTTCGTGCAAGCCGCCAAGGTGAGGATGGTTGATGTGGTAATTCATAACTGCTGCACTATCTATCTTCATGTCTGGATTTTATCCCTACTTAACATCAGGTGGCTTAAGAAAAACATTCACAATCGACGGGGCGCAAAAAGAAAGATATTAAAGGAGACACTGTAAAAATGAAATAAGTCGCGAATAAAGCTGACGTCACGCATCTCCTGAAGGAGCGCTGCGTGACGTGACAGAGGTAACGCAATTTTGCATCTGTCAACATTTCACACACCTATTGCTGCCATTATCTCACATATATTTTCTCCCTTTATATTTTCTTTTCTGTGCATACCAATCCTTAAACACTTTATAACGAATAATGAATTATTACATAATTATTTTGTTACTCACTGTTCTCAAGTACCGAGTCAGTAAGAGAAAGTCAGTTTCAAAGACTTGCCATTTTTTTATTTACCGATTATGGAAGATTTTTTTGGGGTTTTAATGTAACAGACTGAAGTCGGTTAAATTCTTTTTGAAATTCTCAATTCGGCAAATATGTGTTTTTATGTATGTACAAATTTTCTAATCCGATTTACGTGATTTTTTTGTTCCATGAAGAAAGTCATCATTTGGTCCCATAAAATGAAGCTTATTTTAACCTATTAATTTTCAATTTATGAGCATTTTTTTTTCTTGGACGAAGTAATTTTCATGATACTTTGTGTACGGCTTTGTATGTATAGTCGCTTTAAACTAAAATGGATCTTGTCCTGGACGCGACTAGTAGTCGTGGCTGACTGTCGTTTTTTTTGCTGTCCTAGACATCGACCTTATTAGGACTCATGTATGGTGAGAGTACTTTACAAGGTGCAAGACTGAACCTTTGCGTTACTCTGCCGAGATCGACTAAATCCCAAAATCCCCGCTTCATCTATTCTATAAATGGAATTCAGTTCATTCGTTTTTAAAGATTAATTAAGATTCTATATTTCGTTCAGTTTCGATCGTTTACCATTAACTACCTACCTATCTCATGAAATAATTGGGATTCAGATCATTAGATTTATTGTTTGTCTATTTCGTTTGCGGTTAAAGAATTCCATTTTTAAAATATGCGGTATACAAGAATGTGACAGCACCATATTTTTTGTTGTTGATTATATTCTGGAGTACTAATAGTTTATAACTGGAAATTAGAACGTCCAAGTTGTCAACTGAAGAGTCATAAATTCATCATACTTTACTAAAATGTTAATATTATCTCCAACTTATCTAATCAAGTTGCAAAATGTAAATATAACTCCAGTAGAAACAAAAAAGAAAATAAATTTCAGCATCGTCGTCAGTGTTAAGCTGATGTTATAATCTTCTGAGGTTGATACTTTTATCTTAAATGGGATATTGTGTTTACTTTTTCCTATTTTTAAGGTGGCTAGAGCTCGGAGCAGCAAAGGGTTTGTTTATCTTATCAAGGGCAATCACTTTCGACCACGAAATGAGCCAATTTCATCCTTTCGCTTAATAAAGACATTTTCTACCCCCAATCAAAGATTAAGAGGGTCGACGCGAATGAGATTTTCAAGATTCTCGAGAGGAGAGCGCTGCGAGAATTAGCGTTCGGTTAGTAATAAAATTTTCTCTCATTTTAGATTAGACTTTTTATTTGAATATTGTAAAAACATATGGAAAATAAATACGATTAGAATAATAATTTGTTTGGTAAATTGCCATTTTATACTGAAGCAATAGTCTGGACTTGGAGTAAAAGAATAACATAGGATACGCAAGGTGCTAGTTTTCCAGTGCAGACAGAAGAAGAATATTACAGGTAGGGCATGTGAGATGACTGATATAGGCTATATCTTCTTCTTAGTCGCTATCTTCATTGCTGAAGGTCGTGCCTAACTTGAAATGTTGACCACCTGATGTACTATGCTTCTCCACGTATTCTTGTCCTCGGCAGTCTTTATAACCTTGGTTATTGAAAGGCCAGTGATCGACTTTACTAGGTCTGACCAGCGGGTAGGTGACCGACCATATGATCTTCTCCCGTCGACCTGGCCAACCACCATCAGCTTCTCTAGGCTGTCAGAGTTTCTGCGAGCGATGTGTCCGAAATACTTTAGTATGCGCTGGTAACAGATAGTGGACAACCTTGTGGTGATGCCGACTTCCTCAAGTATGGACACGTTGGTCCGGCGTGCAGTCCATGGAATTCTTAACATCTGCCGCCAACATCACATTTCAAAAGCAGCGATCCTTGCCCTTTCGCTCTGTCTTATAGTCCAGGATTCAGCGCCATTAAAGAAAATCGAGAAGACCAACGTGCGCACCAGTCTCACTTTGGTTTGGCGGGATATGTTGCAGTCTTTCTTTAAATTTCAAATAGTCTATATAGCAGTCACTATTGATCCCGGACAACACGTCAAACACAACCAATTTTAAATGTGGAGATCATAGAAATTTGGTGATTAATATGAGTCATTTTCATACACTCTTGAATCTTTGCCAGACCAGCAAGGAGGATATGGCGTGGAGAAATGTATGTATATTGTTCTCGACATTGTATCTAACACATCTTAATTGATTTAAAAGATCCACAAATAACTCCAATCCATCATCAATATCAATTTTAAATAGTGTCCTGTTAAGTTAAGGTTATATCTTATACAACAGAAAAATGTGTAATTCTGACTGCATTCTACTTGTTGGCCCATATGTCGTGGCGCCCTACCACGTGGAGTTTAAGCAATCTTACTCGCTGCAGGAACATAACATTCCAGAATATTGTTATTTCGCTACCATTTAGTATTATGTAAGGTTTCCAACCCAAGTAAGCAGTAGGTAAGTACCCTGCCTCTTTGACATAAATTTCTTGCAAGGGAACGTTACCTAAAACTTGAAAGTCAATACTAATAAATTATAAGATTTTGGGCGGTCTCAAATTTGGTCAAATTTATAGAAGCCAATTCGAAATTTAAATAGATAATGTCTCTTTGCGATAACAATAGAAAAATTAGGATAAAATTTATAATTCACGTCTCGTGTGCAGCCGATAGTTAAGTTCACTTAATCTATGAATGTACCTACATTACCTCTTTATATAAGGAGTATACTGATTACACCAGTCAACACGATTTTTCAGTCTGAGTTCTTTGTACCAGATTTTGATTTCTTATACCTAATTAAAGTAAGAAACAATATTTTTATTTAAAAATGTTTGCTTTTGTAGCTATCAGAATGAAATTTAAAATTTCATGGAAATTTGCAAACTTTTTTGTTTAAATCGTATATAACAAGAAAATAATAATTAATATATTTATTTAAAACTCTTTTATTTACTTTAGTCAAATAAACCAAGTCTATGAATACAAAAAATATATTGATTTAGTTTTAAAAATTGATATTTTTAGTCTGAAAATTTTCTGAAGTAAACAAAATACCATGGAAATTTGGTATATCCTCATGTGACACCCATATTTTATCCTGAGTTCGAATAGAAAGTTAAAGTAAGCTTCATATGCTTAATTATGCCTTTTACTACTGGATAAACAACATTTTTGACCCTTAATTTAATAAAATCTCCGGAAATAAATCAAACAGAGTCCACGTAGTTTTTACTCATTTTGGAAGACATTTTACCGCTCAAGACTCACAAAATACATTCAATAAAGTTTTTTTTCATGCAACTGAGACATAATATAATGATAGGGTCCATAATGAATAAAATTATATCATACTAAATATTATAATTCTTTTTCTGACACTCTGAATGTGCTGCTGGTAGTGAAGTAAACAAAAATAACTTGGAAATTTTGTATATCGTCATGAGGCGTCATGCATATTTTATCCTGAAGTCAAATAGGAAGTTAAAATTAAGCTTCATATGTTTAATTAAGTCTTTAACTACAGGTTAAACCGTTGTTATCACTCTAAATTTTAAAAAAATCTCCGCAAATAAAAAAGCAAACAGGGTCCACGTAGTTTTCACTCATTTTGGAAGGCATTTACCGTTCTAGGCATTTACAAAATAAGTCGTTTCTCTAAAAGGTGTACATGCACTGAGTGATTGCTCTACTGCTTACTATTCCATACCCAATATCCTTCTGCACTCCTTTCTTTTGCTTATTATAAGCGGTAGATCGTCAGCCTTTTACAAAAGTTATACATATTTCTTTATCATTGTATAAAGTACAAAAGCAAACTTTTTAAAATAAAAATGAGGTTTCTGGTTATTTTTCGATATAAACAATTAGACAATAGTCATCAAATAACAGGGGGGGGGGGGGGGGGGCAACGGAGGGAGCTACACGGGCACGTCCATGTAGTGCAGTGTCCTCCGCAGCAGACGGGGGGCGGTACGGTGGGCACTAGGCCGCGTATTCAGCCCGGCGGGGTCCCCGCAATACCTCGGGAGACCCCTGCCGTGAAGCCCTGGCTAGGCCGGGAGGCTGCTGGGTGCGGAGACGCGGAAGAATCCCTAAACGGGGATCCCGCGGTTTCGCACTAAGCAGCTTAGATGGTGTTCGCAGGGTTTTTTAGCGGATATTTTGCCGTAAAGCGCCCGTAACAGTTACGGGGTCCTCGGTGGGCAGCCACTGTGAGGGCTCGTAAGGTTTGCGGTGTGAGGTCAAGTCCACAAAAAATTGCTTCTGTCATGAATAATTGCGGGGTCCCCGCAATACCTCGGGAGACCCCTGCCGTGAAGCCCTGGCTAGGCCGGGAGGCTGCTGGGTGCGGAGACGCGGAAGAATCCCTAAGCGGGGATCCCGCGGTTTCGCACTAAGCAGCTTAGATGGTGTTCGCAGGGTTTTTTAGCGGATATTTTGCCGTAAAGCGCCCGTAACAGTTACGGGGTCCTCGGTGGGCAGCCACTGTGAGGGCTCGTAAGGTTTGCGGTGTGAGGTCAAGTCCACAAAAAATTGCTTCTGTCATGAATAATTGCTTCACTTGCATATCAAGCACAAGCATGAATGCAAAAAAGAATACTGTAATTTTTACGGCACTATCAAAAAATTACATATTCCGTACTCCGGTTGGTGAAAATGGTACAAGAAAAATTATAATGACTCGGAAAAATTCGCCAGCTGAAGGTTATGACTCTATTTGTACTAATGTAGTGAAATCATGTATTGACGAACTAAAACAAGTGTTTACTTTCTTAATAAATATATCATTTGAGTGTGGAACATTTCCAGATAAACTAAAGGTATCAAAAGTTATGCCTTTATATAAAAAAGGTAATAAAAGTGACATATCAAACTATAGACCTATCACTCTAGTATCAGTATTCTCTAAGATCTTTGAAAAGGCCATGCATCAGCGTCTTTTGTCATTTTTCAACTCATTTAAAATAATAAGTGAAGATCAGTATGGTTTCCAGAAGAAAAAATGTACAACTCATGCAGCGTTCTTTATGGTTGATGAAATATTATGGAATGTGAATACTGGTAATTATACGTCTGTCCTATTTTTGGATCTGTCGAAAGCTTTTGACTGTGTATCACATGACCGACTTTTGCTGCTGGCAGCGCTTCAAACCTATCCAAGGCATCGAGTAAGTACTCGAAAGAGCCATTCCATAGGTGCGAGTAAAATTCCACTCAGGCCCGCACTTGCGTGTTGTACAACACGCACAGTTGATCGGACGTGAAAAAACGGCGGACCACGTATTATTTCGAACAAAGCATACATATCGTTATATATCTCATTATTTCACTAAATCGTATTTATTCTTGAATGATGCTACGGAGCAACTGTCACAAATGTGTCGCGATTCGGACTCCTTGAAATAAAGTAAAGTTTCCGCGTAAAATTGGCTTCGATACGCATTTTATCCGAACGAGAAGTTCCGGAGTTAATTTATGTTCGCTATCTTGTCACAAGTTGAAATGCAAATTTGCCGCTTTATGAAGTTCGAGTTCGTTGACCCGTAATCCCCCAGATCCAGATGTTACATCTCATCACTTAGTGACTCTTTTTATTGAATGAAAAACTTTAGCCAGCTCGTACTTTCATAAAATGCAAGCTGTTTTTAGCTCGCTGTCTGTAATTTCGGTAATATCTTTTTGTGTGTATGGCCAGTATACTTACTTTTTGACGTTCTACATAAAGTAATGGATTTTATGTAGGTACCAAAATAATTTGTTAGACAAAAACTGATTTGTTGTACATTTTTATTTTTTTTTTAAAATGCTGATAGTAAATTTAATCTACTTTTCTCATAATTTAATTTGTTATTTGATAAAGTGTTAGGGTTTACTTTTCTAGTTCGAATATCAATCATATTATTGAAAGTAAATTTATTTTCAGTGAATTTGATTAAAATATTTCCTCTGTGTAGAACTAGAAGAGGAAGAACCTTGGATAAATGATTTATCTAAGGAAAAAACAATATTAATGCAACAAATTAATAAAATAAAATCATCAATTTTAAATGGTGTCCTGTTAAGATAAGGTGATATCTTAAACAACAGAAAAACCTGCAGCTACAAGTTTGTACGAAACGAGCGAGCCAATTCTGTTCTTGCCCGATTTTTCCTATGCAGTTGCCATTACTTCTTGTCAAACATTATACAGTCAAAATAGAAGTAATCATGTAGCTTATGATTTGATTCCATGACAGTCATACAAACAGAAGTGCACGGAGTCGTTCTATAGGGAGACTGACTCGTCCATGGGTGTTTTTCAAAAGGTTTTATTGAACTTGCAATGTTTAGTATGTTCGGTTCAAATCTCACAACTGAATTTTAAAGCAGTTATCCTCAACCGTTTAAATAAAAATTTGACATACACGTTAGTTTGGATTACAATGACTGATTAGGTATGTAACGTCATCCTAAATCCAATATGGCAAATAGCCCAAATTGGCAGACTTAATTTTTAGGAATCCCATAAAATGATATCAAAGGAAATGTTTTATTAAAAATAATACGAGAAACGTCTGACGTCAATGTTTTAGAGCATTTAAATAAAACCTTTTTTTATGTTTTTTAAATTACAGAACCATAAAAAATTGGGTATGTTTCCTTTGACTGGGACCTATTTTAGAGTAGGCCCCTTTATGGCAGCTCAGTTGCGAATGGCTTACATTTGGACAGGGGTAATTAATTGGCCCGACTGTTGTATGTATGGCTGGTGAATAATATGAACAAGCCTGAATTCTGAAACATATATCCAGTCATTAGCGTGCTGCGCTCGCTCAGTATAATTTATATCTACAAGGGACTACAGTTGCATAACCTTGTTTTTGGAAAGTCGACTTGGGAAAAGATTTAAATCTACATTCTATTGATATTCTTGTGACCCACCCTCGATTCGCTTCGCAGTAGACTTATAGTTTTAGTTCTCAAAATTTATTTTAACTCCATATAAACCTTCCGAGAAAAATGATATAATTATCTCAATAGTAAAAGAGTTTGATGACCTCCGTAGTGGTATGCACGCTGGTTTACAAGGTGTGGCATACTCAAAGACCAGGGTTCGAATCCCAGTGAGGCAAATGTTTTTATGATGAATCGCATTGCATTTTAAAATATCAAGTACATATCGACGGTGAAATGCAATCCTACTGTAAAGCACACTTTTAGGGCTGATTTTTCAATAGTCAGATAAAAGTACTCCGTCAGTTTATTTCACAGTCAGCTTAATAAAATGACAGGTACGAAACAACAAAGTTACGGTCGTTAGTAATTGTACGGACAAATTGAAAATGAATTTGTCACATAAAGTTATTTCTCCTTTGACATATTGATTTTAACGGAGGAATAACTCATCTGAGCAATGAAAATAGCCCTTAGTTAAAATAATTTATTTCAGCTTCAGCATCGAAATCTGCATCGAATAGTCCTATTCCTTTAGTTCTACTACCTCAAGAAGTTTCTGAACAGCATTGGAATGTATCCATTTTTGCAAAAAAGCAATAAATACTTGCTGTAAATAACATGAGAAACAGCCTTTTTCTTCTATTTGGCATTTACAACAATTTCTTTTTTGCAATAAATGTGGTATTTATATTTACAGCGCTATTGAATGTGCAGCAATGTGTTGTGCGGGTTACAGCATGATTGTTTAAATAATGAACCGTGTTTACTGCATTTATTACATTATAAACTTTGATTGGCGTTGTTTACTACATTTTAATCAAATATGGTATTAATGGCAATGACTATAGGTAGACCGCTTAACTGAGTTCTCGCCTGCGGGGTACAGGGTGCGGGGGAGGATGGAAACGGGGACCGTGAGAGGTGCGGGTGGCAGGAACATTCTTGTCAAAATTACGGAGGCAAGCAGGCGGCAGGCACTTTCCCGCCGCTATAGATTTAGGTATAGATCTATGGTATAGATTTAGAATTTTCTTTGATTTCCTTATTCTGACACGTCAATTTTTGACACTGATTAAGAAATTACTATTCTACGAATTCATTATATTTATTTGTGGATTATTATTATAAACTGCCTTAAATATAGTGGTCCTTGAGTCCGGGAAACCATAGATTGGATGGCAAATGCGATGAAGCAAAATAATAGATTAAGACGATACCGGAAACGACGATGGAAGTGATGGACACGGATGTGATCAGGGAAGCGATTTCCATCACGAAGGTGACTACCACCATCATTCCCAAGGCAATAACCGGTAACCCCCATTGGGTTATCTTAGAAAAAGCATCAGTCCTAAATCAGTATCTGCGCAGTCGTGCCGTAGTAAAGCTAGCGTCGCTTCTCAGAGACGATTTTAAGAAGCATAAGCACTACTGCAGAAATCTGAAATAGAGCAACGGCAATTAGAGGTGGAGACACTAAAGGAGGAAATAGCCCAGCGATAGTTGGAATCCGAGAAGGCGTTAGTTGAGCACCTTTACAAGAGGATCTGGCCACTTTAGAATGCAGCGAAATCTCATCTGACAGGTCAGCTAGAACACGTGAATTGGTCGAGAAAATCACAGAAACGAGCCAAGGCAAACCCGTATAGGAAGTGAGACAACTGAATAACAACCTCGTGCTATCAAATACCATCACTGACGCATAAAATACTGCAGGTACATCCAGTTCTTCCAATATAACTGACAATTTACTAGGACGTCTTTCAGCCAGAGATCTTCCATCTTTCCCAGGTGATCCGCTTGATTGGCTAAGATTCAAGTATGCGTTCCAGACTACTACTCGCATAGGTCAGTATACGGAGAATGAAAACATCTCACGTTTGCAAACGGTGTACTAAACTACTTGCGACAACATCGGAACAGATATCATGAATACCCTTGAGATGAGATTTGGGAGACCAGACCTAATTCTTTTCAAACTGAATGCAGATATGAAGAGAGTACAGGAACTTTCTTGAGCTCGAGCCGAACTGGTTGTCTTGGCGACTGAAGTTGACAATTGCCTTACTGCTATCCAATCCATTGGCCATATTGGATATATATACAGTCCTCAATTTAGCCTGCTCTGCCTGCTCAATCCGGTTCCCTAGGAGCTGACTTCCTGCATAGAAATCACATCCTTACGGGTCGACAAAGTTCGCGGTTCATGCCAGTGAATGCCGGCGTGGCTCAGAGTTCCGTCTTATCTCCTACACTTTTTGTAAATAATATTTTAGTAATTACAGATTGATTAAAGGAAACAAACCAAAAAGAAACGGGAGAATCTTGTTTTTGAGCTAAATTAGACTTTGAACTATATTTCCGAATGGGGATACCAAGAACTTTGTTGAGTTCATTGCTAAGAAAACCAAGGTTTGCAATTTCACAGTAACAACGTCGCAGGGAAGTTAACTGGTCAATTAAATTCAAAGAACTGCATCAAAAGCGTGAAAAAAGTAGCCTCACATAAACTGGGAGTCCAAAACAAGGTGTCGCGTCTTTTCAGCCCTAATCAACTGTACCTGTTGTACAAGACTCAAATATGCGGTTCTGCGTAGAATATTTCTCGCAACTTTGGGACGGCTTCACCAAGTATTTACTCGATGCTTTAAACAGGTAACAGCCACCCGTATCATTGGCGATGAGGAGGAGACTACCTTTAAAAGAGCTATAGTTAATAGTTTACAATATATGTTTTTTTTTTAATCCCAAAAGTTTTTGAAGTGAATCTTCTTTAGGCACGCTTGACTTGGGGGTTGAACTGGCGAATGTGTTACGATTAGTGTCACCGGTGACTCATGGGTAAACAATGAACAATACCCGTCAAAAAATATAGGAATCTAGTGTTTGGTGGGTGATAACGGACCCAGCGCGGATTGGTGGGTGATAACGGACCCAGTGCGGATTGGTGAATGATAACGGACCCAGCGCGGATTGGTGGGTGATAACAGACTCACTGCGGATTGGTGGGTGATAACGGACTCAGCTTGGATTCTTGGGCGTGATTTTTTTTTATCAACAAATGTTCAGGTTAACTTTATGATTTTCAGATCATTGGAGCTAAAGAAATTTCACTTCAGTCATGTGGTCATAAGCACACTCGCTTCTTTTTTGGTTATAGTGAACATCTCGCATTTTGTGGCTTACAGCAATATTGATTTTTACCGCCGATATGTTATATTAATGAATATTGAAAATTATATATCTAAATAGTAAAAAAGTTTGACGACCGACGGTTTTCAAGGTTACTCGAAGGCCCAGGTTCGAATACAGTTGCGGCAAATGTTTTTCTGATGAATTGCATTGCATTTTACTATGTAAACTACATATGTAATACTTATAAACAAAGAACTCCAGAGATTATTAATTAAGTTGATGGAAAACGAATGAAGAAGGCAAGAATAAATTAGTGTGCTTTAGCGTCATATGATATCAAACAACACAAGTACTTATCATGTAAAATAAAAAGATCTGTTTTCACTTTCATTATTATCGCTTTTCTATTACTCGTCGTAGCTGGAGATTAGCGAATTAATATTACAGGGAAACGCTAATGTCAGGAAATTTTCAAAGGTAATAATTTAACACTAACCGCTGTATGTGTGTATTTACACTAATTAATTCATTTTATGTTTCCAAACTTGTTTTGATTATATTGTATTGCGTTAATGTACGATTAATTTAAGGGTTCATAGGAATATGTAAGCAGGCATTTTCTTTTGTTTGTGTAGTAATGACATTCAATATAAGGTAATAAAGGCTTATTTATCCACTGAAGAATTTTCTTACCAGAAAATGTTCAACTGGTTTCCGGTGCCCAGAGGTCCAAGAACGAACTTTGACAGGTCCGTAATCGTATCGCCAATTTTGTATGGAAGATATACATAATAGGAGTCAAATTATTTTTACGTCTGATAGGGGCGCTGCTTAATTTTCATAGAAACTTTGACGATGCGATATGATTACAGAGCTGTAAAAGTTCGTGCTTGAGCCTCAGGCTGAAATCGAAACAGCCAGCACCCTTCACTGTTGGAGTTACTGCTCTACAAATTATGCTACCGATATCTTAATGAACTCATTGATTTTTACAAATACTTATCTTTCTGCTAGGCAACATAAATTATTCAAATTGTAGGTAACTACAATATCAGTTGAGATACTTTAACAGTAGGCGGGCCTTCTTTGCGCTCCGAAACCTAACATAACAAAACAAATATTATCTGAGTTATACTTACTTATTCTGATAATTAACGACGACCTCCTTGGCCGAGTGGTTTGTACACCGGGTTTCATGGTGTCGCCGACTCGAGAGGTCCCGGGTTCGAATCCCGGTGGGGGCAGATGTTTTTGTGATGAATACGAGCATTTGTACTCCAGTCAAGGATTGTTTAACATGTATTTCTATATAAATATACTTATATAGGTATGTACTGTATGTGTATTCTATCCATTACCCTAGCATCCCACAACACAAGCCTTGCAGTGCTTACTTTGGGGCTAGGCTAATTGGTGTAAGTGTTGGAAATATTTATTTTATTTAAAAAACCATATTTTAGATGCTTCTTTTTAATAGAGATAGGGCACAGCGGGTTTCCCGCTCGAATTAAAGCACTCATCTGGGGAAACAACCACCCTTTACAAAATACCACAGTAAAATAACACTATTTTTTGATGGTGTTGTATTTCTGCTGGTAAGTAGGGTGCCAGTGCTTCACTGGGTAGGGGATTGGGTTCTGGCCGGCAAGTTGAAGATAGCTGGAGCGGCACTGCTTCTGCCACATCATCTGTCTTCGCTACTGGACTCCACTTAAACATTATGTGGGACGTGGTAATTAGTTGCGCCTCGTTTAAAAAAATACTTGGAAAGTATGGTTCAACTATTATTTGTAGGTATTCAATGTAATATAAATCATTATGAAAAGCAGTTTGGCCTGTGTTTTTTTTAGCTTACGCATTAACTTTGGCAAAGTGCGATTCAATCAGCCTCTCGGTCCGAACTTCGCTATACCAACTTTCTTTGACTGCTCTCTTAATCTAGTTCCCGTTAACTTCATAAAAGCGCCCGTGTGCCTGGTTTATGTTTTCCACGCTGGTTAAGAGCTTTCTAAGAGTTTTCGTCTTCTTTAACAAGGTTCGGGGGCGGGTGCTGTTGAAAATTTTTCATCGCTCCGGGTTGTAAAAAGTGGCGTCATTTAGCTTATATTAGAAAATGCGATGAGTTATACTTTGGGAACGTAATAAAACGGAACGGGGGCCGGGCTAGATATTAAACTAAAAATTACCTCAGGATGCCGCCCAAACTTTGAAGTAATGAGTTCAAGATTTTGGGTAATTAACTAACAAATGGTTGAGCCTGCCAGAGAACTAAGTGAAATGTGTTGCAAAAAAGTATTAGCGAGAGACTAAGAGGTTTTTTACGTAAAAAGTTGGACAAGTACAAGTCGGACTCATCCACTAGGGTCACCTTACAAAATTGTAGCTACGCAACATATACGACAGTATTTTTTTATGTTAATACAGAAGTTTTTTTTTTATCACAGCTTTAAGGGACCGTAGACCTGTGTTTATGGTTTAATTTCAACTCGATACCTCCTCGCGTTCCCAAGATAAAAGATCTTGACAGACAGACGGACTAAAAAGTGATCCTATAATTGGCCTGTCTATAAGTAAGTGGCCTCCACCATCAATAAACCTATATTACTCACACATCTTATTCTTTACCTCTCCCATTTGTAAGATAGAGCATAGGAATTATCTGTTCGAATATAATGGTTCGTGCTAGGGGTACTGCAGAGCGCCGATGGGTGGAGGCACTCGCCAACCCAGCCGCTGGCCACCGGACGATTGAGGTGATCAGCCGCGCGTCCTAGGTGCCGCTCCGGCATAGGCCACCAAGTCTGGGGACTGCCTAGTACCCTAGCGCAGTCCCCCTGAGGCGCGTCGCCCGGTCCACTCGTTGGGCCGGGCCTGCCCGGGGGCGTGCTCGGAGATGTGGCGCACGCAGGTGCGTCGGCCCCGAGACCGCCCCCATATGGGCGTAGGAGGGTACCGGGGGGTTTTAGTGGAGTAGGATCAGTGTGGCCTTCCGCACTGGTCCTGCTTGCGTAGGGTCGGCCCTGTTTCCCGTGCCGGCGAGTCCCACACACGCCGTGCGCCTAGTCAGCGTCACGGTATGGTACGTAAATGCATTTCCCCTCGTCACAAAAAAAAAACACGACCATTTTGTAGTGTTATGATTCTGCCCTTATAATATTTTTTTATCAGATTAAGTTTCGAGTTTTAATCAACAATCAAAATTATTTAGTGTGCAATAAGAATTTATATTTTCTTTTTTACTCCTAGTGTGGTTTGGCTCTCTTGTCATGTAATTTGAAAAGTATGCGATACTTATGTATATAAATTTTCTTGTAAAATCTAATAATAAATATTAATATCCAATTTGTGATTAGCATTTATTCAATTCAATTTACTACCTACTATAAACCGGTCAGTTAATATTTCAATGTTATAATTTAATTATCTCAATCAATCTAGTTTTAGAAAGCGGAATATTTTTTGTAAATTTTTATAATACGAATAATTGGTCTTCCAAATAGTGGCAAGGAAGTAGCTTACAGCTAAACTCACGAAAAAAATTTTCAAGACCCATAAAGACAGGCCAAATGTCATGCGCTGCATAGTAGATAACTGGATGAAAAATATTACATAATCCTATTTTTATTTTTTTTATTTTTTATTTTATTTAAAGCCGGTTTAAATGTAAACCAAAGATTTCAAATATCATCAAGTCGCAATTTAGCGGCATTAGCAAACTATTATTTCTTACAACAGTATATTTCAAATGTCACAGAATTAACATAGCAATAATAAAACTGCATTAGAGTCACGAACAACATTGGTGGTAGCCGCACTCATTACAATGTGAAATGAACTGCAATTTGGTCGTAAATGGATTCAATGCAGGTGCTTCGGTTGGCTGTTGAAAAATTTCTTCATTTTCATTATTCGGAGTCACGAGAGCTGGCAGCTGTTTGATTAATATGTTCCCATATTTGTATTTGCATAAAGTCAGTCCGTAAATATTGGTACGCCATTAACGGGACGCTGAATTAATGTTACGAAATGTTGATAATGCTACTTTTTGGCGGATCGACTATAAATAATTGCCTTCACTTCCTGTCTATTGGTTCTTTTGTGATTACGCTACTTCAAATATCACTGGTGCTGACCTGGTGAGGAAATAATAACATACGAGTAGAATGTACAATCTGCCAACTTTCTTGTACTCTCGAAAACTATCCAACTGGAATCAATTAATCTATATATCCTTATACACTAGAGAATTTTAACCTCTATATTTTTTATTTATGATCAAGCAACGTAGGTTTATAGATAAATACTAAGTAATCTCATATTATACTCAGATATAATACACGTATAAACGGCGATGTGTGACGCGAAATTGTGTCAGATAACCGACTTAGGAACACCATCCGGCCTTTTTTTTTATACGCAGGCAAAAAATACTATTTACAGACGACGGCGCCTTTAAGAGGCACACCGCCGAACGGACCTCACACCTGGCTCCCGCAAGCCTTACGAGCCCCAGCAGTGGCTGCCCACTGAGGACCCCTTAACCCTTACGGGCGCTTTACGGCATAATATCTGCTAAAAAACCCTGCGAACGACCTCTAAGCTGCTTAGCGCGAAGCCGAGGTATCCCCGTTTGGGGATTCTTCCGCGTCTCCGCACCTAGCAGCCTCCCGGCCTTGCCGGGGCTCCGCGGCAGGGGTCTCCCGGGGTATCGCGGGGTCCCAGCAGACGTGCGCAGGATGGCCCGCGCGTGGGGGCTGAGTACGCGGCCTATTGCCCACCGTACCGCCCCCCGTCCGGCCTAAGATCTTCCTTCATGAAAGTAGCCAGATGTTCGGTCGGACCCTCACCACAAATGAATAAAATTATAATCAACTTCGTCTTAATTTACAGGTACTCTACGATCTCCTCTACTTCCGTAGAGCAAAGCAGTCGAGACACGCACAGTGGTATCTTGGGTTTTATAACTGCAGCTCATGGTTCGTTCCGATCGGAGCGACAAACGGATTTCCTCTTCTTCATTTACACCTTGATGAAGCCCTATTCGTCGTTTGACGCTGAGTTGGCTACTCTTCTCTCTTGGGTCTACATGGACAGGCCTGCTTGCTGCTGCAGCTACGTAAGCACGTTGCAATGCAGACCTACTTGCACGTGACATCTCCGGCAGTAGACATTCCAACTATGACGTTGCTATCAAAATATTTTTCTATAAAATTTTGAATCAACTTGGAGCTTTGGTACCCTGTAACGAAAAGATCCTAAAGCTATTTATATATCGATTAAGATCCGATGAATGATCCTTTCCTCTAAATATAGGTTTTATTCTGAATATAACCTACTTTAAGTAATTATAACTTTCATACCATACACTTATTGTAAGATAATCCTCTGCCCCTCTTGTCCAAATAATAGACGCAAAGTTGACCATGGAAGCACAGCCAGCAGAAGACAGACAGCAACGTTTTCTCTCCAAATCCCATAACCATTCTGCAATCGCCAACCAAACTACCAAGTGTGATGATTACGACAACCACAGAATGCAGAACACGACTATAAAACGAAAACCGCTGGGCGATGAGCTTAGCGACTTATATTTTTAGGTTCCAATTTGGATTTATGCTGACAAAAATCATTTCAATTTCAGCATTTTTCTCGAGTCAACTGAACTCTATTCATGGTCTTTCAAATTCATATATTTCAATTGTTTGGCTACGTATGTAATTAGTTTAACATGATACGAATATTATTATTAGTACGTAATGAGCTTAGACAAGTTGCGCCGTGTTTTGTTCACTAAAATTACATTTGTAATTCTATGAACAGAGACGAAACATTGCTTAACTAGTCTAAAACGGAGCAAATGACTTTACTGGGTCAGCGATTTGATTAATTCATTTGGAACCAAACGAATGATTAAATCGTCTAGCCCAGAGACTTACACAAGTTTCTATTATATTTCATATCTGATGAACGCAACATGAAAACAATAGTTACATACGAAGAAACAACGCAAATAAATGTATTTAATTTATTTCATTCAGAAGAAATTCAGCTGCAATAAATATATGACTTACAATATGCTATCTAGCAGTTAGTTCGTATGAGTGTCACGTAAAAACGACTGAAAGCTCTTTTATTGTCGTAAGCTTTATGGCCCTTGACTAGAAGAAGACTATACTGTGCTGTTAATGCGAGTAATATAGACCTATGTAGTAAGCAATAAATATATAAACTATTCTTCTAAGACATACTTTCTTCCAATCGTGTCCTACCCTAACCATCCTGCCATGGGCTCCTTACTCACATAATAAACTATAATGTATTATTTGTTATTTTGTTATCATATAAACCATGTTTCAGGATTTGAGAACCTATTTCAAAATAAAAATGCAAATTGAAAAATTCATCATTAATCCAAAGTCTAAAAAATAAACATTCGACCGATGACGGCGAACTTCGGCCAGCAACGACGAACTTCAGTCTTTGACAGTGAACTTCGGCAAATGTCGGACGATTATGAAAAACTTTGGTTAATTAAAACAACAAACTTCAGCCGATAACGACAAAACATTGGTCTACCTTCCCTAGTTTTTGCATTTAGCCGGACCGCCGGAGACCTATTTGTTAAGATTAATTTCCACAGTCTTATGCCACACTCCTGCAAAAGATAACAACGTGACACTGTAGGTATGTACTAATTAACATTTAAAACATTGGGAATGCTTTGGCTTCTTGCATTACCCAGACTTTTCACATACAAATAAGCTTTAAGTTTACAGTGTCATGGACAAAAATAACAACGTCTCGGGTATTTACGGATGCCGAATGAAAAACTCCATCTACACACGGCCTACAAAACGGCTTGCGGAATCGTATCTCGGCGTGGAGACAAAAACAAATGGAAGTATTACCGGGGACAATCTACATTTAAATGGATCTTTTTCCTCAATTCGTGCTCGACTCTGGTGATAGGTATCACCACCACCGATTTATTTCGGCGAATTTACATTTCGGCTGCGTTCAAATCTGATGTTCTTTTGTTGAGATCGGAGATCGATGCCAGCCTGGTGGTTGGGTTTCTTTATATCGCCGCAAATGTCACTTGTTTTTAATCTCCGAAGAAAGAATCTCTTACATAGGAATCTCAATGTTATTAACTTAGCTCATAATATATAATATATAATTGCAGGACATAATATAATTAAATAAGAGATACTAACGAGATTCGATAGTAAAAATGAATTATAAATATGTATATGTTCCGAAAACGTTTTCAATTGGTGTTATATATTTATTTATCTTGGAGAACCCAATATTTTCCCCCTAACCGTATAGAAGTTATTTTTAGTGTAAGCAGTTAGTAAAGAATATCTTGCTTAATAAAACCCACTATTGTTACATACCTATTAATACAAATGATACTTTTAACCAAAGCCTAATGTCGATACAACCCCGCTTTAAGACTTCGCTTACCCTTTATTCGTAATCCAACTCAGAAAACTTTAGCAAACTAACTAAAAGAACAACATTACGAAATGTAAGAAACATAGACAATAAAGAATGCCTGAACGACACTCGTATATTGGAAAATCTCTCAAAAAAGGGAAAGCCAGGATGCAGCCTATTCCTACCTGTATACGAAATATTAGCCACTCATCGGGGTTCGTCTTTCGCACACTTATCTGCCCAGTTTAACTTTATAGGGGAAACCTGGGACATTTGCCGAGGTGGAGGAGTTGAACCATCTTTCCAAATTTATATTTATACTAGCTGACCCAGCGAACTTCGTACCGCCATAAAAAAATTTAATTAAAAAAACATTGACCAGCGGACAAAATTGTGAATCTAAACCATTCTCAGATCCCCTTGAACACACACAAAAAATTTCATCAAAATCGGTCCAGTCGTTTAAGAGAAGTTCAGTGACATACACACTCACAGAAGAATTATATATATAAAGATTTAACGCAAACAAAACTTCCTTATTGTATCTTTAAATGTATGTAGCTATTGACTACACACTTACGACGCAAAATAATCGAGTAAACATCAACTTAAATAAATTTTTCCCAGAATCCTTTACAAAATAACTTTCGTATTGACACACTTTGGATTGGTACCTACGATTTTTAAGACATCAGACTTGTGAAAGGCTGTTAGCGATAGAATCGCTGGATAAGATTAACTAAAAAGCCGTCAAATCTAATGACAAGTGTTAAAAGTTGCTGAAAGACTTTTTTTCTCTTTATTTTAAAGGACTTTTGTATTAAATTTACACATGTCAGTCCCATCGTAACTGTAGGATATTATGTTCGGAAATTTACATAATTTTTATAGCTAAACTTTTTGCTGCGAATTTGAAAATCAAAAAAGCTTCTTTGGAGGTGGACTCTGAAAGAAAAGTATACCAACTTCTAGTTTAATGGTTTTCAAATTCGCAATTAATTTGTTTCTCAGGTTGCTCAAAGCCTAAGTTGTCAAATTTTGTTCAAAACTTGTTACGGCAAACGCTATTTCGGGTCTCTTGAATTTTCTCGCCAATCTCAATTTTAGAAACTGAAATTGGGTAAACTATTCTGTTAAATAAACAGGCAATACAGACATATATGTTTAATGATATCACAATCCTTTCAGACACTGGGCATAAATGTGAAATGTAAAGCGTCTGTCACTTCACTCCCCTTTCACTTTATACCGCCAGTTTTAGGGTTCCATACCCAAAAGGATAACAAAGGAAACCAATTACTAAACCTGTGCTCTCCAGCAACCCATCACTCTATCTTTGAGAAAGCTGCATTTCATTTATTTATTGATTTACCAACATTTGAGTACATTATTTCAAATCAAAGAGCTTATGTTTGATTTGTTTTTGTATTTTTGGTAAGTATAAAAGTATAAAATAAGAAAAAGAGAGAGAGAACCATTTTATTGACCAAATTTTTGTAATTTGGTCAATAAAATGGTGGTGACCAAATTACATTTAATGGCGGTGGTGGTGACCAAATTTTTGTAATTTTGTCAATAAAATGGTTCTCTCTCTCTTTCTCTCTCCCTTTTTCTCTCTCTTTTTCTTATTTTATAATTTTATACCAAATACATCAAACAATTACAGGTATAACCACTTGTAATAAATACAAAGATACAAAATAATGAAATAAAACAATAGAAAATTATGACTTACATTGCTTTTAACTTATTAATAATGATTATATTATATGAGCCATTTTTATTTTCATTTAGCAACAAACAATAAACCTAAAACCGAACCCACCTAGCATTTGTTTTGACCTAAATGGCTTTGACGGTCCCTAGCTACAAATAAACGTATCATTGAGCAAAAACTTTTACGCAGTTTTTAAGCTGGTCAACTAACCATATTTTCGTGTGTTTTTAATAATATATTATTATTATTGCCTAACGTTACTTAGTTATAGTTTTGCTGCAGACTTTACCGGTCTTACAACACTTATAACACTAAGTGGGCCAACAGATGTGTCTGCAAGTGTATCTTTAAAACTGAATCTCCATATTTTTTGGGTCACGAAATGACTTGATATTTTGCAACATTTTTCATCAATGCTTAGCTCCTAGCTTATAACTTCCTCGGTAAATAGACTATCTTACAAAAAAATATTTTTATAAATCAGACCACAAGTTTCTGAGATTATCGCGTTCAACCAAACAAACTAACTAACAATCAAAGGAAACTCTTTAGCTTTATAATACTAAATAGGTACACATATTGGTATAGACAAAGATTCCTTGAGTATTAATATTTAACAGCCAAGACAACGTCTGCTAGGTGCGCTAGTATATAAATTAACTTTAAAATGGAGCGTAACACCAAATAATAGCTTTATTTCAAAACTTACAACGGTACTGAACTCTTTTCTTCGTATGCGACTCCGAATTGTATTTACTCGGTTCTAAATAAAATATAATATAAATGAGAAATACTTAGGAGATATATATTTTGTGAAGTAGAACAACTTACAATTGTTTGCTTCTAAATGTTCTTTACTAGTAAAACGAAAGCTTTAGACTTTTGTGAGGAGCTTTAAGATCTCTACGAAAATAAACTGCGACAATGTCGTAACGAAATTACTAGATAAGATTTTATGCTTGTATTACATTATTTATGGACACAATCCGCCATTTTGTGCAAAGAAAAACATAGAATGCAACCTACAATATAAAATCCTGCGCTCATGTTAAAATTCTAACCATGTAAACAGCATACGATTATATCACTACATAGTATAAAACAAAGTCGCTTTCCGCTGTCTGTCTGTCCCTACGTATGCTTAGATCTTTAAAACTACGCAACGGATTTTGATGTGGTTATTTAATAGATAGAGTGATTCAAGAGGAATGTTTATATGTATAATACATGCATAATACAAAAGAGAAACACGGATAATTTTAGAGTTTTCTAATGTGGTGTCGTAAATTAATACATTTTTTTACATTTGCAAAGGCTGGCTGAACCCTACTAGATAGATCAAAATAATGTACTATAATATCGTACTTCTTAAAAAGGTTTACAAAAAAGTCCGCGATGGATCTATCCGCGTCTCATAAGCATCAAACCCACAATAACCATTTTTTATATCTTACTTTTTACGTGAAATAATGGCATATTTACGAAGCGATTATAAACAATACAGCATTAAGTGTCGCCGCACACGGGCTACCGACCAAAACCACAAAACGCCGCCACCGGCATATTTCTTGTAGTTTTCATACATTTTATATGGACTCGCCACACACGGTACGCCGGTGGCCGGCACACGCTACAAATCGTCGTTCCTCGCTTCTTGTGGCCCGCACACGTCACTCGCGCGATTCCCCACCCCTCTCTCCCTTACCTTAGTCGGCCGCTGTCGCGCGCTTCAGCCACTTTAGTAGCTTTAGTAGTTTTAGCTTATCGTGGTGGCGTTAGTGGCTGTGGCGTGTGGCCCGTGTGCGGCGACACTTACTCGTACGTAGTCTGCCGCTGTCGCGCGCTTCAGCCACTTTAGTAGCCGCTTCTAGTACTTTAAATACATTTTGCATTTAATATAGATCAGTGACCTTTACAGCATTTCATTTAAATGAACATTTTCAAAGAAATTACAGATTTAAAATGCAGGAACGTAGTGGTTGCGGCCTGCGGCGGGCCTGCGGCGCATTCCTAAAAAGAGAGCGTCGGATTTTACTTTCTCATAGAATCTATAGATACGTGGATATATTTACTTGCTAAAACTAAGGACATTATATCAAATTCGCGAAGCCCGGTGTCAAGACGGAGTGCGAGTGAAATGTGCAACATTTATTCGGTCTATCGCAGTTTAGCGATTTATCAATCAAAAATCTTATGATAAACATCTTAAGTAAGGTTATTTTTCGTGCTGTGAAGCCGGTGCGGTTCCCTAGTTAAAAAAAATAAGCAAAACCCAGGGTACAGCGAGTGGAGTGATGCTTAATGTCAGGCGCCATTGAAGGCCGGCAACGCTTTTGTGATATTCCTGGTGTTGCATGTGTCTCGACGGTGATCACTTACCATCAGGTGAGCTGTCAGCTCGTATGCCCCCTTTAATATAAAAAAACTTCATATCCTGACCATAAAATATTAGAGAAAAAGCAACAAAAGCAAACTACCTACTTACACTCACGAAATAACATTAACTCGCGGAAAGAAAATTTTTAATTTTTATAAATTTCCCCTATAGATGGAAAATTTTGTATACATACTCCTTAATTTCCTAAGTTATTATATTACCCACATTGTCAACTACAGTTGGATATCCAATCTCTTTTATTGTCCAGTTTGCTATGCATCCATGCGTTTTAATTGCATCTTTCGAATGTACTTTCAAAAGTAATACAAGAAAGCTCATATATGTAACAAGAATACTTCACAACGTTATCGGATGTTAACGGATGTAAAGTGTATCGCTAGACTTGCATTCAAACTTTTATTTTTCATTTGACCGTAATGTTCCTAAATAAGGCTTACGCCTGTCTCCAAGTTGGAAAGCTTTTAAATGGACATAGGATTTGAGGAAAATCTTAATTGAATACTTCCTAGTTTACACTAAATTAATCACAGCATTCATTATGCAAAAACGAGTTCCTTTTTAGTTTCCCTGTAAGTATTTGTTTCGTGTTAGCAACTTAACACTGTGCCGTAGACTTACCGTCTGTACTCACATAATAATAATAATAATAATAATAATCTTTATTTCTTCTTCCACAATCTACAAATCACATGACAACTTATGATAATATTATTTTATATAAGAACAGTAATATAGATTGTGAGAGACTGGTGAGTGAACTAGGCAGAACACCTGTATCTCAGAGCACCAGGACTCTCCCTCCCCCTTTTTTTTTATAACGCAGGTAAAAAATGCTGTTTATAGACGACAGCGCCTTTAAGAGGCACACCGCACAACTTGTTTTAATATTATAACTATAACGACTGTGTTTGGTACTTCAAATGTGAAAGTGTGAGAGGGATAAGGTTAGGCTTAGCTATCTATGGGAAGTGTAATAAATCTTCCGTTTCTATTTTAAAATTGAGTAACAATGAATTCAATAATAATACAGTATTACTCGATAGTTTTAATCCAAAGCGACTAAAAATCAACGCGCCGCGTCCTACGAGCCTTCGAGTTCTGAGTTTTGCGGTCTACGCGTTGATTTTTTTATCTCTTCAGAATTAAAGTAGCGAGTTATACTGTAGGAATGGTAACTCTTAACGGTAGATGGGGATGCATAATCTGTTAGTCCTTATTTAAAAAAATACTTAGACACGTTCATATAATACAAATTGGAATTAAAATAATATAAATATGAATCATGTAAATTCATTTAATACTTTTATAATAACTAAAATTAATTATAAAAGTATCGAATTACGTGGGCATATAAGTCCAATCCCACAAACCGCATAATTAAATCATAGCGAATTAATAAGATGAATCGTAGGAAATTTCCGTTTATTTCGTCGACATATTACTCTCTTAGTTAACCGGCTAGGAAGGTTAATCCGGCCTTTGTCGAGGAGAGTAATTAGAGTATGTTTTACGCCCGGTAATCTTCGCTCATGACATGACACAGTAGATAAAAACCTACAGTAGAAAATAATTCAATTTTAGTATAAAGCTCACTTAATCTGCCTGTAGTCATGCTAGACTGCGAGAAAGGTAATATACAAGTTTTTTTATGTTTATGGCCACAATAGCCTAAAGACGCTTGAGATACAAAAAAAATGACGGGTTGCACTCCGGGAGTGCCGGCAGAAGTGAAAACTTGAATATTAACATTGTGCATTTTTGATATTTTGGAATGGTTAGAGAATACATTGGAACGAATTGCTTTAATTATCAGTATAAAAGTACTATAATTTATGTGGTAGAATACAATTTTTTTTTGCGCTATCGTACACAAACATGACAATTTATATTACATTAAAAAGTTTATCTCTCAGAAAAATCAACTTACATGAATCACATTTAAGCGCACCTAGCGACATCTATTGTAAAGAAATCAAATTACATGAATCAAATTTAAGCGTACCTAGCGACATCTATTGTAAAAAAATGCATTTTCATCGCAATAAAGCTGCCACGTGGACGTCCTAGATAGAGACTTATTATTATAATACGGTAAAATTAAATATTACTATGTTTCGTCCAATATATTGATAGTCAACAACCTTTCCAATTTTATTGTGTGTCATGATGCGATCAGCGCACGTGTTTAACCTGACACGAGTTTGACATTTTTACCCATACAAAAAAGTGTACAACGCTGCTAAAGTAGTTTTCACTTCAAAAACACTCGCGCCGTTGCCTACCCTCACCCAATCCTCTACCCCGTAGAGTACTAAAACCTTACTACCCGACAGAAACACAACATTACGAAAAAGAAGTGTTATTTTACTGTAGTCTTCTGTGAGATAGGGGTTACTTTCCCAGCCGGGCGCTCCAATTCAAGGGGAAAGTCCAATATTCCCTACCTCCCTTAAGAAGTATAAGGGTTCTATAGTGTACAGTGAAGCTACAAACTTTCACGTGCAAATATTAATTGCGAGACTGGGGGTCAGTCGCCTAACGGGAATGCTATGCCTATCTCTATCGCTTACGATTTCATTTGGTTATTTTTGACCGCTTATGGTTTTCAAATACCTCACGCTCATTTTCTTTAATAATGTTATTTATTACCAACGCAAAGGAAAAAAAAGCAGCGAGGCATTTGAAACGTTAGGCGTATGGCCCCCTGGTCGAGTGGAAATTGAAGTCGCACTCGAAGGATTCCGTACCATTGTATAAGATTTAGCACTTGAATTACAGCGACTGTTGACAGAGGACAAGCAAAACACTCCGACAAAAGGTTCTACTATGGGGCCAACTTTTGTTTTATTTCTTTTTGATGGACGAGTCGAGGCTAATAAGATTTCGTTTACATTTTTAGGCACGGCACAGTAAAGACTGCCGACTTTCGAAGATTATAGTGGACAAGAGGCTTGCACCTGTTACTATTGTCTGGCAACAACCTTAGGCTCTCATTACTTTAATATTTATCTCTTGCTTTTGCGCTTTTTGCTTTACCAACAAGCAAGCGGTAAGTACTTTACACTACCTACTAAACCTTTCACTGTACCAGCATTAGCTGAAATTTGAAGTTCTGGTTGGCTGTCTTCAAATAGGTACATAAAGGTTTTATGTCATATTAAATATACATATATTAATTTTAATCACGATACTATTGTAAATCAATGACTGGTTCATGCGCTATTTTCGTGAACGGGTGCTGCCAGCAGAGATGAATCTGCTGTTCGCTACATTGGGTATTACAGCATTTGTCTATAATCGTACATTGTCTGCAAAATGCCATCACACTATGAGTTCAAATCAGAATATTATTCATTGTATTCAAAATCATGTGATGACAGATGACTTTTTTTAAATATTATCCCATATTAAAGTAATTTTGCCTTCTTTAAAAAGAAAAACAACCCTAAGTACCTAACAAGCTAAGTTTCTTGCCGATTGGCGATGGCGTATCTTCTCGTCCTTCACAAGTGCTTGTAACTGCCTAGACTGAATAAATGGTTTTTGATTGATTGATTTGAATAAAGCTTTAACCAGAATTATATTATTAGAGTTACCCTACTTATATTATTAACGTGAAAGTTTATATGCTTGCATCTTTATTTATTTGTTACTCAGACACGCTAAACAGTTCAACGGATTAAGATGAAATTTTAGATACATATTATATAATCCGGTACCCCTAGCACGAACCATTATCAGTACACATTTGACAATGACATTTCGTACTCGCAAATGATTCAAATTCGATTCGATTGGTTCGTGCTAAGGATACAGATTAACGTATAGGATGCTCAGAAAAATGTTTGGTACCTGCGAGATTATCAAAAAGCTAATTATAACGCGGTCGAAGTCGCGGTTAGAAAGTAGTAATATTATAACTTAAAGAGTGAGGATAAATATAGTTGAAATGGCGTATCTCATCTCACTAATTATTGTATAAGGATATTTGGACGTTACTTTTAATATTGGGTAGTAATATCTTTATTTATAAAATATTAAACCCTTAGCTCTCCTACTGTCTACATTTCTTAAGCTCGCACACGACTCAGCTCTTCAGTCTGATTATTTACACAGATAACACTCAGCAAATAGGGTAATCGAATGCCTTTGAAAGATGTTGTTTCAGCAGTCACTGTTATTAGACGGTTGGGTCATATAACATTTCCATTATAGCAGTAACTGAATACGTAAATTGGGTATACCTACAAATTGTACTTATACCTGGAATGAAATGAATTGAAATTCATGAAATCCTTAATTCTTATGTGAGTTTACAGTTCCATACACTTTATAAAAAACCAAGACTAATTTTAGTATTTGTAAACTGTGGAAATTCGAGCGTTGCGTATTTGATCCCTATACACTGTATTATTGTAGTTAAATACAAAGTGAAGAAATTGTGCCGCTTTGCAGTCATGTGTAGCAACTGTCTAGAGCGAGAACTATAAAAAGCGATCGTGTGGCCGATTAAAAGGCGGGCTGTATTTTCCCTAAACTTTTTCCCCCGATTTAACTTTACAGCTCGTCAGGTTGTGGTCACTCTCTTCGTTTATAATGCTTGGAGGCAATATAAGCAATACTATAAGATATTTTAATTATGTATTAAAAGGTTCTGGTAAAAGTCAGTGCATTTGACTTGATAGCGTAGTTGCCGAGTTACTTAGGATGATTGGTTTATTTTTTTTCAAACTTTTGTTTAAAAATCGAGCAACAGTCAATACATAAATAAAAAAAACACCTTAGTTTTTAAATTCGATTTATGTAAGAATCTGAGAAAGCGCTACTCTCCTATAATTTGATATTTGGCATAGATTTTCAGCATAGTTTCAATTATTTAAAATTGAAAACCGGCGTTATAAAGTAACAGAGGCGCTCTTTGTGCGTACAAACGGCAAATAGCGGCGGCATGTTTTCGAATCTATAGTGTAAATACTGTCCCACATAATGATTATTTGAGCGAACAATTAACATTGGTAGCCTGTCAGGGGCGCAGGGATAATTCGGTTTGGTCGTGCGTTGAGTACTGCAAACAAGCCATTTGGTACTATAAGCAACGAATGAAACATGACACGCAACTTATGAATTTCACACTTGAATTTAGTGGATAAAGCTGTTTCGTCTTCTGAAATGGGTTTTTGCTGCGTTTCTCTCAATAGTCTGCCTCACTCATTAGCACGATAGAACGGTCAAATGACTATGCTCATGTTTGAGTTTGAGATGTTAAATTTTTATCATACTGTTTTAATAGAGTTATTAGATAACTAACCAATCGTATAAAAAGTTGAAGGGTCTATTGAAATATTTTAAAATAATATATAATAGTACAAACAAACGTCGCAATTAGTTCATTGGTCATATGCGAGACGTCAATCAAAACAAAACAGTCTCGCGTGTGACCAATGAACGAATCGACGTTTGTATACGCTTAATTTAAATACAGTTACGAACGATTTTTCAACTCTCCTATCTGAGCAATCCTCCTGATTTTATGGAGAAGAAAAATATGAAAACTATATTCTATTTATGTGTTTTCCTTTCGATCCTATGAGAAATTTCAATAAGTTACCATTATAAAGTTAATCTGTTTTTAATGCTGTTACCTTATGTTTTTAGTAAAATAATATCCACTAAAAATATATTTGAAAATCGGAGCTAAATTCATTATTATGATGTTTGTCGAATTGAGAGACAGGAGAATCAAGATTTAAGTACGCGTCATGATTTTAAGATAATCTTGAAATTCGTTTGAATTTCTTTTTTTATAAAGAAAATATAACTAGAAAAAATGCCACGCGGTCCAGGCAGCAGACGGGATTCTTTTTTCATTCTGCGAGAACTATGTTTTCCATAATTTAGTTACGTATAAATTCCTAATGAATAATCGAATTATTTGCACAAAGAAGATAACTTTAGATAAACTGAAACCTGATACTCAAGATTTGACTTGGATAGTTTTACACACACATATTATTATGCTCAAGTTATCTTTTATTTGGTTAATTAATCCATCTTCTTTATACTGGTATAAGCAAGTTACTGTTATTATTGTAAAATCATAATGTGATTTTAGTTTAAAAATTGTCTAATTTTTCTGAAATTTTGGCTTGCTAATAGTTCTATAGATTCTAAAATTTCCGTTCTTACTGCACATTAAAGGCTGCATTGAACAGAAACCACGCAGCTAATACTCAACTAGGTTAAAGTCTTGTTAAATTTCGATTCGGGTCGAGACGGGGACGGGGGCTTCACGAAGTCAAAAGGCTGTATTAATTGTGCCCGCCCAATATCGTAGCAGCTCGCAACTGTCTGAACTGCTTCAGTTGGGACTGTAGATACCTACATTGTACCATGTATTATGAACATCGCCGTTATTTTCTTTTAAAATTCCATGGTCACTATACTCTATTCAACTTTCTCTGAGACAAAAGGTAAGCACATAAACCAATGTTTCATATATGCTTTTTTATCGATAATTATAGTAGTAGATAGTCGGTGAACTAGGCTGATTGCAAAATTTCACATTTCAATGTAAATCATTTGCTTTCTGACTACTCTTCAGTTTTGTAATAGTATTAGGTACAATGCGTTCAAATTTTCGGAATAGCTACAGTTTTTGGCCTTTTTGATGTTACTTTTTTTAAATAATGATTTTAGAGTCTGTGCGGAAAGATTTAGATTGGAGGACGATGTAGTGCTTTTCTACCGTATTTGTCGGGTTTTACCCATTTTAGACATGATTAAATACAAAAACCGCAAAAAATCACAATAACAAACAATCCGTATCAATACAAAACTTTGACGTTTTACAGATTTGATTGCCTAATAAAAGCCTTAATGTTAGTTCCGTTTTTCGCCACGCCCATTCTCTTTCCGCACAGACTCTTTAAGGGTATTCGACCTTTTAAAAATCCTTTTTATGTTAAGTTTTCCTTTTGTCTCAGAGGAAGTTGAATAGAGTAGGTAAAACATTATAGTAATTTAAGGGGTTTCTACTATGTCGTTTGTCCCTATTACCCCTGGTCCCACCAATATTGTTTGTCCGTCACCGTTGTCCTACCGTACCAAACTGTGTTCCCTTTGGGTCTGTGGTAATTTATATTTTTATCATTGTCTCACCGCACTAAGCGGAAACCTTAGAAACTATAGCTATTTTGTGATGTCCCATCTTAGATAATGAAATTTAAACTGAAATTTAAATTAATAACGTTTACATATTTCAAAATAATTTGAACACTAAATAAATTCAATAAAGGTAGAGCAAAACGGATTTTCCGCTCGAAACTGAATGCCCATCTGGGGCAAAATCTTATTACCTTATAAAAGACATCGAAGAAACAACTGCTATAACCAAATACAATATTTTAATAAATTGATATTACTTTTCAAGCCACAGTAGATTTTCATCACAATAATATCAAATAATAGTATAATTTAATTGTTACACGTTTTATGTATATATGTAATAATGGCTGAATGTATTTATTTACTCATGCTTAAAAAAAACATTGGGCTTCACATGAAAATGAAAATTACAACTTTAAAATACACATGTTGCATCATGAATTTAATTTTAAAGTCATCGTAATGTATCTATTACAAGACATAAGCGTAAAGAGAATGATACATTTTATGTCCTACCCAACACATAATATACATATTTATCAAATAAATCTCCGGAACCCTTCCTCTCTTGTTTCGTCATTTCCTCTAAGAATGTTGGCTCTTTGTATTCCTACATCAGTTTAATAAACGTCAATTCTTGAAATTCATAGTAGCCTGTTTCTAGGAAAATGTCATCTCAAATTTTTTATATAATTATTATTTAGAGTTATGCTTCAACTCCAACATTTTGTTAGATTGATGGACAGCATCGCATTGAAATACATATTGTGGCAAAGATTAAAGTATTTTAATATCTTAGAACGTCCTTATTAAATATTCAAAGTGTATACTTAGGATCTCACTTGTGGCTTAGATAATGCAGGTATGTATGTCAAACGTGTTCGTCGATATTCTAGTCTGCCTGGAGCTACGAATATTCTTTGTTCGAACTTTATATCGCTAAATGTTTTAACATAAATTTCAATAGCTCCTCATAAATGTTTACATACGTATTTCCTACAATAATATGATGTACGATAAATATTTTTATAATAATGTTATGCACTTTAATATATCGTTTCAGTTCTGTACTTAATAAAAAATGTTTCGAATTTATTAATCGTCGTGATCCCATAATGTAACAATATTCGTAAAATAAAAGCAATTTGTCACTGCTTAGTGTAAAAAAGGGTGTAAGTGATTTACTATTAAAATTATTATAAAAATTATGATGAAACTGAAGATCTTATTAGGTTAACTATATACATAAAGTACCCATATACACAAACACACATACACACACACGAACGACACACATATTAATTTTCATTAAATCTTAACATTAAGTTCTAAAGATGAGGGCCATTGAGTTTTACTTATCTGGGAGGAGCCACTGACTCCTGAGATACAGGACATTTCCAACGTTTGGAAGTTTGACACTCACATTGTTTAGAAAATATTAACTATGAGGTGCAAATTGTAAAACTAATGCTAATGTATAATTTTATTCTTGTTACTTAAATAAATATTATTATTATTGTGTACTTTTCGGCAAGCTTGATACAAAACTATAATTATAAAAATAAGTAGATATATCAAGATAGCGACTAGGAAGCTCCGTTAGGTGTAGCTGTAGTCTGTCTGTGACCATGGAAGTGAAGCAACATTAGCAATAGTCGGTCAAAGGGTTACAAAAAATCATCCCTAGCTCCTCCGTGCTTCGTCCGACATTAAGTCATTGGTCCCGGCTGTATCTGCAGTCATTAGTTCCTACCAATCCGAACTAGAGTCATGGCCCTTTTATTTCTATTCTATACATACAGAAGCCCATGTCCCGTAACAGTGGGGGCAGTAATAGGCTGATCATCATAATAAAGACAACGACTAAATAAAAGGCAATAAACGTTGAATTCCATTAAGTTTGTATTAAAAGAATGAAGAACATTTAAGTCCATTATATTTAGTGTCCGACCGAAAGTTCGGTATCGGTTTCGGCCAAAAATTAAGTTTCGGCGGCAGTTTCGGTTTTGGCCAAAATTGGCCGAAACTTTTGCCGAAACCGAAACTGATTTCGGAAGTTGTCGTGCACGCTCGCCTTACTTCGCTTCTCGCACAGCAGTCCATATCCTATATTAAGAAGTGCAGTTTCCTATATTGAGATAAAAGAGATTGATGATTCTTCTAAGTACAAATACAAACCAAAGTATTAAATTTTAAGATTTCAAAAGACCAATGGGTATTAAATGAAACAGTAACAATTTGTGAATTGATTATTCATAACTGATAAAAATTTTGCTATGAGAACTTAATTTGAAAAAATAAATTTGAATAAATAATATTAATCTTTTTTTATTTTATATTTAATAAATGATTACTTACAACAAAATTAATATACTGTGTTTCCATGTCAGGTCCTAATTAATGTTGAATAATGGGTAAAATGCACCAAATTTCAGTTTTTTAAGAAATTTTAATCTTGACCACGTGAATTTCGGTTTCAGTTTCGGCCGGCCGAAACTGAAGCCACTGCCGAATATTCGGTTTCGGCCGGAAAACAAGTTTCGGTCGGACTCTAATTATATTATCCTTGGTACAAGTTTATTTTCTCTGATCAATTTGAGACGTACGTATTTTTTCCGAGAACATAGTAATATTATAACAAAGGCTAGTAATATTAGGCAAATAAACAATACTGAACTGCGAATAGCAAATTTAAGAAAGAACAGGTAGCCAGGTAATTATTAACTCGTCGGACTTGGAAATTATAAACTGTCAGAGCTCACCAGGTACCTAGTCTTTTTCTCTTTTATTTTGAAACTCGCTAAAGGAATTTGCTCGGTCGAGGCTTACGGGCATTTTATTTTCTTCTCGAAGAACAAAGTATAATGTCCCCATTGTTTTCGCATCGGGAAACGAGCAGAGACTGCGGAGTCGCGTCGATATATTTATGATGGTTCAGTCAGACTTTATGCTCGCAACCACAACAACATATTGGATGTTTGGCAAACAAAAACATTAAATAAAATTCAACTGAAAATTTCTGAAACACTAATTCCCGCCACGGCAGCTGAAAGCAATTTTTTACGTTTATGCAGGCAAACGAGCTGACAGTCCACCTGATGGTAAGACATCATCAACATCAACTCATACGTTGCCGGCTCTGAAGGAAGAGGCTTGCCTGCCTTTTGAAGGCCATCTTATCATAGCGAAAGAGGAAATCGCTGAGGGAATCCGTTCCAGATCTTGCTGCTACTCAAGTAAAAGGAACGCGCATAACGCATGGTGCTAGAACGCCAAGCGCTCGGATGGTGGGGCTAAAATTTCTCTGCGGCGTGTGGTGCGGTGAAGGGTCTTGGCCACTGGCACCAGATTGGATAATTCCACGGAACACTCCCCATTGTATAGACGGTACAACACGCAAAAAGACGCAACGGGTTTGTCTCTGCGCAAGCCCCTAAGGTTGCAACGCGTCGGTGAGTTCAGGATAATTGACAAGTCGAACCACTAGTCTTTTTATCCTATCACGAGTAAGGAGCTGGAATTTGGATGATTCAGTCGAGGTAAGAGCAGTAGTATAGTACTCTATATATGGCTGGACCTGTGCTTTGTAAAGCAACATCCGGGGTTTAGACTTCAAGTCGA
Source organism: Chilo suppressalis (assembly GCA_902850365.2). Classification (NCBI taxonomy): domain Eukaryota; kingdom Metazoa; phylum Arthropoda; class Insecta; order Lepidoptera; family Crambidae; genus Chilo; species Chilo suppressalis. The sequence continues at coordinate 10,455,610 of OU963910.1, read as the reverse complement.
GAGATAAATATAAAAAACTAACAGTTGAATGGTTCCGAGTAGAAGATAATATAATACAAAAAATGCTTTTTATTGCTTTTATTATCTGGCTGGACACACTTTTGATTGAATTTCTTTTCTCTAAGAAAACTTGTTGATCTGAACGCTTTTCGCTTTGTTTTATTTTTTGTTTTCTAAAAAGTCCTAAACATCAATGGAAACGTAATTACAGGTGCTTCATATAATACAAAGAGAAAAATGATACCTACGAGTGAGAAAACTCACAACCTCCTTTTCACCAAAAATGGCATTAAAGTTACAGTCATTGCCACCAAGAAATTGTTCGTACATTTCTATGTTTTCCTGAAACCGTACATCAATGAGTAGAAAATACGAACGACCGTTATAAATCTTGACGTTTCTTTATTTCCCAGGCTTTCTTTCGCTTTGTGAAATGCGTAAGTTGTTGCAGTTATTAGTGGCGGGTTCGGGAATAATGCGGTAATACTGAAATTCCACCCGCTCTTATTTATAGTGCTAATAAGGTGAGCCTTCCATTAGGGTTGTCTGCTTTTGTTAAGCAGTAATTCGAAATGTGAATGTGATACTAATATAATGTTATGAAAGTACAGTAAAGTACAGTAAAGTGCAGGACCATTGTAAAATGCATTGAGGAAGCCTATGTGCAGCAGTGGACGTCCATCGGTTTATGATGATGAAATTACAGTAAAGAGAATAATAAATAATATCAGTCTGTTGGATGAAACAAAATTTAGCAATGATTAAAAATATTGATCATTTATGCTTATTATTGTGCTTAAAGAAAGCATAAGTGAAACTCGTGGGACTAGCCCAGGTGGGAAAGTTGAACTTTTTTTTCGTTCATTGGTCATATGCAAGACGCCAATCACAACAAAACAGTCTCGCATGTGACCAATGAAGAAATTGACGTTTTGTTTGCACTAAATTTAAACACAATTTTGCGTTGAATTGTAAGTGTATATAGTGAGTTAATTTAGGTTTTTTTTTTATCAAAATGGTGGCAGAATTCAGATGGTATTATAATGAGTAGATACCTGTTCCTACAAAGAAAATACTCGAGTATATATTTCGATGTTTCTAATATACATATTTTTTATAATTTGTTACCGACCTTTTGGGGCTCATTAAACATGACGGACATGTAAATAAAAAAAACACCTGAGTAAAGTTTGCTTGTAAAACCTTATTTATAGCATTGAATAAACGATATTGAATTTGAAATTTGAATGAATTGAATCTACTTAAGCTATGAACGAAATACATTCGGTTAAAATATTTAAACTAGGCCGAGCAAATCACTCCATCTCATTTAATAGTTGCGAAGATATAAGACTCGGCGGGACAGTAAGTACATCGCTCTGTCTCTCTCGGAACTCTGTATTTCTGACCCTGGAAAGTTAATAACCTACTAAAACAGCCCCACCAAAAGGTAGTGTTATTTTAATTTGGTCTTCTATAATATGAAGGGTATTTCCCCAAACGGATGTTGTTTTCATGATAAAATAGTGGCGAACAAGCGTATGGTCTGCCTGATAGTAATCGGCCACTTATAGACGCATGCGATACAAAAAATATCACTCGCACCAAATCCCACCCAACCAAATCCCCTACGCCGTGAAGACCTGGAACCCTACTTAAGGACTTATTACCTACGATATTGTGTTATTCTGTAAGGTGGAGCTTGCTTTCATAGACGGGCGGTCTAATTCAAGCAGAAAATCCGTTATTCCATATTAAGGACGAAGAAATATCTCTCTTCTATTCTTGCATTAAATCTGCTATACCCCACAGCTCCTGTAAGGTTTAGTGAGTACCTAAATATTTTCCGGAGTTGCAGCCCTATTATCAACTACCTACTTACTGCATACATAACCTCTCGTACACATGAGCAGTTCGGTACAGAAATTATGGAGGCAGACAAATTAAAGAAGTTCGTATATTCGTCGAGATTCTCATATTGTGGTAAATGTTGCAGTCATTAGGGCTTAGGCTCCTAACAAGCAATATATTACGTCAACGAACAATAGAGGCTTTCGTACCTGTCGACGTACGAAATATATTTTTCACGATTAAGGCTTATAAACGTGGCGACACAGTTACGGCCAATTTCGTCTGTGAACGTGAATTATTGTATTTTTCGATGTCATGCGTTATTTCCAATTTCATCATAATAAAATTCTAATGTTTACTTTAAATTAATACATTTTAGCTAGTGTACATTATCAATCATAGTTAACAAGTAGGCTGTGGAATTGTGTTGTCTACATGTTGTTATATCTCTATCTATTTATATACGATACGACGACCTCCGTGGCCGAATGGTATGTACGCCGGGTTTCAAGTTTCAAGGTGTCGCCTACTCGACAGGTTCAAATCTCGGTTGGGGCAGATATTTGTGTGATGAATACGAGCATTTGTACTCCAGTCATAGATGTATTATATATATTTCTATATAAATGTACTTATATATGTATCAGTATATGTATTCTATCCGTTACCCCGGTATCCCATTACACAAGCCTACAGTGCTTACTTTGGGGCTAGACTAATTGGTGTGAGTGTTGGAAATATTTATTTATTTATATATTTAATAGTTTATTTCTAAACAACAACAACAAAAATCTCTCAAATCCAATCATTAAATAAGATGTAGATCAAATCGTCTTATAAGAGCGTTAGATCAAAAGTCTATGTTCAATAAAAGTAAGAAAATTTCAAAAATATTATCCTATCCTAAAAATAAGACAGACACCTATTCAAGATGATTGTGCCTCAATCATATTACCAACATTTACACATTTTCCAACTTGACGACCAGACGAGTCTTAACATATTCATTTCGTTCAAGAGTACCTCTACCTAATCTTCAAATCTCCACATCATATATACGTATTAAGTACGCAGTATAATACTTTATATTTTACGTATTTGTGCACACAGGTTCAATCCCATTTTATCCAGAATTTATTTCCAATAAGCTGAAACTCTCCAGCAATATTACTGGATTTACAAGATCAAAATCTGTGGTTGATATAAGCGACACATGTACCCAAAAGTTTTCACGCGATCATTGTGCGACACGTCAGGGGATTGTTATGAAAACGTATCCTATTGCGTATATAAGTTCCGTTAGCTTGATGGGCTACTCAAAGATTTGCGAGAAGTAAATAACTACTGTACTTACACAAATCCTGAAGGACACACTTATCTCCAGAAGTTGCGTGAAAGTTTTTCTTTTGTTCTAGTGTCGTCGACTGTTTTATGACTGTTTACAATAGGAATAAATACCTACAGTTTTACATCTTTCACTGGAACTTTTGAGTAGTCGACAGCACTCTACACACGTGCATACGTCAAGTCCCAGATAGTGAGATAAAACACAGAGCATATGACATGTGAGGGCTTGTTACACATATCGTAAATATTTCTCACGTAATAATAATAATGAGCACTACAACATAAAATATATTGTCTATGGGTTCTCTCTATCCGGATGAAACTTGTTGCTCCGAAATTAATTTGTCATAAAACACTTGGCATAATCTTCTTTAAATTATTACTTTATGGCATATTTTTGGAAATATAATTATTGTTTAGCCGAATATTTGTATGGCAGAATTTACAATTATTAAAAATATTTATTTTATTATTTGCATAGAAGATAATATAAATTGCAAAAGCTAAATACTACTTAATGACCTAAAACTAAAAAATCTAATTATTTTAAAACTTACCTACTTAACTTAATATATTGTTTTAAACTTTCATGGTCACTAACAGTATCCCCACGAATGTTGTCGCTCGCGGTTCCCCCCTCTTCTCCTAGGAGAAGACGCGAGGAGGCGTGGGTGACCGAGAGGGTAGGGGGGGGGACTACGCTTCCCCTCCCGTTCCCCCTCCCAGGAACGGCGGCCTCCCCACTTGTAGTTCTAGCCTACAAAGGGGGGGCGGCGAAGGGTTCTTGGACGGGTACGCCCAGGAGTCCCTTCCGCAGCGGATGGGGGGCGGTACGTCTGCGGGGTCCCCGTAATACCTCGGGAGACCCTTGCCGTGGAGCCCCGGCGAGGCCGGGAAGCTGCTGGGTGCGAAGCCGTGGCAGAATCCCTAACGGGGACCCCGCGGCTTCGCATTAAGCAGTGTAGAAGGTATTCGCAGGACTTTTTTAGCGGATATTATGCTGTAAAGCGCCCTTAAGAGTTGCGGGGTCCTCGGTGGTCAGCCACTGGGGGGTCCGTAAGACTTGCGGGAGCCAGGTGTGAGGTCCGTTCGGCGGTGTACCTCTTAAAGGCGCCGTCGTCTGTAAAAAGATTTTTTACCTGCATAATAAAAAAAAAGAATGGTCACTAACAGTATAGTAATATATATTATTAACGGGATCGTTACCATGTAACATCTTGTTGTTTTAGCGAGTTTCCGATATTTCGCCACTGTTCCAAGCGCCATGATCACGGAGTAACTCCGTGATAAAATATTGGAGTATCTCGCTATAAATAAGGTACATGGTAACAATCCCGTTAATAACTTATATTACCTACTTAAAAAAATAAAATATATATCACTGAAATTTGAATATTTATTCATCAATAAAAATCGGAATAGCATCATCAAATATGGGGGAACATAGTGAACGTAGTGATTTATTGTCAAGAATTTTAATATTTGGAGCTAAAACCGAAAATTTGGTAATAATGTTTTGTCGCTTATCAGGAGAAAATTTTGATTCTGCAATGAATAGCTCACATTTTGAATAATTTAGATCTAGGCCAATATTTTTGTATTTGTTAATAATAACCTAAAAATCTGAAAGAACTGTTGAAATATCGCCAGCGATAGTTCCGTCATCAACGTACCAAACATTAACTAATATTAATTAAGTGAACTACTAAATGAGTGAATGCCAAATGATTTTCTGCGAAGAGAAGATTTTCTGCTGATAATATACATATATATATATTAATAATATAATAATATTATATCTTCTCCAATACAAAATAGAACCATTTTATATACCTTCTGTAAAAGCCCGAAACACGGTACATCCTTAAACTTTAACCAACTCTTAACAGTAAAAGTACGAAAATTTCTGTGATCAAAACACCTTTATAAAAATCAAATAAAACGAGAGAAATCACATAAAAAGAACAACAAAAATTATAAAAAATCATAATGTACGGTAGAGATGATTCTTTTATTTCCTCAAGTACTTATACGGAATACTATTCATACTTACCTCCCGCCATACTCTAATAATATATTCATAGTAAAGTGGTACTGGATATAAACTGTTCAAAGCGAATTTATGAGGGTACACAACGTTTAAATATGTTGAGCGCTCTTGTATGTTTTGAACTTATTTTCGAATCATAATGTATACATACGAAATTAAATTTTGACTGTCCTAAGCCGGTGTTGATAAAGGGACGGCCCGCGGCGTAGGGGAAGGGCGCGAGGCCAACGTATGGGCGGAATTAAAATTCAGTATTAAAACATTAAGTCGGTTTATTGAAAGTCAAACGAGCTTACCTGTAAGTGACGTTCGACTTATATTATACGATGTGATTCGCCCGAGAGATTACATTGACACACTTGTAGTAGCACGCATTATGTGCTGCCATCGTACACAATTTTAGAGCAACATTAACCTTTGCCTAAAAAATATAACAAAAAAAATATAAAATATGCGTTCGCACTGGGGGTAACTCCACATATTCATACACGTTTGGACTAAAGCGGTCCATTGGTTCTTGCTATTTCGTGTGACCATGGGTAAGATCTAGATATCTTCATAGAATAGCTGATCAGGGACAGGGAGGGTGTGTAATCTCTCGGGCGAATCACATCGTATAATATAAGTCGAACGTCACTTACAGGTAAGCTCGTTTGACTTTCAATTATACTTCTGTGATTCGCCCTTCGAGATTACATTGACACACTTGTAGATGTTTAAAGCTACACGAAATAGCTGACTTTTAGATACTAATGTAAATTAATATAGTAACACTTGATTTGAGAATAAAATAAAATACTATTATTTAGCTCTAGATAGGTAATTTAAAAATCTATTTAAAATGTTTGTAAAGAGAGCGAGCAAAAAAGGCCGAGTTATTTTTGGATACTTCTCTATTGTAAAATTTCGCACTTGTCCAATCCGCAGTTTTCTTCATAAGCTGTATACTAACTTCTGGCTTAGTATCAGGTAAAGTAGCAGCACGTATCGTGCTATAAGAAGGTGATTATGTCTATTCCGCTGTCTGGTAGAGTTGCAAAGATACAGCGACTCGAAGTCTATGAACTAAATAATAATATTAGTAAAAAAATAAAAACACATTCCCATTGCCTCTTCACTGCTGAAACATTGAAATAGTATTCCAAGATTTTTGGCTAGACATATTGAAGGTACATCGTTATAATAAAGTCAGTAAATGATAAGCTCGATTTATAGTTGAAGACTTAATCTTATCAGTGATATTTAATTTTGAAACTTTCATTAGTATACAAATTAATATTTGACTTGATTATAAATAAAATAAGTATCTTATGAGCAATAAAAAGAGCCAAAGAGTTATTACCTATTATTAAAAAAAAAACAGCTTTATAAAATGCTATCACATGGGTCCAAGTTTCCTCTTTAAATAATTATGCACCCTACTTGGGATTCAAGTAGTACTAGTAGTACCCGTGACAGTATATTTTGGTGACAGGGTACGAAATTTATAAATTCCTTCACAAAAACCATTTGACAAGAATATTGTTCATAATTTCTGAATTTATTTTAATAATGACATAACCGATTTTGTGCTGTCATTTATGCTAATTTTCTTTTTCTTATTGAGATATCCCAGACCACAGCGTTTCAAAAAATAGTACATAATTTTATCCACAAAAACAGTGACATTGTTTCAAACGAGCATTGTATTGTTACAACCTGCTATCAGGTATTGATGCTAACATAATATCCGCGACGTCCAGAGAATAACCTTGTTTTATGAACGGTATCCTAATAGTACTGTGACCACCAGGGCAGTTTGTGTTCTTCATCCTTTTCTAATTAATCGTCCCGCAAATAATTATATCTGAGGCTGTGCTAATGTTTTACAAAATTACTGATTTTCGTCATTAGCAAGCTCCCACCACATCAGCGTGTATTATACTTAACTCTGCAAGCGTATCATATTATTATTATCTTTGGAGCTAATATTAGATGCAAGGAAACAGTTTTTTTTTTGCTGTCAATTATCCCTGCTTAAGCTGTGTGAGGAAACTGAATGCTTGTCTATTCGGTGAGATTATATATGCGTAGGAGTATTTCGTAGTCTTTTATGTCTTTTGCAAATATTTTAAGACCAAAAATGTTTCTCTTGTTTCGACCGCTGTCCACAGGCAGTCTGATTTGAGCAAGTATATCTCATTGTCTCCCGAACGTATTTGGTTGTCAGACCCATCAATATTACATGGCGAAGATTTGCCTAGTAAAAAGGTTGATAAATCTATGTATTTTTGCTATAAAAGGATGCAGTTGAACTAGGTGTATTACGTACCCACACTTTTTTCTGTTAATCGTAAAGATTAATGACTCCAATATAAACTTTTGTGTATTCGTAATCTTGTTTACATTGCGCAAATATTGCAGTTTGCGTCGCATAAATTTTTAAAAAATATACGTCACAATATTTAAGCCGAAAAAGGTAAAACTTAGAGGTTTCTGTAGATCAAATCGTAAAATCGTCTTTTAAAACTAAAGAACACACAAGGCGGTATCTCATGATTTTTTTTCATTTGCAGTTCTATAACCCTCAAGCTTAGTGTGTTATAATCAGGTATAATATAATTATTTAATGCCTTTCGGTTTCGAAAAAGGCCTTTTTTTTACTGGTACATTTTTAAATAAGAAAAATACTGACAAGAATTGACCCTCATAGGGATCAAACACCACAATGATTGTGCCGACACTTATACAATGATCTCCTACTAATAGGTATTCAATTCATCTGCTTTAAAAACCGATTTTATTTAGAGAGCAGTTAGCAAAGGCCAAGAAACTGCCGGATGTCCGAATACGTAGTCCGGACACCCAGGAAGACAAAAGGATCATTAGTGAATTTACGCCAATAATTATATGTGTATTAAAAGAATGTTATCTACCAGCCTGAGTATTCCCAGTGCTCCTGGTGTTGGTGACGGCTGCTGATTCTAGCGGCGCAGGGAGCAGGCTGGAAACATTGGCGGTGCTGGTGGGTCCTGTGGTATTGATGCGGCCGGACCTCAGCTGCATGCGCTGAGGTGCCGGTAGTGCCAGCATAGGTGGTGAGCCCCTCCAGTTTAAAGCTTCCGGAGTCGAGTGGACGCTTCCACAAACTTGTGTTTTCGTAGCGGTTTTGACTTCGTTGATATCGCAGGTAGTCACCATGTCATAACTCTTCTGTTGGGGAATCCTCACAGAAACTTATCGAAAAAGCTGACTCGATACATTTCGTGCCAAATACTTTGAATCTGTGATAAAAATGGAGGCGACACGTATTTTAAAAATTACGTCATTCAAAATATTTGTTTCAAAGTAACACATTACTTATTTTCATTTCTTCGTAATATTGAAATACCGTGTAAATACCGTTCAACGAAACAGCAATTGTTGGGTTAATTTACCCTAAACTGTGGCCAGAGAAACAGCTCGCAGGATGCTGGGCACTCGACACAAAATGTTTTTTGCGAAAAACGCAAAGGTGAGTTTAAGTTCTGTTTCTCGTTAATTGCAGGTTCAATAGGTAGTTGCAATTTTTCGCATTACAGTGAACACTCCTTGAGTTTACTTAACATATTATTTATGTATTATTGCGAAGGAAATGATTCCAAAAACCATTCGCATCATAGTTAACACTACTTTCCACAAGTTAACACAATTAAAAGTGTATTTTCATGAATTTAATAATACCAAAAGGCATTTGCATCATGTTTTACGTTGCACAATTTGTTCAATGTTATTTACTTCAATAGTGTCCGAGTATGTGACAGAAACAGTCCCATGTACTGCTCGCATCAAGAAATAAGTCATAGGATTATATTTGATGTCATTACTTCTGTAATGTCGAAGTACGTGAAGGAAACAGCCCCATTGTGCTGTTCGCATCACAAAACATGTTAAAGGAATATAGTTTACAAATGCCCAATTAACGAGTAGTAATTTCGATGTACACGAAGGAAACAGTAATTTTATTTAACATAGGTATAACTTCCATATTTTTTGTGAAGGAAATAATCCCAAAAAAAAATATTCACATCACACAGTGAACACTCCTTAAGTTTACATAACATATTACTTATGTATTATTGTGAAGGAAATGATCCCAAAAACTATTCGCATCACAGGCAACACTACTTACCACAAGATAACACAATTAAATGTGTATTTTCATGAATTTAATAATTCCAAAAGGCATTTGCATCATGTTTTACGTTGCACAATCTATTCAATGTTATTTACTTCAACAGTATCCGAGTACGTGATAGAAACAGTCCCATGTACTGCTCGCATCACGAAATAAGTCATAGGATTATATTTGATGTCATTACTTCTGTAATGTCGAAGTACGTGAAGGAAACAGCCCCATTGTGCTGTTCGCATCACAAAATACAGTTTACAAATGCCCAATTAACGAGTAGTAATTTCGATGGACATGAAGGAAGCAGTAAATTTTATTTAATATAGGTATAACTTAAATATTTTTGTGAAAAAAATAATCCCAAAAAAATATTCACATCACACAGTGAACATTCCTAAGTTTACATAACATATTACTTATGTATTATTATGAAGGAAATGATCCCAAAAACCATTCGCATCACAGGCAACACTACTTACCACAAGTTAACACAATTAAAAGTGTATTTTTATGAATTTAATAATTCCAAAAGACTTTTGCATCATGTTTTACGTTGCACAATTTATTCAATGTTATTTACTTCTATAGTGTCCGAGTACGTGACAGAAACAGTCCCATGTACTGCTCGCATCACAAAATAAGTCGAAGGGTTATATTTGATGTCATTACTTCTGTAATGTCGAAGTACGTGAAGGAAACAGCCCCATTGTGCTGTTCGCATCACTAAACATGTTAAAGGAATATAGTTTACAATCTAATAATTCTCTTTACAAGATGTAAATAGATTTTTGGAAGATGATGATTCCATCGGATTATAGCAACTAGGTACTTGGTATTGTTTAATTTCACCTTGAACTTTGTATTTTTAAAGATTTATGTAATGTAAGTACCTCTGAGTGTGAATCCAACAAACTTCTTTTTGGTTTTAATTTTCCACCTTGCGCAAATCTTTAATATTCAGATATTTAAAGTCCTGTATACACTTTTTTCGCACTTTAAATATATAAAAATAAGTAACATTATTACATAAAAGTTAAATAAATTAAACGCAAACGCAAAATTACGTGCACGATGGCCGCGACACAAAACGTGTATGAATATGTGGAGTTACCCCCAGTGCGAACGCATATTTTATATTTTTTTTGTTATATTTTTTAGGCAAAGGTTAATGTTGCTCTAAAATTGTGTACGATGGCAGCACATAATGCGTGCTACTACAAGTGTGTCAATGTAATCTCGAAGGGCGAATCACAGAAGTATAATTCAAACAAAACTTAATTAACACGTATCAAATTAAGATCTTGTTTTTTTTTCGGAACAAACAGCTATATATATATATATATGTTTTGCTTAGGTGCCAACTTGCGGTGCACGCATTTTCAAATTTAATTAATTTTAATCCCGTCTCGGTGGTGAGTGAACGATATACAAAATTCATTAAATGAACAAATAAAACACCAGGTCAAAATAATTATTGCAGACGGGAGCTGTAAGCAATTTTTGGGCCTAGAGGTTAGGTATCCACCCGAATACAATAACAAGTTTTTTTTTTATGTATTTATTTTTCTAACCATCGGTAAGTATCATGTTTGGTTATATTTGCTATCCAGTTATCTATACTTAGTTGATGTTTATCCTACCCATAAAAAGTGAAGAATAAATACTTTTCAAGCACAAAAAAAACAAAGTTCATGGCTGTCACTAGGTGATTCAGTTCGATTCACTGCTTACCAGTATAATTGTAACCGGAAGCGAAAACGATAGGATCAAACCTTCATCAGTTATATTTTTTATTTTAATCTATTCCTATTTTTTTTATTGTTTAAAGAATACTAGGAGTAGATCCTAAAGGATGATTAAAATATTAAGAAAACATAGAGACAAGATATTTCTAAATTAAAATTATAATCAAAAATACGCGGAACAAGTTTGAACAGAACAAAACGAGCAACATAATAACCCAATGTGCAAAACCTTTAACTTAATTAAACTTCCATTCAAAGTGAGAAAAGTTTGAATCGCACTCGGACAGTTTATGGGGAAGAAGAAAAATGTAATTAATAGTTTCACTACGCTTGTTATTAACTTGGGAACTCTATTAAAGATTTGCACCTCGAATTGTGGCCAAAGCTCTTACTACGTACCCACTTTCAGTGTTTTATTTCAAATTGGATATAATTAAAACGGTTGGAATGCAAAAGTCTTCGAGAAAGAAGCTGGTTATATCTATTTTTATGAGTTTGTATGCAGTAATATAGCATTTTACAAAATATTTGATTATTTAAATATTTTTCAAGGGTTTTCCAATAGGAACAAGGTATCTTTGAAAGTCTGAGGTGGACATATTAGATCGAATGGGACATTTTTTTGTAAGAAACATTAATAAAAATACGGCATTTATTAAACCAATCGCTAAACAAAGCAACGTGTTAAAATCATAAAAAATATAGTGTCTAAACGGTAGTTCAATTCATCAAACCTTATCGTGAGTTATGTGAAACTTGTGGTCAACTTAGTCGTCTTAAGGAGGACACAAATAATTATTTCATTATTTGAAGAATAGTGTTAAAAGAAAAAGCCCAAACCAGTAGTTTAACTAAATCCTTAAGACATTCATGAAATGCCATTGCATTCTGAAAAAGTGACTATCTCATGCGTATTTAGGACTAGTGGCTTAAGTGGTCCATATTTTTAAAGAACGAGATCGGTGATGCCTCACTTGTTAATTAGTGATAATTACTTAATAAAAATTGGGAATTTTTGTTCTCAATTGAAAGAAATCTATCTGAATGACATTTGGTTGCAGCAGGGTAGCGTCTCCTGTCATATTGGCAGAGAAACAGTCAATTTATTGAAATAATATTTTAACGAGTTCTGATCTCGAGATTCAGGAATAAGCATGGTCTCCAAGATCATGTGATTGTTTTATTTATTCTTTATGCACTAATGTACAATGGCAGACAGACATACTATTATATGTTATTAGTGGTAGGGAGCACACCTGAGGTGGAAATCACATTGAAAGAAAAATAAATAGTAATCAATATAAATAATAATACATATACATATATATATATATATATATATATATATATATATATATATATACAGGGCGTCCCACGGCAACCTTACACGGAGGGAAAGTATATTAAATATTGAAGATAGGATATTTTACTGAAAGAAGACATCATTTTATTTTTAATAATAACGAGAACTGCATTCACAGTTTTTTTTAAATCCCAGTTGTACTGGGAATCAAACTTGTGAAATTTCGAAAAAAAAAAGCCAAACTCATTTTATGATAACTATCGAAAGGGTTAATCATAAGCATTATTTTTTGTTAAATAACATAGCATTTTAAATGAAAGGAATGTCTTATTACGTGATAAAAATAATAAAGTGTTATACAAACTGAAGGAGGAGCTCGATGGCGCATGTGGTTAGCACGTTCCGCTGCGATCGTTGAATTTAAGCAACTTTTGCAGTGGTCGGTCATTGGATGGGTGACCGAAAATTTACTATCTCGAGCTCCTCCGTGCTTCGAAAGGCACGCTATACCGGTGGTCCCGGCTGCATCTGCAGTCGTTAGCACCCACCAACCCGCACTGGGCCCGCGTGGTGGGTCATGGCCCAATCTCACTATTCCATCCATAGGGAAGGCCTGTGCCCCAGAAAGCATACGTATTTCAGTTTGTCATCATCATCAGCTTATTAATGTCCCCACTGCTGGGGCACAGGCCTTCCCTATGGATGGAATGGGCGGGTACTAACGACTGCAGATGCAGCCAAGACTAACGGTTCAACGTGCCTTCCAAAGCACGGAGGAACTTGAGATAGAAGATTTTTGGTCACCCATCCAATGACCGACCACTGCAAAAGTTGCTTAAATTCATCGATCGCAGCCGAACGCGCTAACCACCCGCGCTATCAAGCTCCTCCTACATACACATACATAAGTTAATACATTTAAATAAATACAGAAAACCATACATACTTCCGAAATAAATATAAAATAATGACGACAAACCACTCAACGAAACGGCTGTTCTAATAAATAGCTTCGCAGTTTGGTTTTAGAGGTTTAAGTACTGGGGGACATTCTGATATCTAGCGGAGGAGAGGAGATCATTCAAGGAAGAGTGAATAATATCGAAGCAGTTTGATGATGGAACGATAAGTAAACGATTAGAAGAAGATCGAAGATTTTTAGTATGAGAGGTGCATAAGTACTGAAATTGAGAAGTGAGATAAGGGGGAGCATTTGGAGAATCCAGAAAAATGAACAGGGTGGTCAGAGCCCGCATACTTCTGCGCTGCCTAATGGGCATCCATTTTAAGAGAGATCAGTATGCGGATACATGGTCATATTTTCTCAGATTGAAAACGAATCGAATCCAATTATTCTGAAGACGATCAAGTTTGTTGAGTAGATTTGCATTCAGGTCGAGGTAGCACGCATCACCATCTTCTTCTTCTTCTTCTTGCTGCAGGCGTTTCCGCAACTCGACGTCCTTATGGCGTCTGTTTTGCGTGAGGAGGGTGTATGGCCGGAGTCACTCAGGGGGAGTGACTCTTGGGGTCGTATCGGATCCCTTCCGGACCAGCTCATCCGCAGCGTCGTTTCCGCGTGATCCACTGTGTCCCTTGATCCATTGGATGGTAATAGAATTGCTTGACCTTACCCTGTTTAAGGTTTGGTGGCATTCTTGTAGCAGGCTCGATTTGACTAAACAGGCATCTAGAGCTTGTAGGACTGAGTTGCTGTCGGACAGTATTCGTATTTCTTGACCTGTTTGTTACCTTTCTTGAAAGGATCGCTGTTGCCGCCAGTGTAATGCCCATACATTCAACTTGGAAAACTGTGTTGTACGGGCTTAAGGGGAACGCGATGTGTATATTGAGGTCCTCAGAGAAAACACCCGCGCCCGTGCCCGATGAGGTTTTACTCCTCTGGCAACACTGGCTAAACAGCTGATTTTAAACTGTCCCTTTAATTTTATTCTTAAAAATTATAAATCTAAAGAAATTGTGCTCTAAAACCAATAATATCATTAAATAATAGTTAAATACTAAGTGCTAATATATAAAAGGATTGTAAAGTGAGTGAAATTACGTAAAAATAACCTGTGACAGTTACCGGCTTTATTGTGAATCATTGTCATCTGTTTTCAAGATATTTTCTTAATTTCAGTAAGTTATTTTTACAAGTTAGATTCTAATATACCTTGACTATTACTTTATTCTATATTAGTAAAGTGTGTAAAGCATAAAATAGTCAAAAACTTTGGTAATATTTTTTTTATAAAATACCTACATATCTTTGCTATTGTTGGTTAAATAAGTCTTGTTGTATTTAAATACATACATTAATTAAATTTCAACTAAGATAATATTAATCTTATATAAAAATGATGACTCGTAAGGCTTTGTCTCGTCAAGAGGAGTCTAAATTTCAACTGACTTTGAGAGAACTCAAAGCTTCTAAGGATTTATGTAACCAACTAAACAAGGAACGCGATGACAATGAGAGGGAATTAATAGATATTTTAGACAAAAATCAAAAGTTAAAGAGCGAAATGGCAGAACTTCACAAACAGTGCATTGATGCTATTGATGCTCGGGACAGACTCCAATTCATCGTAGATGGCTTTGATCAATGTAGAAGTGAGTATGATCAAGCATTGCAGCGTATTCACATGCTGGAAAAACAACTACATGAAGCAAATAATACAATATCACTTTTAGAAACGTCAAAACACAATATAACTGCCTCGTTGAATCAGAGCTTATTTGATGAGTTGGTAGTCAGTGCTCCAGAGATGGTTTCTGCTGCAACCAATAACCAACCAATTGTAACAATAGATCTTACATGTAATGACAGTAGAAATAACAAATTGGGGGTTGTTGGATGTAATAGAAACAAATTAAAGAAATATGTAAAAATTAATAGATATATTAAAAAAACTCAAAAGTTAATTAAAAAACAAAAATTCTTTATAAAAAATGTTAAATTAAACAGGGAGAGATTACAGTTAATTGATAAATTGGACATTTATTCTGCAAAATATAATAACATTTGTTTAAAATATGAAACAGATACTCAAATTTTACAAAGTAAAATAGATAAACTGCAAGATTGTCTCTCAAGTGTAACCAAAAAATATGAATTAGCACAATGTGAAATGAAGGAACACATGCAGGCCATGAATGAGTTAATTGATTTATGTAATTAGAATAATGAAAGATTTAATTCATTAACTAACAATCACACTTGTGACTGTAAACAGTTGGGAACTCAATCATCGCTCAATTGTGACTCCTCCACTTTACAACAAAAGTCTAGATCTGTTGATTCCCAACATCAGCCAATTGGTACATACTTGACACCAGTGAAAGTAACTCACTCAAGAAATGCATCTTTAGGTAATAAAAATAACAATATTATAATGTTTAGTGATGAAATTGGGAAGAATATGGGCCCTCTTTCATCTAAAATGGGACATTCAATAACAAATTACTGTATGCCTGGTACCTCTTATAATGATATTTTAGAAAAGGCAAGTAAGCATAGCTACAGTAAATGCCACACCTTGTTGTTTTTTATAGGAAATAGAGGCAATTTGAATAAAAAGTTATTAATAAAATATGTGACAGATTTAAATGCATTAAATGTGAAAAAAATTGTATTGTTCACATTGCCTTACTGCAACAGTCTGCCAAAGGAGGAAAATTTGTTAAGATACAAATTAAATATGCTTTTGTATACAATTTGTAAAAGCAATAAATATCATTTGATTGACTCTAACAATTATGTTAGAAATTTTTATTTGACGAAAGATAAATATTATCTTTCCAATTATAATAAAAGACAGGTAGCTAAGTCGCTATCATATTTCTTTTTTATGTCAGCCAAGAATTTGGCTAAACAACTTGCTCCTATTGAGCAATATTCTATTGACATGACAATCAGTAATTATTCTACTGAAACCACCCAAAATCATAATAAATATTTAAATTAACCAATCAGACAAAAGATAATTCTTCTTGCACATTAAATAATAATGTAAATAATAATAATTGTTTTGTTAATATAGATAAAAAAAAACCATCCAAAAACATTTCAAAAAATGTAAGTTTTATCAACCTGGTGCATCTTAATATTCAAGGAATGATGGGTAAGGACTTAGAAATTGAATTATTCATGAATTGTAATAATATAGATATTTTTTGTATAACAGAACACTGGCTTAAAAGTTGTCAGAATATATTTAATTTCAATAATCATCAGGTTGGTAGTTTGTTCAATCGAGAAAATGCAATTCGCGGTGGCTCTTTAATATTATTGAATAAAAAATTAAAATTTAAGGAACGAAGAGATATTGTGAGCCTCTCGGTTGAGCGAACAATAGAAATTGCCTGTGTGGAACTGGACCGGCTTGTTGTATTGAGCGTATACAGACCTCCATCAGCATTGTATGATTGTTTTGAAGCTATCATGGATGAAGCTCTTAAGAAAACTTACACTACAGGCAAACGGTTGATTGTCTGTGGTGACTTCAATATTGATTTATTACAAAAATCTAGTTCGAGTACTAAAATAAAAAATTTATTTCAATCATACAATCTGAAAAACTTATTCATTGAGCCTACTAGAATAGCTGCCACTTCGGCCACTTGTATTGATAATATATATACAGATATCATACCACAGAAAAAACAAATTATTAATAAACTAGATAGTGATCATTGTGGCCAGTTGATTACATTTCCATATCAGCTCAAGCAGGTGACAAAAAAACACATGACTGTTGTACCAAAATCTGCTAATCGTGTGGAACGTTTTAAAACTCAATTAGATAGAAAAATGTGTTATCTAAAATATAGAGACAGTCCAAATGATTTATATAATGATTTTTTTAATATATACTGCACTGAATTTAATAATGTTTTTGTACCCAAAAAAATCTGTATTAATGATGCGGTAACTTTTACTAAGTGGGCTACGCCTGGAATTCATAAAAGTAGAAGGACACTTTATGAACTTTATAATGAAAGAAACTGTAACACTAGTGAAAAATTTAAAGAGCATGTTCGTAACTATTCTAAATTGTTTAAAAAAGTATGCCGCTTAGCAAAATCAAATTACTTAAGTTCAAAGATTAAGAACAGTAATGACAAAATTAAAACGACATGGAATATTATAAACGATGAAACTGGAAAATCCAAAACTCGCAATAATAATTATAACTTAAATATTGATAATAAAAGGGTTACTTCAGATATTGAAGTTGCTACAGCTTTCGAAAATTTCTTTACTGATATTCCAGTTTCAACTACTAAATCTTTGAACTCTTCCCCCATTGCTGCTGAATCAATCTTAAGAGAAAACGTGGAACCTTGTACTAGTCATTTTCATTTTAAACATGTTGACTTCCAAGATGTAATTAAAACGTTTCACCAATTAAATAAAAAGAAAACCACGGATCTGTGGGGCAATTCCGTTGATGTTTCTAAATCGGTGATTGAGACAATAGCTCCTATTCTAGCTTGCATATTTAATGATTGTGTTGACTGTGGTGTTTTTCCTGACCTCATGAAATACAGTAAAATAACTCCTTTGCATAAAACGGGAAGTACATCAGACCCCACAAACTTTAGACCAATTTCTGTGCTACCCACCTTTAGTAAAATTTTCGAAAAAATCATGTTAGATCAAATGCAATCACATTTTAATAAATATAATATACTTCACTGTAAACAATTTGGTTTTACACGGGGTCGTTCAACAACCGATGCCGGTGTTGAACTTATACAACAAATTTTTGACGCCTGGGAGAACTCGCAGGACGCTCTACGTGTGTTTTGCGACTTGTCCAAGGCTTTTGATTGCGTTTTTCATGAAATATTACTCAGGAAACTCCACCACTATGGATTTAGAGATACTGATCTGGATCTTATTGCGTCATACCTGATGGATAGGATTCAGAGGGTTGACATTAACGGCAATAAGTCTGCGGGTTCGCCGGTTAAAATGGGTGTTCCGCAGGGCTCAATCCTTGGTCCTTTCTTATTTTTAATTTATATTAATGACTTACCTTACTACGTTAGAGATAAGCATGAGATAGTATTGTTCGCGGATGATACATCACTTTTATTTAAACTCAAACGTAAGGAAACAGTTATTGACGACGTGAACAGTTGTATCTCTAAGGTAGTCCACTGGTTTAATGTTAATAATTTATTACTAAATGAAGGAAAAACGAAATGTATTAAATTTGTATTACCTAATGTAAAACAGGTAAAAACCAGTGTGAATGTAAAGGATAGGAATATGGGCCTTGTAGACACCACAGTATTCTTAGGGATTACTTTAGATTCTAAGCTTCAATGGGGCCCACATATTGATAAATTGTCAAATAGACTTAGTTCTGCAGCATATGCCGTAATGAAGATACGCCAGTTAACGGATGTAGATACGGCCAGATTAGTATACTTTAGTTATTTCCATAGTGTAATGTCGTACGGAATTTTATTGTGGGGAAACGCCGCCGACATTCAAACTATTTTTGTGCTGCAGAAGAGAGCTATTCGATCAATTTATAATCTTAAAGTTAAGGATTCCTTAAGAGATAGGTTTAAAGAATTTGGTATAATGACGGTCGCATCACAATACATTTACGAAAATTTATTACTTGTAAGAAAAAATATTAATTTGTTTCTTAAAAACAGTGATGTTCACACACTTAATACAAGAAACAAAAATAAACTAACTTTACCTGCTACTAGGCTTCACAAAATCAATAATTCATTTAAAGGTCTTTGTGTTCGCTTATACAATAAAGTCCCAAGCAATATCCAAGAGTTAAGCATAAATAAATTCAAAGATAGTATAAAAAAAGCACTTATTAAAAAAGCTTATTACAAAGTGTCTGATTATATTACAGACAAAAATGCTTGGGTTTGAACTGTTCCAATCATTTCAACAGGTTTTCTATATTAAATAAATCATGATTGTATTGACGTTGTAACAACATAATGATTTGTAAATGTTGTTACATTATGCTTTTAATGTTGTGGAGTTTTTTTCGCTCGTTTTTCTCCGCAGCTAAAAAATATGTCCAATAACGAGTGGTAGGGAAAAAAAAATGTTTGGACGATTCAAAAGTGTTGTACTATACATCCAATTTGAATAAAGATATATTGATTTCTGATTTCTGATTTCTAGAGCCGTCGGTGTAGATCATGAGAGCCTTGTGTATTACCTTTGGATCGTTGTCATCCAGTAGATGTATTCTGTACTTTTTGTCAAATATGAAGGCGGGTATTATTTTGTCACAGGCAGCATCTATCAGCGGAGTGTTTACCCATTCCTTCAGTATACCGTTGAGATGCCTTGCTCTTTCGAACCTTACCAGTCCAAACTTTTGTAGTCTCAACGCTGTTTTAGCCGCTTCCTGTCTTATGTAGATATGGAGCGGCGTGATGTTTAAAATAACTTCCAGTGCTGCGGTTGGAGCTGTACTCATGCACCCGGTCACCGCGCTGCATATCTGCCGCTGGAAGCTTTGTAGTTTGTTGACACAAGTAGTCTAGATAGATCTCGACCACCATACGATGGCGCCATAACTTACCATTGGTCGTATGTCTGTGTAGTATAACCATAGGAACGCATCACCATATCGATATGGAAAATGTTAAGGTTAGTGACATTGCCTTAATATTGACCGGCAAAAAGATTTTCATTTGATAAAGGGCACGCAGGGTGCCCGTTGCTTTTTTACAGGCACTACTAAGTTGGTCCTGCCATTTAAAAAACGAGTCGATATACAAGCCTAGATCTTTAACAACGTTGCTAAAAGGTATTGGAGTGTCATCATGGATGATGGAACCAAGACTGTTGATGTTAATTTTGCTTATTATCCTTGGATTGGAGTCAGAGTTGGAGGAAGCTTTTAGTTTATATAAAAATGTACTACGTAGGAAGTTAGCGACGCCACCTCCACCGTGGACACAATTTCTGGCCACTTTGGCCAATATGGAAAACTCTATGACCATCTTTACAATAAATAAAAAAGCTGGCCACTTACATTGATAATATTAATAAACCTAATTACGATTTTTAAAAATGGAACTCTGGCTTTAAAAATGCTTGTTTTTGATACATTTGCCACATGATTTTACAATTTGGCGCCATATTTAATATTGAGTGTTTGGACACAGGCTCCTTTGCTTTGTACATAGGCTTTTTTTCTCTCAAATAAGTGCTTCGTCCACGAAAGTGCAGAAGCACTAATTTTGTGAGAGAAAAAATGACATTGACAAGATGACAGTGACATTTCATCGGCACACACGAAACCAAATTGTAAGAGGATAAAACAATTTACATATTTACCAGATTAGCTTATTTAAAAAAAAATACTAACGCAAACTAGGTATTTTGTGTCTATCAACAGCATGCAGTATTTATAAGCCAAAAACAATGAAATAGCTATTGCGACATTAAAGGATGATTTCACACTGAAAATTTATTTCTATGGTAAGTAATCTATACTTATAATAAATCTGTAGAGAGGTCAATTCTGTACATGAAATATATTTTCAAAAAAACTATCAGGGGGTGATTAGTGATCGATACTGATGCCAAAAATGCAATCAGTAAAATTTTTGTCTGTCTGTCTGTCTGTGTGTATGTTCCTCATAGAAACAAAAACTACTCAACGGATTTTAACGAAACTTGGTACAATTATTCTTCATACTCCTGGGCAGGTTATAGTATACTTTTCATCACGCTACAATCAATAGGAGCAGAGTAGTGAAGGGAAATGTTGGGAAAACGGGAGAAGTTACTCCATTTTTTAAGCTTCCGTCGCGTGCGCAGCCTTAATGGTTAAAGTTACATAGAAATCATGTATCACGGAAATATTCTACATAAAATTATCTAAAAAATATCCTGCAACAGCATATATCTATCTTTTATGGTTTACTCACAATAATACGTGTAACTCCTGATAGCTTAGCAGTTCGGAGCATTCTGATTATATTTGTTTACTCTTACGTTTATAATACTCTCACTCATCTCTTATTTAAAAAAGTCAACATTATTACCTATTCAATAAAAAAAGAATCATAGAAAAAGAATTAAATTAATAAATTCAATGTGTTCAACACGCGCCTGAGAACAAAAACTGTAGTCTACACTACAGCTCTACACCGAAGCGAAGCGAGGGCGGGCCACTAGTAATTAATGAAATTTTATAAGAGGCAAAAAGTTTTCTATAAAGATAGCAGTGAAAAAGCAAATTGTATACAAAGAAAATAAAGTTACTACTTGTTTTTATTTGCAGTTCCTGGTCGCACAGCAGTCGAGGACCGTTTTGGGTATTTACTAACCAGGACGACCAAATCTTGTTTAAGCACCACCTTATGACGCCTACTATCGGAAGACTAGACATAAATGACGCCACCCTGAGTCCAGCAAGATCTGCATTTCAGTGTCCCGAAATGCAGCCGAGCATTGTTGAAGATTGCTTGCCTTGATTTAGTTAGAAACTCCTTCACTGAGATATTCGTCCTCTTCAAGCTCTTCTTCGCCTTCTAGACTGCAGATTTCAATTCATATTGTGAAAACTTAACAAGAACAGGTCGATGTTTATTGCTTTCACTGTGCTACTGGACACTCCGAGCCTGTGACAAACCGATAGCGAAACTTTATTGAAATATTTTAAGCCCATCTTTGACTCCAGAAGGCTACAGATCGCCTCCTTAGAGTCTTCAGCATCAGATTCCTCAACGCCCATGAAAATTAGAGCTTTGCGACGGTGTCGGGATTCCATGGCACTATCTGTACGGTGGTGGTGTACCATTGGTTTGCTTGCGGAGCAGCCCCAATATGCCAAATATGAGCTCCCTGAAGGTCCAGAACTCCTCCGCTACTTTTGCGACTCGATTCGAGCTTCCCAATCCTGCATTTTCTTAGTGAAACATTCCTCCAAGCCTTTTGTACAGAAACGATATCGGACAGTTGTGGCATGATGATATATACAGTGTTGTTGCAGTGTTGAATATTAGATTGTGCAAAATCTTTGTGAGTGAAGTACTGGCAGGATGTTGTTACATATAAGATGTTGCAAACATTAGGAAATACTTCTTTACTTCTTTCACACCTACCGCTGAAAAAAAGAAAAAAAGGTTCTTTGATTTTCTTTGGTGTTGCTGGTCTATGCGAATAATCCAAGCACTGTCGAAGACCTAAAGAGTAACATAAGAAGCGTCATCAAGGACATAGAGAGGCTATTATGTTAAAAAGTTATTAAAATTGATCCTCTCGTATTCAGGCTACCAACCCAAATCGAGGTGTAATTTAAACGATGTCATATTTCACACAAATTTAATATTAAGCTTAGAAAATCATGCCATAATCGACAGCACTATCGACTAAATCAAACGTAATATTTAATTATCATGACAGAATTGACACCACGGTCACCTTTATGAAATAAGATACTTCATTTTGACAAGGATTTAATTGACGTTTCTGAGTGAGGCTGTTAGATTCTTAAATTAAGCACCGAATCAGTAAATAGCAACTAAAACCTTCAAACTGTCATCCGACTTGCGGCTTCTGATGTAGGGAATTGATCTGACTGTTAATTACGATTAATTGACACTGATAAGTCGGATCTTGATCTGCCGGAGCCAACAGACGCTCCGGGATGCGTATCAAACTAACGATAGCATTAATTAATGTTTGATTAAGGATTATTTTATTTGTGGGATCAAGAGGGGGACAGTGTTACAAGAGGCACAGTGTAACATAAGGAATATGTCTGCCGTTTTCTTAATTATCTTCTCTGTGTATTTCTTTAAAAATTCTGTACTCTACTTGGACTTATTCGTGGTAAAAGTCAAGTCATCAAATATTAATTAAACCGTGCGTTAAAGTACTTCGGGCTTGTGAAAGTCTCCGGTTGCTGCAGGTGTCTAAAGACTATGGTAGTATTTACAATCAGGGGGGCCGGTATAAATATAGATATAATTAAAAGAAAAGACATCCCAATGCAATGGAATTCCTCAACGGCAACTTACTTGGGAAACAAAACCACCTAACGGATCATGAGTGAGGATAAATGCGTTACTAATCTCATTGGACGCAGCCAATCGGGCAGTCATCGTCTACAGGAACTAATACATTACCCCCGTCCTTAGTATTCCCGTAAAAGTCCAGCTTAATGTATAAAGGAAGAGGCCGTAACATATACGGGCCCGTTTTATTTCAGGCCCGTACGAGCGTGCTGCGGCGATGCGAACGCGATTTCAGAGACTCTGCGAGGGTTGTCACTCGAACACAATATAAATAATGATTCTTTAATTCTGAAGAAAAGTTATATGAGAAAAAAATCCACGCGGTCCATGCAGCGTACGGGACTCGAACCCGTACCCACCGCTGTCCGAGCAGATGCATTGGCCAATTATGCTACCGCAGCCCTAATGCCCATGTCGAATTTCCTCTAGTATTTCTTAGGCTGCAGGGCGGCGCCATCTCTTCGCATTGTATCCCAATGTGGATTTAGTATCTTATCTCATGTGTTTTTTTTATTTATTCTATTTCGTGGTTTTTATTTTATCTCCTGCGTCCCTCTTGCTTGTGCTGATGTTTGACGTGTCGTATCTTAGAAATACTCTTTTACGCTTTTATTTAATTGGGTTAATTATATTGATTGTCGATATTCCTTGTTGTTATAAAATAAAAAAATGTAATGATAATTATTTATTTATCAGTGATCTTTGGATTGTGCAAGTGTGAATAGATATTCTAATATAAAAAAGGCTATTTTAATAAAGATACTTTAAGTATTGAAATATATAATTATTAGTTAAAATCACCCAGAATCAGGTTTATCAAACGGAATTTGAAAATGATTATTATAGAAGTTAATAATATGAGAATAAATTTAAATGTTTACTTTGTGAAACCACACTAGCGTCTTTCAAGCGTCTTTGCCAGTCGTCGGCGCAACGTCGTTGAAACATGAAACAAATATCAATTCGCAAATAGCGAGATTCTTAAAATGAAAGTATCTCAAAACAGCCAAAATAGATCCAGTTTCATGGGCAACCCTACTCACACTAGACTTAACGGCCACTCGCGTTGCTTTCGACTATGAAAAGCCAATCTAACTTTAATGCACCTCCTTAGCCAGTGCTTTATGGAAACAGACCCGTCATTAGAAGAGTTATGATTCGCTTAATTTTGTCGGTTTTATATCCCCGGAACTATCCGTTTGTGTGCAGCGTCAGTCTATTAGAATATTTCGTGAATAAGAAAGAAAAGAAAAGAAAGAAAATAATTTTTAATAACCCTTAAAAAACACAACATGTTAAAAAGATACTTATACAGTAAGGGCTAACCAGGACCCTGCCTCAGCATTAGCTGATGCGACATTGTGTCGCACCAGCGCTTATATTCTGGCAGGGCCTGCTCGGATTTATATAAACACTGATTATGAACAAGATATAAAAATAACTACGAACACATGAACAAGAAATAAAAATATCTACGAACACATGAACAAGTCACAACATAAAAGATAGCGTTGTTCATAGATAAATAGGTCTCGAGTGAAGCGAGACCAATCTTTCATCTATGGACTTGTTTTTAAACCATTCTAACCATATATTCACTTAAAAACAAAGGCCATTGAAATATTCAGTCAGGCAATAAGAATTAATTCTTAGAATTTAAGTGTTACCTAGTCACTGAAACCAAAGTTACTGTTTGTACCTCATAAGTAATTGAAGGTGTTGTATCCTATCTTTACATATCTGTTCCATAATTATCACTTGATATGTTGATTGTATTTACTTATTATTGTGTTCTTTTCCTGGTGATTGTGAACGATTTGCCAAAAGTGATACAGAATTATTGTGTAGCCTTTGCTGATGATGTGTCTGTATTATTTCCATGCGCTCCACTTTCCTCATTGAATACTAAGCTCTCCCAAATATTCGAAAACATCATGGAATGGTTAAGCGATCATAATTTGGAAATAAATTTAAAAAAAAACCAAGTTAATGCAGTTCAGACCAAGACAAAAGAATCCAATAGAAATTAAATTCTCCGTGGGCCAAACAATTATTGAATGTGTCCATAATTTCACACTGCTCGGCTTAGAAATAGATACCAACATTACATGGAAGGCCCACATTGAAAAAATAAAAAATAAATTGTCACGCTTTATATACGCCTTGTCTGAAATAAAACGTAGCACAGACTTACAAACCGCTCTTGCAGCATATTACGCCTATGCGTATTCTTGGCTACATTACGGTGTGATATTATGGGGGAATAGCACAGCTGTCCAAGGTTTGTTCGTGATACAAAAGAAATGCATAAGAATACTAGTCAACATTGAACAAACTGAAAGCTGCAGACCACACTTTAAAGAGCTTAAAATTCTAACCTTAACAAGTCTATATATTTTCGAAATTTGTAAATTTGTAAAACAAAACCCAAGCTATTTTAAGACTAACGAACAAATGCGGGAAAATACACTAAACATACGTTTTAAAGATAGCCTCCACTTACCAGCCAGTAGATTAGAAATGTTTAGCAGTAGTACATTTGTCATGTGCATTAAAATATATAATAAAATTCCACAACACTTGAAGTCGGAGGTTGATGATAAATCATTTCTAAGAGCTTTAAAAGATTATTTAATAGGTAAAGCATTTTATAGTTTGGAAGAGTTTTTAAAATAACAAAATGACATTATTATAATATTGACATTGTAAAATACTTTATTGACATTTTATTTTAATGAGCGCCTATTAATAGATTGAATGATATTTATTTTAATTAGTACCCAATTGTAATTAAGCCACGTTGACATGTTAATAATATTATTTGATTTTAATTTATTTTAAAGTAAATTATTGTATTATATTGTAGTGCCCCAACGGGGTTCCATGTTTGTACCTAATGTATTTATATTTTAAGACCTTTTAAACCATGAAGACAATAAAGAATTGAATTGAATTGAATTATTAATCAAAGATGACATAAACACAACGCGGTAACCTTGGTAGCGATTGATTCTCGCGTGTTCTTTATTGTACTCGAAAGGAGATTGATATACAACAATATCCTTCAAAAGTAAGGCCGTATACAGAAAGAAAGCCAAAAGACGATCAGCGCTTATCGGCGCCCGCCTTAAAATGCGAAAAAAGCTATACATCCTATAAATAGAGAAAGGAAACGTTTCGGAGAATACCATCATTTATTTGTAAAAAAATTAAAATTTGATGATCAAATATTTTATACATATACAAGAATGACTCAAGAAACATTTTATTACATTTTGGATTTAGTGAAAAACCGTTTGATGAAAATTTGGTGCAATTGGCATAAACAACCAATCCTTCCAGAAGAAAGACTTGTTGTCACCATTCGCTAAGTACGAAAGAAATAATTTTAGCGCTTAGTTAATAAAAGATAAAGTTATTAGATTTATAAAAAGATTATTCGGACAACATAGATCACAATGACCAGTCAGCTGGTCATAAACGCGTGTCGGCGCTTATCGACGCTTATCGACGCTTATCGGCGCTTATCGGCGCTGATCGGCGCTGATCGGAGCTTAACGGCGCTGATCCATAGAAAAAGGATCAGCACCGATAGGCGCCGATAAGCGTTGATCGGCTTTCGGCTTTCTTTCTTTATACGGCCTTATATTGTAAATGCAAAAGTAAGTTTATTTGTTCCGCTTTAACGAACGGATTTGAACGAATGAAATTTGGCACATATATAGGTTATGACCTGGATTAAGATATAGGATACTTTTTATCCCGGAAAAATAATAAGTTCCTGTGGGATTCTCAAAAAAATTAAGATATGGCAGACGAAGTCGCGGCGGCCGCTAGTATTATATATATTCCATCTACGTGTGGGTGTATGTGTGTGAAATTGGGTTTTATGTAATTATTCTGTGCATTCGAGTTGGTTCTTGGATGGTTTTTTACCCAAAAAATGTAACAAAAAATCTTTGAATTGTTTAGTTTCACAATTGAGTTCGGTGCGCGGTTCTACAGTTGGCCAGAAGTGCGACTGGTACGTCATATTGTTTTATACTATAAATCAAAACCCTAATTACATAATCAAGACAAAATGTTTTCATTTTTCAGTTTCCGCACTTAAAAATATTAGGTACGAGTACCTTTTCTCTGTCCATCCGCCAGGCGCGCGTCTAACATGTACACGGAAACATGGGTATAAAGTAAAATTTTTCACTTACTTGTTATGTAAGTAAATTTGTGTACATACAAATGGACCCTAATGAGGTTGCAAATATAAAATAAATCCTTATCATATAAAAAAGTTCTATATATTTAACAATGAGAAAAGTTAAAAATACTCCGGCCAAACTTTAAATTCATTCCAGAATGAAGTTCAATTTTCTGGTAAACGGCTTGCATATAATTACATACGATCTCACAGGTTCATTCTCATAGGTAGTTAAATGTTTCCGATATTGACATCGTTCAAAGGGTTAATTATTACAGTAAAATATTCTGGTATCTGCCCATCAGTATAACTTTTTTATATTAATAGGTCCGAC
This sequence comes from Chilo suppressalis, assembly GCA_902850365.2. Classification (NCBI taxonomy): domain Eukaryota; kingdom Metazoa; phylum Arthropoda; class Insecta; order Lepidoptera; family Crambidae; genus Chilo; species Chilo suppressalis. The sequence goes on along the minus strand of OU963910.1, from coordinate 10,427,598 downwards.
AGATGAGTCCACCTAACGATGTTAACTGAGGGTGGAGTCCAGCCGCGAAGATAGTAGTTCAACCTGTAACACCAGCCACCCTCACCCTTTTTTTATATAACGCAGGTAAAAAATCTTTTTACAGACGACGGTGCCTTTAGGAGGTACACCGCAGAACGGACTTCACACCTGGTTCCCGCAAGTCTTGCGGACCCCCCCAGTGGCTACCCACCGAGGACCCCGCAACTCTTACGGGCGCTTTACGGTATAATATCCGCTAAAAAAGTCCTGCGAATACCTCTACACTGCTTAGCGCGAAGCCGCGGGATCCCCGTTTAGGGATTCTTCCGCGGCTCCGCACCCAGCAGCGTCCCGGCCTAGCCGGGGCTCCACGGCAGGGGTCTCCCGCGGTATTTCGGGGACCCCGCAGACGTGCGCAGGTAGGCCCGTGCGTGGGGGCTAGGTACGCGGCCTACTGCCCACCATACCGCCCCCCATCCGCTGCGGAAAGCTAAAGCCCTTCGCCACCCTCCCCTTGCAGACAGAACCACATGAGGAGGGCCGCCGTTCCTTGAAGGGAGGACCGGGTGGGGAAGCGTAGTTCTTCCCATCCCTCTCCCCCCTCCCGGTCGCCTACGTCTCCCCGGATCTTCTCCTGGGAGAAGACGGGGGAAGCGCAGGCGACACCATCCGCTGGGGGTCCGAGCGGCCGAGGCTACTCGGACAACCCCTCCTCTGAGGGCACCCTTACGGGCGCTGACATCTCAGAGGGCCCTTTCTCAGGGGGTTTGCCCCTTGTGACCGGCGGGTCACATCCCCCACTCCCCATGTTGTGGTCGGCCGGTCGACCACTCGCCGCGCATACCGCGCAACGTGGCTGAGCGGCGCATGTCGCCGCCTTATGCCCCGTTGCCCCGCACCGGAAGCAAAGTGCACTTCGGTCTTCCCTGGCCGGACATCTTGCGGCTACGTGGCCCCTCTCCATACACCGGAAGCAGTGTGTGCGCCGGTGTAGGACCCTCACCCTTGCCAGGCTCCAACCCACCTGGACTTTTCCTCCTTCCGCCACCTTCTTGGCGGCCCATGCGGGACATCGGACGAGTGTCCCTCCCATGCCTCCCGGCCCAGGGTTCACTCCCCCCGCCGTCACCTCCCGGGTGGAGCAGCCCCCTTTTTGGCTATCGCCTCCCGGAGCTCCACCAGGGTGATGGACTCATCCAGCCCAGTCACCCGGATGTCGATGCTCTTCTCCGGCCTTCCGACCTCGGCATATTCGTCAACCACCTCTTTTAATTTTTTGGCGAGGGCATCCGCCTTACCCCTGCTATCTGGGCCCGAGACTAACAGGAGTCTGGATCTCGTCTGACTTGCCTTAATAACCAGGCCCTCCTCTATGCCGACAGACGGCAGCTCAAAGGCCGCCCGCGCCACTCTACTATATTCGTGTGGGTGAGACCCAGCTCCTCCGCCCTAGGCCTCAACTTTAACTCCACCGCGGCGGTCCCCGGCACTTTAATGCGCGGCGCTTTTTCTCCACCCTTCCTCCGATTCGGGACACTCCGGTCTGCTCGACCCTCTTCTGCGCAGGGCTTGCCGTAGGAGTCGTGCTCTTCTTGGGCTTCTTCGGCCTTGCGGCTACCACGCTCCACTGCTGCGTCTTCGCCGTTGCTGCCGCCTCCGTCCTGCTGTGATCCGCCGCCAGCGGCGGCCTGATGACCTTCAGCGGTATCAGCCTTTCCTCCAGAGAGGCCAGCCGAGTGCTGACCATCTCCCCTATGCTTAGCATAAGGGAGCGCTTCAGCTCCTCGACGGCCTCTGACGCCAGTGGTTGGGTGGCCGATTGCCCATGGTGCCCGCCTTTCTCCACCGTCCTCCTCAACGAGGCCAGGTCCTTTCTCAGGGCCTCCATGTCTGACCTTAGGCCCTCGTTCTCCTTACGGAGTCGGGCGTTCTCCTCGGCCGCATCTTGTAGACGTTCCGCCGCTTCAGCCTTTACGAGGATCCTCTCCACCAAATCCGATACCTCGTCCATTTTCCCGTCCATTAACCTGAGCGCCTCTATTTCGGTGCCCCCCTGCTCAGCCGTTCTCGAGATGAGCAACAGGCGCCTGTCAATTTTCCCCCTGATTTGTCTTAACGAGGCGCCCTGGGCGAGACACCCCGTTCGGTCGGATTCTCCCGACAGTGACTCCGCCGAAGGAACTGAGGGGGTTTGGCTCTCAGCCTTCCCCTTTCCCTTCCGTCCCTTGCTCAATTTGGGTGGCAACGGACTGAAGCCCAGACCACCTTCGTCATCACCTCCGCCTCTAAGGCGAAGGACACCTGCATCCTCAACGTCTCCCTTGCACGCCTCGGTAACAAATTTACCACTGCGGGACCCGGCAATCCCGCAGCGCCGGTGGCCAGCCGGAGCGCATAAGCCGGTAGTAACCAATTTCCCACTCTGAGGCCCAGCTACCTCAGAGCGCCCGGTGTCAGCGGGAGAGCATGACAAACATTTCACATTGGACGACATTTTCATTAATTTTTTCCCTCTTCCGGGCGAGGGAACCCTACCTGACCTCATCAAAATAATTTTTGAAAAGGTTTTCTCCTTTGGACTCCCACCCCGAGAGGTGGCAGCCCCCGTTCCCGCATTGCGTGCGGGGTTACGGGTCGGCCGGAGGTGGCGCGGAGTTCGCGCCACAACCGCCCTCACCAGAACAGGCGTTACCGCCCCTCCAGTAGTCTCGACCACCGCTACCCAGGTTTCCCGGGACGCCGGCCAAAACTCACCAAGGTGATTTTTTTCAGAGGTTTTCTTCCTCGCGGTCCCCGCCCTCCGAAGAGGGCGGCGGCCCTCGGCCCCGCACTGCGTACGGGGTTACGAGCTCCTCCAGGCAGCGCACTGTCACCCGACACCGGGGCCACTCTATGCACCCCACCTAGGGTGATTTTTTAGAGAGGTTGTCTTCCTCGCAGCCCCCGCCTCCAAAGGAAATAGTTCCTTTGCAGACGGCGGCCCTCGGCCCCGCACCATGTGCAGGGTTACGAGCTTGACTCGACTGCCGCTACCTGGGATACCCAGGGCGCCAGTCGAGACCACCACGGGTAATTTTTTGGAGAGGTTGTCTTCCTCGCAGCCCCCGCCTCCAAAGGAAACAGTTCCTTTGCAGACGGCGGCCCTCGGCCCCGCACTATGTACAGGGTTACGAGCTTGACTCGACTGCCGCTACCCGGGATACCCAGGACGCCAGCCGAGACCACCCCCGGGACATTTTTTAGAGAGGTTGTCTTCCTCGCAGCCCCCGCCTCCAAAGGAAACAGTTCCTTTGCAGACGGCGGCCCTCGGCCCCGCACTATGTACGGGGTTACGAGATTGTCGGCTATTCGACACCTCCGTAACAGCACCCTCAGTGGGAGACATTACGCAGATGCCCGGGATGCACCGTCCCGAACCCATTTCCGTTCCCCTATCATGACTGACCAGGGACAGGAAATGGACCGGGCACACGAGGAGGTTTCCGACGTAGCACCCCAGCCATCCTCACCCTGCCGGCCTAGATATTGCTACTTCACGCCTCTTTTAAAGAATCCCAGGAACTTGTTGAAGAGTTTATATCATCCGCAGTAAAATAATTTTTAATCTATCTTTAAAGAGTTGTGCAATTTCATGAGTGTTGCGAAGTCCCTTAGTGTCGCCGCACACGTGCCACCGACCACAACCACAAAACGCCGCCACCAGCATGTTTCTTGTAGTTTTCATACATTTTATATGGACTCGCCACACACGGTACGCCGGTGGCCGCCACACGCTACAAATCGTCGATGCTCGCTTCTTGTGGCCCGCACCGGCTTATAATGCGCCGATACAAAACGCTCTACTTCTACTTTAGTAGCCGCTTCTAGCTTCTCGTGGCGGCGTTTGTGGCTGTGGCGTGTGGCCCGTGTGCGGCGACATTTATTTGTTTCGATAGTTTATTACACAATAGTTGGACATGGCTAAAATTCCAAAAATAGTAAGTAAAATCTTAAATTAATTACTCCAAACTGAGCACAGATCTGTGTTAATCTGTGCCTATACTTAACCGGACTGAGAAAGTGGATTCGAATTTCAAATGTTATAAAATGTTTAATTACTTGTACTAGTTTATTACGGCGGTATACTCAAACATCAATAAATTCAAATCTTCTACAATTTAAGACAGTTGTTAAATTTTTAAAATGTTCCCGAAATGTTAGAGCTTTTTTAAAATTAAGAACCGTAGTTCATTATCAATTGTTTGTCCCTACTTCATAATTCTCCTGAGGCACATTCAAGGAGGTTTACGCAATAACTCATAGTTTCTGAATAACTAAACTCCAAATTATCATTATCACTTGTTGGCACTTGGAACGAAATTGGCTAGATGCTAACTCCGGCTGGTGCAGCCTTTTGTCGGCTCAGGATTCAGGGAATAATTAATAGCCTCTGCACCCATTGTGGAGACGCCGGCTGAGCAGTTCCTTTGTGTGCTGATTATGTCAAGACCCTTTAGGAGGCGCGCAAGTGCCTCTCATTTCCGGAAATTCACAGTCAGACCGTTTCAGGATATGTCAGCGCCGTCTGCCGAGATATATAGGTGCCATCTCACGTCTGTGACGTTCATAAATAACTACTTACCTACTTCTCTGTGAATGATTAAGTTCAACGAAAAAATAGAAAAGAGTTATTTTTTAAATTAATATTAAATTATAACAAAATAGTATGACAGAATTATTGTATTTACATAGATGCAGCTTTACATGTCTATTCCAATAAACCAGCCTTATAAAAATGTGCAGAACACAAAAAGTGCAAGTTCCATTATTAACGGTTGAATTTTCTTTTATTTTAGTGATATAAAGTGTTGTAGAAATCGATGCGAAAGAATCTGATAGTGATCAGTTCCAGATTTTTAACGAACCATCTAAAAAAATTATTAAGTAGAATAAAATCAAATCAACCAAGTTATCAGATTAGACTTTAACTAGCGTCTTTCACAATCCGAGTGGTTTGATTCCAGCAGCCAAGTTGTTTTATTTTTCTTATTAATATTTTCTTTACCTATATATATATGTAGGAGCTCGATGGCGCAGGTGGTTAGCGCATTCGGGTTGCAGTCGTGAAAGTTTCGCAATGGACTCCCTATTTCATCCATAGGGATGGCCCGTGGCCCTGCAGTGGGAACATTAATTGGCTGATGATGATAGTGATAATATATAAAAAATCAATCAGATTGAAGCTAAAATAAAATAACAATAAATCTATTCACTTATATCATCTTTGATTTTTGTTTCACAACAAAATCTAACCAAACTTCTTTAACAGCTAACGTCTCATTAGCATTCTAAATGTGTGCTTGTATTTTCTAAAGTACTGACCGAGTAATGTGATTACTAGTGAATTAAGTTCGGTAAACTCAGCTTGACTCTTAACGAGCCAGCGCAGGGTGTCGAGATAAAAGCGTGACGCCCACTGACTACCGACGCGATGCAGTCAGCGCCATTTTCCTCCCCATAAAGGATGGTTCCCACCAAACCATACTGGACGCAAGACTTACCTTATTTAAACCTTGTACATAAAGTAGGGTTGAGCCCATCAGTAAAAAAGTAAATTTTTAGTTATGTTTTTAATTTTTAAGCATTTAACTGCAATCTAAAGAAAAGTTTACTAAATTAAAATCCACGTTATTTTTTCCATACTCGCGCGTCATCACCAGTTGATTGTAGGTAGGTACATATTACAGGTACAGGCAGGAGGGTCTTTACTCTAGGGCCAAAAGGGCCATGCTAAGAGCTGCGAGGAGCGGCTGAAGCCGCACAAAGTCATTCTTTACTAACCTATATTTTGATTTATAAAATAAGAAATTGTAAAACGGCTGCGTTGCAAATCTTAATTAGCCCGAAGTGCCAGTTTTTTTACGGCACGGCAAATTTTGATTCGTACCTCGTACTAGGTTCGCAAACGGCAAGAGAAGCGCCCGTCTAGCAGCGTATGTACTCTCGTAATTCATAAAATGTAATTTTGATATGTTGTGATCATTCCGAGGAGGAAGTTCACAAATTTCATAATTGACGATATTTCGAACGTCGATTTTAAGAGTCCGAGAGAGAGAGTTCTATGTAGTGGGAATTATCCTTTACCGTGGAGCGCCAACTAACAATTCCAATAGTGGCCACCGGTTGCACGTTGTAGTTTCAAGATTGTGTTCTGTTTTACTCTGTGCACGAATTGATGTTCCACTAACTATGATGGTGCTGTACCCAAACACATAAATCAAATAATATATGAAAATTTTATGAAATGAAAATATACTTAATTCAAATTGACCCATTTCCTACCCACCCATCTTTTAGTTGATAAGAAGAATGAACACAAGAAACTTAGCAGCATTCACTACACACATAAAATTAAGTAGATACAATACAATAATTATGTGTTACACAGATACGTTTTAATTTACTGACAAGACTTTGCTTACTTCAATGAGCGAAATGTTCTTTATTCCCAGGCACTTGAATCATATTAAGTTATCTAGGACTCAATAATATCCTTTGCTCACCAAAGTATTGATAACAATAGTTTTTAATAATATGAAGAGGTGGATTAACAATACAACAACAAGAAACCGATTGTTCGATTTGTGAAATGTCTTTCAAAAGTGAATTGCGATACATTAAAAATTCTGCTTCAATAATACAGGATTCCTATGAAGACATTATAAAACTTGAAGACATTGAAACAGCAAATTCTACTGTCACCTCAATGATTATTGTAATAAATTCTGTACGAATTGGATTTTACCCGACAGTATAAACAGTCACGTCAGGAAATATAGTAGCTACAGAACACAGTTTATTTTCTGTACTTCTACCTTATCTACTGTGTATTGTAATGAGTCTTAAAATAGTGCACATGACTATACAATTTCTATTATAACGCCCCACCCCATACTCTTTAACGGCGCTCTAAATTGCATCTGTCTAATAAGCAATATATGTAAATAATAAAAATAAAATGTACGATAATACATCAAAGATACATGTAAAGTAAGCACCGAACGCGATCCAGACTGGCCCCACGGCGAGATAAAAGCGCGTTGAGCCGGAGTCAGCACAATTTTCCCCCCAATAGCTCGCGACGCGCGAACTAACGACCTTCGCCGCGTGACAAACGCCCACTCGCTCTATCCGGAGTATTCCGGAGCATGGCGTGTGTAAACGGAGCTTCTAATAGGGCTGACTGTTTGTTGGTTCAGATACTAATCGATAAACACCTCGCGACGTGTAAAGTACACATGACTTGTTTCCTGTTATGTTTACCTGATTTTCTTTCCATAAATATTGTTTGATATTAAAATACACTCGTAGGTACAAGCCTTTATTGTTAAGTACCTTTAGATATTATTTTTGTTACTCTCCCTATAAACGGAGTATCTCTGGCGCGAATGGGTCCACAAAACCGTCTGAAACGTCGTGTTATGCGACATCGTGCCAATTAAAAATTCAATTACATTATGCAAATCAAAGTGGTTTCTTTTTAAAATCCGTCCGCCCCTGACGTATTAAAACTGAGCCATCAATTTCAGCCCTCAGTACCTCCTTATCACCGCCGACGAGGCGGCCCTAGCGACGCGCACCAAATGACGCGGCACTGATGCGAACACCTAACGATTGCTGAGATTTTTACCGTGCTACTAGCTATCTAGATATATAATTTGTGCGCCACTTTATACAATGGTGACGGGGACAGAATTATTTTTATTTACATTAGATACTGAGTATCGATTACATCGTGAAAGTTAATCGTCCTCGACGAAAGAGGGGGAGTACTTTAATACTCTTAGCGACGTAAAAGTATGTGTTAATACAATATAAAGCTCTGCATGTATGTAGATCAACTAAATTCATCTACCTCATAATACTGTGATTACATGGAGGTCGACTAATTAATAGAAAAAAATACCATACCGCAGACGAACTTAACCTTGTTACTCATATTTCAGACCTAATCTTTATCAAGACTAGGCTTCTTCAGTTTGAAATGTTAACTGAGTAAGGATTAGGAGTAACTCTTATCTATGCTCACACAAAAAACTCAGCAAGATCAGGAAACAACAATTCAGCTTAGGTTCCTAAACACAAGGGAGCTTGGGAATATAAGTTTTTGCAAATACAAAGAAGAAACTCTACGAAAATCTTGCTAAATCACATAATAAAAGTTCAAGATATATCCATCGGTTTAACGAACGACGTAGTCGAGAAGCGAGTGCACCGGCCCAAATCGCTGAGATAAGTAACAGCTATACCTACTACGGCTGGACAACGTAAGAAGGTATCTAACAAATATTTCGTTGCTCTTGGTTCTTATTACACAAGTGGTAAAGCCTTCAGATTAAAATAATAAATGTGACATTGTCACATTTATTATTTTATATCAATATACCAATACCTATCAATCTATAACATAGTGTTTGATGAGATGCTATGGAATTTCATTAAGTATATCCGGTTATGATCGAATCGAATCATCTTGTGAGGCCCAAAGCTCTCGCGACGCGCGGCAAATGATGCGACACTGATGCGAACACCTCGATTGCTGCGCCTTTCGTCGTGACACCTAAGGGAATTATTTATGCTTCACTCCGCACTATGATGGCTGAAATTATTTTTCACCGTCGCGTCTCGGCCGTGTCGCGTCACGCGCCACGCCGCCCGTGAATTAGAACCGCGCCAACTGAATGTTGTTTATTTTTCGTGTGTGTAACTTCCCTTTGAACGGGGGAGAGCTGGTTGTTGGTTGGAGGATAATTGAATGATCAAACGAACTTACCTAGTGAAGAAGTGTGAAGTTCGATCTGAATTTTCCTGTTATCGCCAAAGAGATTTATTTTTCTTTACTATATTGTACCCTCAGTACGGCCAGCCAGTCCACACTCAGTTTAGAACGTAGTAAAAAGAGTGGGGGTATCCTCTCTCTTCACCACGCTCTGCCGCCGCTGCTCGTCGGTTCGATGCCTATATATTTTAGGGTATAAGAAACAACATTGACGATGTTATTCTAGATAACTAGGGGGTAAAAAATATTAATGAGGGTGGGATCCTAAATCTCTTCGACGATAACAGGATAATTCAGATAGAACTTCACTTAAGTAAGTTCGTTTGATCATTTAATTATCCTTTTATCGCCTGCGAGATTTGTTTTTCTTTACTATGTAGATTTTCAGAGCATAAAAGTCAGTGTTGTTAAAAAATAAATAGGATATTATCCGATATAAAAAACAATATGTTCATGATTGCTTTTAGATACTTAGTACCAACATGCGTTAAGCTTTGCTAATTAATTATTATCAACAAAGTTGCTAGAAACATTTGAAATTTTATTAAAACTACTTTTCTGCAAAGTCTGCTTTATCTACCGACCAAAGGTGTTCGATGAATGATGTTTGATGTATCATAAAAAAATAAAAACAAAAAACTTTACCAGACCGCCCTAAACATTTAGGGGATGAAAAATAAATGTTGTCCGATTCTCAGACCTACTGAATATACATATAATATTTCACGAAAATCGGTCGAGCCGTTTCGGAGTAGTTCAATTACGCACACCGTGACACGAGAATTTTATATATTAGATAGATTGATCTTATTTATCCACTTTCACTGCGGTAGATGGTTACTTTTGAAGGTCCTTCATCCATAAAAGCAGTTCGTAATCGATCAAATGACTCTTCAGGTTTTAAGCCACATTTAAAATCGTAAAAAATCATAGCACGAAAATGTTCTCGATGCAGATCCATTTTTTAAGGAGCCAAGAAAAATTTAATTGGCTCTTAAAAAAATATGGAGAGAAATTTTAAAATCGAACAGTGGTATTTTTACTTTTAAATAATCGAAGTTTTCAAAACAATTACAAGTGGCCAGTGTCTCATACATAAAAACATTTTTTCGCAAAACTTTCTAATTGACCTGGTATACATAGTCAGGTAATAAGTATTGTCACACAGTAAAAACTTTTCTTTTAGAATGCTGGCCACATAAAAGTTTATTGAATTCGAATTTCGAATTGTTCATGAAAATAAAAATGTATAGGTACTATTTACAATTTTACTCAATTTTAAATATGCAGTGGACGCTTAAAAAAGACCGTGTTGCAGTTATTGCGTTGCATCGTTGCGGTTACGCGCCAATTCAAATTTTTGACATACTGAAAATTTTGAATATAACCGAAAGATTCGTTTATCGTACTATCAAACGATACAATGAAGACTCTAGTGTCGATGACAGGTCAAAAAGTGGTCGCCCTCGGTCCGTTAGGACTCCAGCAGTGATAAAAGCTGTGAAGGCGCCAATTCAAACAAATCCCAAACGTAAGCAGAAACTGTTGGCCCTTCAGATGGGGTTAAGCAGAACCACGGTGAAAAGGGTGTTAAATGAAGACTTAGGGCTTCGGGCATATCGAAGAAAAACAGGACATCGTTTGAATGCTCGTCTAATGGACCTGAAGAGATGCCGCGCTTTGTTGAAGCGGTACGCGGGAAAATCGGGAAATTCTTTTTTCGGCTGAAAAATATTTACCGTAGATGAGAGCTACAACAAACAAAATGATAAGGTGTACGCACACAGTAGTGAAGAAGCGAGAAACCGTATACCGCGTGTCCAACGAGGTCATTTTCCATCCTCGCTCATGGTATGGTTGGGAGTTTCTTATTGGAGCTTAACAAAGGTACATTTTTGTGAGAAAGGTGTAAAAACGAATGCAGTTGTGTATCAAAATACAGTCCTGACGAACTTTATGGAACCTGTTTCTCATACCATTCAATAACAGGCACTGCGTATTCCAACAAGATTCGACGCCAGCTCATAGAGCGAAGAGCACATAAGACTGAAATCGGCGCGTGAAATCGACTTCATCCGACACGAAGACTGGCCCTCCTCCAGTCCAGATTTGAGTCCGTTAGATTACAAGATATTGCAACACTTGGAGGAAAAGGTGTGCTCAGAATAATATTATATATTAATAGAATTGGTGTACCGAAAAGATAAAAAAAACCTTTCATCAGTCATCAAAAAACCTTTAAGCACAAAGCTAGTTCGTAAGTATCTTTAAATATGATGAGACAAAGAAAAGACAAGAAAATTCATAGAAGTTAAAATGAAATGAAAACAGTTGATTAAACCAAAAAAAAAGTTCAATAGAAGCTTTAAAAAGAAAGTTTGTGTAAAATGTCTTTGCAGTGATATCTGCCATCTTGAGGTTCAAAGTGCAGAAAATGCCGTCGGTATTTAGGATAAACCTGCACCCATATTTACAAATTCCTTAAGTAAAATTATTTAAGTATTATCCCTATTTCCAATAGGTGGTAATTTTTTTAGTGCAATTTCAGCGCCCAGAAGGGTGCGTTTAGGGTATATGGGTGTAAGCTTTAAGGTTTCGTATTTCGGTAAAATGGACTGGATATCATAGGGATATTGAATTTAGGTTACGCATACCTAAGTAAAGTAGCTACATATTTAAATTGGCTTGAATGTACCTTTGGCGATAGTTTACCACATATGAATGAGTGTATCCCCGTGGCCATCCAGTTGGTCACAGAAGGTGCATTCCACGATACCGCTGCGGCTGAAACACCGAAGGTGGTAACACTTCCTAATTCATTCACAACTTTTTTTACATATGAAATAAAATATTTTCAATCACAAAACTAGAAAGAAACTCAATTAAGTAGATGAAATTAAAATACTGTAGGCGGGCAGCCCTAGCGCGTGGATACGCCCCGCTCGGCCGTAGGCAGTTATTTCAAGGGCAGGGCCGAGTCACAATACTGTTTAGATAATATTACCGCGACGGCATGCACGGCAACCGGCGCCTAGTGCGCGTGCGACTTTAGCGGGTAAGTCGACTCAATGCCACCATTATTTTCTAATAATAAATCTGCCTAAGTAAATAAAAATTAAAATTCGCGCGGGGCGTGGGTTGATCGGTAGCGGCAGCAGAGTGCGCGGGGCAGATTTAATATTATTTTACTTGCTGCTACGGAACCCTTCATGGAAGAGTCCGACTCGCACTTGACTGCTTTTTTTACTACGCTCTAAACTGTGTGCAGACTGACTGATCGTACTGAGAGTACTACATAGTAAAGAAAAATAAATCTCGGAGGCGATAATAGGAAAATGGATGTTATCATTTTTTAAACAAAGCCTATTTTATTCCGCTCCTGTATCCGTTAAGTTAAATAAAACTAGTTTTTACGGGTTAATGCACGAAACTTTATTTATTTATTGACGTTTCGTAGCCTTTACAGGCTACGTCGTCAGAATTAAACTTTTATTTAATTTGTCGAGCTACATTCGAAAGACTTTTATTGAGCGTTCGGTTATTCCTTTGTTCGATTTTTAAAGTTTTATTGTCTATGTATGAATTTATTATTTAATTTACTTAATAAAGTATTGTATTTAAAATTCTTTTTTGTAGTTTTAAGTTTATTTATTTGACCCTAACTACCGTAAACTACCACCGGTTCCAAAATTGCAATTGGAGCACACACTGCAAGACCATCAGATACTATTAGGTCTTTTTGTTTGCATAATTTAACATAAGAAGGAGATAGAAAGCCTCTCTTGAGTTTGTTTCGCCGGTTCTTCTCAGAAAGGTCTCCCAATTTTGGTTCTCTCTTATAGATATTATTATAGTATACACTAGTGGCCCGCCCTCGCTTCGCTTCGGTGTAGAGCTGTAAAACTACAGCCTGAGAAGCCTGAGAACAAAAACTATAGTCTACAGACAGACTATAGTTTTTGTTCTCAGGCTTCTATTAAAACACAATGACTTTCTTTAAATACCTCATTACTATAGGCACGCGCCGCTGCCGGCCTCCCTGCCAGTACCGCCCGAACCGGTATGTTCCTGCATTTTAAATCTGTAATATCTTCGAAAATATTCATTTAAATTACGTGCTGTCAAGGAACATGCAATATCAATCATCAATATTATATGCACAATGTATTTAAGGTACTTAATTGGATAAGGATTAATGCTGTATTGCTTAAAATCACTTTTTCGTAAATAAGCCATTATTTTCTCGTAATAAGTAATTAAAAAATGGTTATTGTGGGTTATCCCTAAGAGATAGACATATACCATCGCGGACTTTTTTGTAGACATTTTTATGGTGTACAATACTGTATTTACATTATTTTGATCTATCTCATAGGGTTCAGCCAGCGTTAGCAATGTAAGCGCAAAAAAATGTGTTTATTTACGACCTTACATTAAAAACCTCTAAAATTATCAGTGTTTCTCTACAATATTATGCATGTATTATACATATAAACCTTCCTCTTGAATCACTCTATCTATTGAAAATACCGCAACTAAATCCGTTGCGTAGTTTTAAAGATCTAAGCATACATAGGGACATAGGGACATGGGGACAGACAGCGGGAAGCGACTTTGCTTTATACTATGTAGTGAAGATTGAAACAGGCAGGCAGGCAGAGTGAGGTACCTGCTCGATATTTTTAAAACACTACAGCAATACAGGTTTCATCATAATGTTTTTGTTTTATATTATAGATGTTGTTTAAGGCAGTATGTCGTATCGGTACTGAGCTCATAAATATACTTAAAATAAAAGCGAGCATAAACACCAATGTGATAAGAGTTAGAGCCCGATTTTCAAAGCAAAAGGATTCATACGGGAAATGTACGGGAATATTTTTCATGGGTCTCACGTCGAAAATTGCTGAAGATTAAGCTAATACACCGCGTAACCGTCATATTAGGTCATAATATCGATAAGAAAATGCTACGCTGGCATATATTGGCGGTACCTCCAGTGAGCCGAGAGCGCATTAACGCTTGGCCTGGTGCGGATTTTCGAAACACTTCACGCCCGCAATGAAGTCTTCCTAAATTATACGCGGAAAATATTAATTGTATTAAAATATTAATTTGTTTTTTTATATTTTTTAAGGAAAACTTACGTACCTAATATACACATTACGTAGTTTTGTATCAAGAGTGGCAGAGCATTAAGCGTACAACACGCGAGAGTGAATTATAACACATGAGCCTGTTTCTTTTTCATGCAAGTCGCTCGCCACGTTACTCCAAGCGCGAGCTGGTGTGGAAAAGACTCAAGTGGATACTCTCTGGATTGCTAATAGTATAATTAATTCATGTATGTGTGATGGATGTACGTGTACGTATCTGAAGGTAATAGGTAGTTATGCTGTATCCGAATATAAAAGAATGGGTAGAACGAGAGGGGATATGTTCGAGAATGAGCGGACATTGCCTAGGACCTACGAACGGATAATAATGCGGTGTGCGCGTGCTCTGCTTTATAAAATTGTAAAGTTTGTAATTTATCTAAATATCTACGACTGACTTTCACGGTATGATACCCATTTCCTGCATTTATATAATAATATTTTAATCATCTCAAGCATCCTATAAATCCAATTTGTTATTTTGTTTGTCATTTTAAATAAATGTACAATACCAACTGTATATAAGATATTCAAAATGACGCGGAAAAGAAGCATGATGTCCCACCTTTAAGAAACCATTTTACATTATAACATGTCGCCACTGACACATATTTTCTTATCTGTGATTGCAACTCGCCGCGTCGTTGCTCAAAATACCAAATGAATCGGGATGATGCTCTCTTGGCAAAAAATCTTTGTTCATTATACAACAAATTACCTCACCCATCCGATGTTAAGTAAAAGTGAAGTCCAGTCGCGAAAATAGATGATGCTGCTACTACTATTTCAATATTTTAAGTATCCTAAAATCTAATTTACCATATACGTTGGTCACTTTTCGCTGTGCTATAAACGAACTGAAGGTACAGAATACTTATTATACTCGGTTCTGCTCCGCCTTGCGGCAAACAGTATCGTTTCATCACACTCTGCATCTTTCCCGCGTCATATGGTGTTTCAGTTGTTGTAGTTTAAGACATGCGGCGAGTTGCTCTCATGGATAAGAAAAACTCACGTGTCAGTGGGGACATGTGATCAAACAATAATGGTTGACTATCGTGGGAAAGACGTGGGATGACGCTCTCTTGATCACAAAAAAAGTGTATATATTTTAGAGTATTCTTAAATCCAATCAATTGCTTTGTTTATCTTTTTCTATGCTATAAATATAATCTACAAACTGTATCTAACATACTCTGTTATATCCAATCTTATGCAAGCCATTATCATTAGTTTCATTACTACTACTGACACACATTTACCTCTTTCTTTCTTTTTTATCCGGGAGAAGAACTCCCCGCGTCGCTCGAGCCACCAAATGGCGCGGAAAAGACGCAGGATGACAGCCTCTTGATCACAAAATAGTGTATTCTAATTAATTAGTTACCTATTTTATTAATTTCAAGTATCCTATAAATCCAATTTGTTATTTTGTATATTTCATCTTTGGCTGTGCTATAGATGTACTGCCCGAGCTGTACAAAACATACTCGAGTGTATCCCACTTCGTCGCAACCACTATTATTTCATCATACGCCGCCACCGATACATGAGCTTTTTCTTATCCGTGAGAGCAACTCGCCGCGTCGCTCGAGCCACCAAATGACGCGGAAAAGACGCGGGATGACGCCCTCTTGATCACAAAATAGCGTCCCCGAACGTACTCGCTTCACTCTATTGCTCCTTTCATGTAAATAGTAATTTTACACTTTTTTACCTCATTGTCTTTGCCCGATGTATTTTAATTTTTAAACCAAATTGAGTCGATTAGGAAAGACATTAAAATAATTTAGATTAGTCAAAGATATATTAAAATTACTAAGTATAAAGGTATAATATTTTTTATTCTGTAGTGTATGAGATGAAACTTTATTAAATATAGAATATAAAAACCGGTTGGTTTATATTTTTTTTTACTTTAAATAGCTGCACTACATATAAGTAAAAAAAAAAAGTAATAATATTTCATAATTTATAACTAAAAAGGTCCTGAAAGAACAAAAAAAGCCTGCCTAACTTGTCATGATTCATTACTGCAGACATAAGGACGTCGATAGGCAATTAGATATTTCAGTCACAACACAGTTTCCTTTAGATATTAGTATTTTCCCGCTACATAATTTTACAGCTGTTGAATAAGTTAAATCGGTTGTGACTGTCGCAAACGACCCGCGTCCGCTCGGTAAGTAAACCATGACAATATCAAAACTACGTCCGCAGTTTTATTGATCCCACATGTAGTTTTATAGGTAGATGTCCTTAATGTAGCCAGAAATGTCTCCGTTTACTGCTATTCGGATTGAAATGGCTAGCACCATGCAATCGCCAACGCTGTTTTGTAAATTGCAATATGGAAATTATATTTCATACTTAGGTAAGAACTACTCGTAAGCAATTTAACAGTTTAGATAACTTTAGTATAGTCTGAAATAGGTTTGACCTCGGGTAGTTGATCGATTTTGATTCTTTACACATTATTTGATTTGTCGACCTCTGTGGCCGAGTGGTTTGTACGCCGGGTTTCATGGTGTCACCGACTCGAGAGGTCCCGGGTTCGAATCCCGGTGGGGGCAGATGTTTGTGTGATGAATACGAGCATTTGTACTCCAGTCATGGATGTTTAATATGTATTTCTATATATATATATAGAAATACATATTAAACATCCATATGTATATATATATATATATATTTATGTACTATCCGTTACCATAGTATCCCATAACACACAGCCTTATAGTGCTTACTTTGGGGTGAAGCTAATAGGTGTGAGTGTTGGAAATATTTATTATTATTATTATCCTAAACTGCAACTACTTTGGCTTCAAAAGCTGCATCTAAGAAGTACTTTCCATGTGTTCAAAAGCAAACATAATCTATAAATATTATTATTATAACTCTCACTCATACCAATTCAATTCACCGAGCCCCAAAGTAAGCACTGTAAGGTATGTTATACAAGTACATATCCATGAACAGATCCATCCGTTCAGTTCACGACTCCGTGCCATAAAATTAATAAGTCAAAAACAGTGTTATTAAATTAAAGTCGTTCAGCGATTCTGAAACCGGCAACGTCTTGTACGTGTAAAACAGACCAAAAGAAAACCTATAAAGGCGGCTCCAGACTCTCCGGTCCCAGCTAGGATTGCCAGATCGAGAATTCTTACTATCTGGATAATATTTTAAAATGTCGTTTTTCGGGTTGTCGTCTAGAGAATTATACACCCTTCCTCTCACCGAACGACTTCTGTAAGTCAATGCACATGCACACCTACTAATTCTTGTTTTAAAGGGTTAACAATAGGTGTATCGTCATGTTCGCTTTTCAGGAGATTTTCTCATTTCTCGGGACTCCGATTCCCAACCATCTGGCAATACTAGTCCCAGCCGGCGTTATCCCGTCTTCCCAACCGTTGCGCGGCACTAATGTCCAATATAACACTCATTGTGCCCTAATACGCAGTAACGAACCCCTCTTTCCCCTTTGTCTGTTCCTCGAGCCCTTCTTTGGATTAGGGTTGCTACCGCCGAATTGGGCTATTCACGTAATGAATCTTTGTCCGTATCTGAAAATCCGGATAATGAAATCTACGAACTTGTTTAGAACAAATATTGGATTTGTCCATGGTATGGTTGGAACTCATTGAACATTTTCATTATCATATTTTTATTTGAGATTGCCCGCGGAGCAAGACTGCCTTGTACTCCAGAGCTTCTACGTTCAAAGCACGATTTATTTGTACGATGTGCATATATGATTTCTGGTTTTATACGTAATTTACCATTTCAAAAAACAATCTAAGTTTGGGACTATATAATTGGTGTGACTGTGAGTTGTCTAAAATTTATTATATAAATAATTTATCAAACTTTCAAGAGAATTATGTATACAAATAACACTTCTGTTAGATTTGTAGTATAGCTAAAAAAACTTAAAAAACTTCAACTTGCACCAGGTATCGTCAAGGCTGTAAGTAGGTAAATTACAAATGTTTTCAATATAAATAAGGAAATCTTGAAAATGTGTCAACGTAAATTAATTGTTATATGCTATATATCATGAATTTGACTTACTAATTGCGAGTACTAAGTAAATTAAAGGTCTTTTTAATAAGTCTGACTGATGTCAGAGCTTTTGTATTACAGCAAATAATTGATTAGTAGCAGCCCTATTAGATGTTAATGCTGACTCGTCATTTTTACCTTATCAGTTATATAATGTTACAGTTACTTATGAACGCGCACGTAGAGAAATACATTGACCAGAATATGAAATATGTATATGTATAAAATATATGTATGTATGTATTTACCACCTTAAGGATTATAATTGCATGCACACATTTAGGTCACAAGTTCTAAATGAATAATTTGACTGAGCATAGATTATCTTTTTTGTAATGGTATGACAATCAATCGCTCTAGGCAATGGACTGTCTACTATCAAGATTTAATATACACATATACCTAGTCAGTTCATAAAGTCTGTCACATGTTTAATATAAAATAATTGAAACAAGTTTATTCATTAAGTAACCATTTATATACCAAAATGAACTTAACAAAACATAGATTCTTATGATAATAAAGCTTATTCAAAATGACCTCCGTGATTTTGAATACAGGCCTTCAATCTGCGCGGCCAGTCGTCTATCGCAGCACGAACGAGGTCCATGTCAATATCGGCGGTATCTTGTAATCTAACGGACTCAAATCTGGACTGGAGGAGGGCCAGTCTTCGTGCCGGGCGAAGTCAATTTCTCTCATATTTTCTCAGTCTTGTGTGCTCTTCGCTCTATTAGCACGAGCCGAATCTTGTTGGAATATCCAGTGCCTGCTATTGAACATAGTATGAGACACAGGTTCCACAAGGTTCGTCAGGACTGTATTTTGATACGCAACTGCATTCGTTTTTACACCTTTCTCACAAAAATGTACCTCTGTTAAACCCCAATAAGAAACTCCCAACCATACCATGAGCGAGGATGGAAAATTACCTCGTTGGACACGCGGAATACGGTTGCTCGCTTCTTCACTACTGTGTGCGTACATCTTATCATTTTGTTTGTAGTAGCTCTCTTCTACGGTAAAAATTTTTTCATCTGAAAAAAGAATTTCCCCATATTTTTTTCCCGCGTACCGCTTCAACAAAGCGCGGCATCTCTTCAGTCTCAGGTCCATTAGACGAGCATTCAAACGATGTCCTGTTTTTCTCCGAAATGCTCGAAGCTCTAAGTCTTAATCAAAACCCTTTTCACCGTGGTTCTGCTTAACCCCATCTGAAGGGCCAACAGTTTCTGCTTACTTTTGGGATTTCTTTGAATTCGCGCCTTCACAGCTTTTATCACTGCTGGAGTCCTAACAGACCGAGGGCGACCACTTCTTGACTTGTCAACTACACTAGAGTCTTCATTGTATCGTTTGATGGTACCGTAAAAGAATCTTTTGGTTATATTCATATTTTTCAGTATGTCAAAAAATTGAATTGGCGCGTAACCGCAACAATGCAATAATTGCAACACGGTCTTCTTTAAGCATTCACAGCATATTTAAACATAAGTAAAATTCTAAAAAGTATACATTTTTATTTTCATGAACAATTCAGAATTCGAATTCAATAAACTTTTTTGTAGCCAGCATTCTAAAAGAAAAGTTTTTACTGTGTGACAATACTTATGACCTGACTGTGTATATATTTTTTTAAATACTTCGCCTCACACTAGGATTTCCTTCTGTATCGTAGCTGTAATTACAAACATATAATCTCACATGCACATTGTACGTCCAGACCAGGACAAATTTCTGTAGGCCATACAAAATATCTGTGCCGTACGGGAATCGAACCCGCGAGCCGTTGCGCAGTAGGCGACAACCTCTGCACTAGCCGTGACGTCAAACAAATATAGAAAACCATTGAAAATAGTAATATTTCAGTTTTTTAACTAAGAATGTGAAGAAATAATAAAATAGAAACTTCAAAAATCTTTATTTAATATCTAGTATCTCTGCAGCTATGACGGCACGTAGTCTATCTCGCATTGATGTAACAAGACGCGCGCATAGATCGGTCCCGCTAATATCATTCCCTACTCGAGCACAGAGTGATCTTCTTCTTCATAATCTTCTTCTTACTGAGTAAGAAGAAGATGGCTTATGGCCGCGTTGTTTCGTCCATAGTTAAATTTAGCTATAGTTAATGCCACTTCAAATACATAGTACATGTGCCAATATTTTGACAAATGCTTATGTTTTCTCTAGTATTTTAACTATAGTCAAATTTAACTATGGATAAAATAACGTTGAATTAGTTGTAACAAACAAGTTGAACAAATGACGATGCATACTATAATAAGCATTCTATGCAAGCTTGAGTTTGCCATTGCAAACGTCTTCGTTCAATAGCCGTTCTTTCAAAAATCAGTATCAATCAAAACTAACTATGAAAAACTCTTATAGCAACAATATAAAAGACATCCTCCGCGATTAATACATTCTTGGCCCAAAATCAAAAGCGCCGGCCAAAAAAAAGTGCTGTATTCTGATAGAACACGTCCGCCTTAGCATTTGTTACTTTGGCACCAAAGCTGTGGTGGTGCTACCACCACTACGCTTCGTAGTACTTGAGTTCTCTCCGTATTTTTATACATTTTCGATCAAAAATAAAAAAATGAAATTTTCTTTTTATCGATCGCATACATATTCCTAAACCTATACCCTTACTCCATATTGGTCCTGCTTCACATCCTTCCACATCCCACTCCCTCCATTTCCAAAATTGTTGCCTTGGATGTATCCTTTAGTCCCACGGACACTGTACCCACCCATTAATTATTATTATACATTGTTTTGGTTAATTCATTTGATCTAAACATATACGAAATGTGACATTCACACACCACTCAAAATTGGGTAGCACATCTGACCCCACAAACTTTAGACCTATATCCGTGTTACCCACCTTTAGTAAGATTTTTGAAAAGATTATGCTAGATCAAATGCAATCATTATTTATAGTAATAACATTCTTCATAGTAAACAATTTGGTTTCACAAGGGGTCGCTCAACAACCGATGTTGAGCTTGTACAGCAAATTTTTGATACCTGGGAGAACTCGCAAGATGCATTAGGTGTATTTTGCGACTTATCAAAGGCTTTTGATTGCGTTTTTCATGAAACATTGATCAGGAAACTTCACCACTATGGATTTAGAGATACCACTCTGGATCTTATTGTATCTTATTTGAGTGATAGGGTTCAGAGGGTTGACATCAATGGAGTAAAATCTCCTGGTTCGTCGGTTAAGATGGGAGTTCCGCAGGGCTCAATCCTTGGTCCTTTCTTATTTTTAATTTATATCAATGACTTGCCCTATTTTGTAAAGGATAACCACGACATAGTATTGTTTGCGGATGACACTTCACTTTTGTTTAAAATTAAACGTAGGGAGTCACAAATTGATGACGTGAACAGGTTTATTTCGAAGGTAGTCCACTGGTTCAATGTTAATAATTTGATGCTAAATGAATGGAAAACTAAGTGTTTGAAATTTGTATTACCTAATGTCAAACAGGTAAAAACTAATGTAAATAAAAAGGATCGACATATGAGCTCTGTAGATAACACAGTGTTCTTAGGAATCACACTAGATTCTAAGCTGCAGTGGGGCCCACATATTGATGGATTGTCGAAGAGACTTAGTTCTGCAGCATATGCTGTAATGAAAATACGGTAGTTAACGGATATAGAAACTGCCAGATTAGTCTACTTTAGTTATTTTCATAGTGTAATGTCTTACGGTATTTTACTGTGGGGAAATGCCGCCGACATTCAAACTATATTTGTGCTGCAGAAGAGGGCTATTCGATCAATTTATAATCTTAAAGTTAACGATTCATTAAGAGATAAGTTTAAAGAAATAGGTATATTGATAGTTGCATCACAATATATATATGACAACCTAGTATTTGTAAAAAAAAATATTAATTTGTTTACTAAAAATAGTAAATACATACACATAATACTAGAAATAAAAATAACTTAACTTTACCTGCTACTAGGCTCCACAAAATCAATAATTCATTTAGAGGTCTTAGTGTTCGCTTTTACAATAAAGTTCCAAGCAATATTCAAGAGATAAGCATGACTTAATTTAAATCGACCATTAAAAAATCACTAGTTAAGAAAGCATATTATAAAGTGTCTGATTATATTACAGACAAAAATGCTTGGAAATGAACTGTTCCAACCATTCCAACGGGTATTTCTATATGATTTAAATTATGAATTATGTGTTGACAATACTATAATTAAATTGAAAGCTGTATATAAAGTTGATAACTTAAGGAAGATTATCAGACTGTTTAAGAATATTTGATTGACAAAACGGCGTGGTCGTGATTTCTCCTTTGCCTTGTTTTTGTAATTGTTTGTGGTGTCCTACAGGTAAATGACCTTAATTTAAGTAAATATGTTGTAGTAAGTATGGGCAGTTATGGGTAGTCATGCTCTCATAATAGTCTCTTCGGCGGTGTCGTGTGAGGCGGGTCGTTACGTTACCTAAAATATGGTTGAGCGAAGCGATGGCTGGTTCATGCTCGTGAACGAGTGCTGCCAGCGGAGATGAGTCTCCCTAACTTCCTTAATATTGAAGTTAATGTTTAATCACACTTAATATAAATAACACTATTTGTATTTATACTGTATGACACAGCAATCAAAATGCAGGTAAACAATTAATGTATGTTTAATAATTATGTAATGAAAAGTGACTTCATGAATCACCCCTGAAGTCATTTTTCAATTTGACGACTCTGTAAATAATAAAACAGGGAGAAGAAAACAGCCCTTGCTGAGTTTCTTGCCGGTTCTTCTCAGTAGAAGGTCTCCCGCCGTAGATTTACGAACCGATGGCGTAGCTTCTAGACATTCATGAGTGCTTGTGACAGCCTAAACTGAATAAATGATTTTGATTATGATTATGATTACTCATGTAGTGCTACAGCTTTGATATCATAGTAACAAATGATAAGGCCAACGTGTAATCAGAATACAGCACCTTTTTTTTGGCCGGCACTTTTGATTTTGGACCAAAATGGAGGATTTCCTTTACTAAGAAGTAAAAAATAAAACCACTAAAAATTAGAAAATTAATAACAATAATAATATTCTTTATTGTAATACACCATACAAGACACACAAGCAAATTAAAAACATTCTAGATAGAACGTACACAATATAGGCGGCCTTATTGCTAGGCAGCAATCTCTTCCAGGCAACCCATAATAGGAAGATAAATAAATATGAAGGAGAAAATGAGGGGTGTTATAGAAATAATAATAATATCAATGGCAGGAAAACAGATATATCTAAGGAAGGAAAGAGAGAGGATGAAGGATTTTTTTTACATCACTGTTGGGATAAATAATAACTCCGAACTTGATTTCTAAACGAGTTCAGAGTGCAAGTTCTTCGATTATTAAAAATTAATACTCCTTTACCGTATTTAAAGTTGGATTCATGCTATATCTGTGAAATCATGGTGGTGAAATCTGGATTGACGCTGAATCCAAATCCAACTGGTTTAAACAGGTTTTCATTTGTCATTCATAAAGGCTTTCTGTGAAACCACTTTTTGTTTTGTTAAAATAGGCTTTATTTTTCACATTTAAAAAGTCAGTACCATATTAGCGACTTTTGGTATCTAGCCAGCATTCTCTCTCATAAATTTCATAAAATAACCAAACCCCAATTTTTGTCCTCCATAATTATATCTGAAGTAATTTTTCATCATGATGACTCTGTATATAATAATACAAGGAGAAAAAAAAAACAGCTCTTGCTGAGTTTCTTGCCGATTCTTCTCAGTTCAAAGTCTCCTTCCGTAGTTTTTGAACTGAGCTAAGCCTAGACTGAATAAATTGTTTTTGCTTTCATTTCATTTTATTTGTACTACATATTTGTCATTAAGAAGTTTCAATGTTATAAGGGATGATCTCGAAGGAAACTGATTAAAGCAAAAAGAAAACATCAAAATCACACTTGGCGCAATAATCGCGCAACGAACATACAAAAATGCATAGTCAAATTGAAAACATGACTATACATTTCTTTCTGAAGTCAGTAAAATTAGTTAACAGATATGGGCCCGTCTCAAAGGAAAACTCTTTCAAATACAAAACATGATTGTGTAAGGAACACTCAGGCAAAATTGTTAACCATCTCCTTTACGAAGTTTGGAGTCGTTTAATAAAATTGAATAGATAGTAATGGAATACTAATTCTAATCTATGCAAATCGGAAGATTTCGAGCGGTCGAGAGTACATCGTTATCGGTAAAAAAATCACAAACATGCTCCCCAAGTTGAACAGAAGATATAAATCTGGTACTCTAATAACATGCGGTGGATTTCTCAACGGGCCGTTTTATTTCGCAGCACAAAGCCTTCGACCCAGTAAATCCGACGATATCTGGGAAATGCGACAGTGTGCCACAGGCGTTCGTTTTGGGACGCACTTTAAATTTTCCGACTGCGAAAGGACGGATATCGCTGTGAAATTTAAAACGGCGACGGACGGGGTGGAGACAAAAGTGTGCGAACGGTTAGTTTTGGGGCTAAAATGCAGATTCGTGGATAGATTCGAATTAAAGACAAAGCTGGAGCGCATATCAATTTCGCCGCCTACATCGATGCCGCTTTGAAACGGTCTTTTAAAATCTGTGTGCTGACTGAGTTTTTAAACTGAATGAAGCCTATGTAGAACCTTTTTCGTTACGGACCGTTTTTAATGAATTATTCTGTGATTTTATCTAGACGGCAGTTTACAATGACATACAACTTCACGTATACGCAAACGCTAACTTGCCACTTATTGCTCAAATCAGCAAGTTATTCAAAGGACTAGACAAGGGACAGCAGATTTTCTACGAATTGCAGGGCGTTCTCCTCCACCTTACAGAATACGGGAAAACTTTTCATTATTCTATAATGTATTGTATTCCTTACTAACTCAAATTGACAAGATAGGGTTGGTGTAGCATTTGTCTCATATCAGTAATAGTCGCGTTCTGATGCCACTTCACTTAACACCAGATAGGAAGAATTCTATAGATCGTCTGTATATATATTATTATAATAAAGAGGTAAAGTTTGTGATTGTGAGGTTGTAGGGATTAATCTCTGGATCTACTGAACCGATTTTGAAAATTAATTTACCAATAGAAGCCTTATCATAGCTTGCAAAGTCAGTAGGTGAAAAAACATTTGATCGAAAACGTTTCTCACGAACGCGATGAGAGATAATGATTGAGTTCAGGAGAAAAATTGTAGAGTTTGATAACGTTTACAAAAAATTCAGCGACAGCATATGTCTAATTTTATATTTAATTAACAAAAAGTGGTTGAAAAAAATTCGTTAGGTCACATTTTTTTGTCATATTATCAACAATTACGACAATATTCTTATTAATATAAGTAAATGTATCGTCACAAGTATTGAACGCAAAAAACTTTTCCCTTTTACTACACATTATTTGGACGAATCATGAAAGAGGTAAAAATGCACAGAACAGAAAATAAAGTAGCTCCCGCTATCTTTACGCTTACACTTTTTAACTACGCAACGGATTTAAATACAATTTTCAGCGATAGATAGAGAGACTCAAGATAAAGGTTTATGTATAATAAGGCTCGAGAGCAAAAACTATAATAGGTCACACCGAAGCGAGGCGAGCGGAGCGCTAATTTCAAAAATAATTTCATACTTCTTCGCATTATTTCGAACTTGGCTGAGCGTTGAATTCATGCTATGTTATATACGTAGCTCACTCTACGTACACAATTTACATAGCAAGTTCACCAGGTCTCTCTGCCTACAAATTGTGCCAATGTGTGTAAGTCAAGCCGAGGCGGGAGTGAAAACGGCCACACTCGCGGGGACAGCGCGCCGCTTTGCATAATGTTGCCACTTACGTACTCTGCGTCCTACCCGGTAATAATGCGACGTGTGGAATTGATTACAGCGAGGTTTAGTGAGTGAAAAATTGAGACTCAACCAAAGTGGAACATAAGATTTATGCTTGAGCTTTTCTCTGTGCCTACATTATTTAAGAATAGGTATTTTTTACCTCTTAACACTCCTGGGAAAAAAGGGAAATAAAAATTTAAAACCCGAATAAGTAAAATTGAAACTAAAAGAGATTGAACCGAGATGACCAATTTCTGTGTCTAATTCCAACCTGTCGAGCATAGTATGTGTATTCATTCGTATTATGCCATTATAAACAACTATCACAATCGGTGGTCTTAAGATGGGTGACCAAAAATATTATATATGAACTATAGATGAAACAAAGGGCCGTAAGTGTATAAGCATCTCGGACCAATACCGTTAACCTAAAAGAACTTAACTTTATAACTCAGTTAAAATATTTTTTATCCGTAACGCACAGAAGCAGGACTTTCATCACCAAAATGAAAATGAAAAATAACCTCGACTGAGAGATACAACTTCGCGTTCCACAATGGCACTGTTTTGAATCGCACGATGAATCAACAACTTTTGTGAATGTCCGATTTTTTATTTGAGGAACATTAAGCTTTGTAACTCGGCTACATGAACATTCGTGTGAACTCAAATTTAGAGAAAGAGGACTAAATTTAATGTTTTTAAAGTGATACTTATATTATATGTCCAGAAATTTTTAATTTTCAATGATCCCAGCCGAGGAAGATGTTTTTTTATTAATGATGTTAAAAGTTTCACTTGCATCAAGGTTTAAAATGCTTTTTTTTTAATCTGTGAAACCAGAAAGAGCTATCTCTTTTTTGTTTGCTTCCTATTGATCGGAACTCACCTCTAATTCACTCTTTGTGCTGAACTGCAAGCGAAAGTTCGAAGTTTTCCAACTCCCAAGTTGCATTATAACTCATTTATCATAACAGTTCTATTGGAGGATCCTTTGTTGTGCAAAGAAAGGAAAAGGAGAATATTTAATTTATTTAAAAAAAAATGTGACAATAAGATTCAATACAATGAATGAATTGTAGTCGCTATAATGTTTATTAAGTATATATATGTCGTGGCCATATCGTAGATATGATCACTTCATGAAATCCTCGAGAATTTCATGAAATGGTCGCATTTCATGAAATGTTTCACTATCTATTGGCCACATCATGATGTGGTTTGGGCAGATCAATGATGAGAAATCGTTTCACGATATGGCCAACTAAACGCGTGGCTACTTCATGAAATGGCAAAAATTATTTGATCAAATTGTAAAGTAGTTACATTAATTACCGGGAGAGGCGCTGCAAGCGCTTTGTTTATATATTTATATGGCGGCCGCTGCCGACAATGTTGTTTCTCGCAGTGAAAAAGTGCATAATTCGTTATTTAATGAGGAAGAAAGTTAACAAAAGGGTTTTCGACGAAACAAATTAAGGAGAGTAGGGTAACTACGCAAAAGAAATCTATGGACTATTACTGGCTGTCAAAATATGACATTTTTGAAACTGCGGTTGAGGTACGAAGTGCGGATGAGAATCAATGCCGTACAAAGATATACTGTATAACTGTACTTCCAGGGCCTAAGAGGTGATACTTGAATTTCTTTTGTAGAAACGGTCTCTTTTAATAGAGTTTTTTTTTCCGGCGCTTAACCGGCTGCTGCCGCGGCACGCTCGCTTTGCTCGCTCGACTCGCGCGCCATGGTCACAACACTAACCTAACCTAATGTGAAGTATTACCGTTTGGTCCCTGGAAGAACAGTTAAGTCTACTATTGTAATATGTACCAAAGCACCTTATTATTTCTAAATATTTGATAGTTTTCTAAATATAAATGTGTAAGTTCTTGACATGTTTGATATTTAATTTAGGAAAAAAAAAATTTGTGTATTTTGTTACAAAAATTTGATTAAATTTGTTTGTGTCATTCGGACTTAAATAACAACAAACAAATTCTTACATATTCTGGATTTTTAATAAATATTTTATAGACACCCTAATTATATGATCCGGCCAAATGTGGATGACCAAATCGTTAAATGTTGACGATTTAATGATCTGGTCAAATTAAGTTGGCCACATCATGAAATGTGACCATTTCATGAAGTGAGCAAATCTACGATATGGCCACGACATATATATAGAAAATATTCTTCGCTTTGTTTTCGTATAGTGACTCAATAACGTCACATTTTGAATTTTATTGATCTTAAATATTAGTTTTCTGAAACAATAGTCATAGGTTGCCAGCTCATCCCCTAAAACATTTTCCGAAAATGAACTCTTCTAATGTGTATATAATGATAAAGACAATTGTGTAAATTATGTAAATATATGATCGTGTGTATATCGCTACCAGCCCCCCAATCCCCCCATGCCCTAAAAAAGCCGTATATTATAAAGTATCGTGGAAATTACATCGTCAGTTAACTAAAATGCTCATAAAATACAAACTACTGGGCCAAACTCCACACAATTTTTACATTACCAAATGACAACTAGTCCGCATCGGTTAAAAAATAATCACGTAAATCAGGTTTGTAATATCGGCGCAATCGGTCACAAAAAAAACATACCGACGATATTGGAAACCACTCTTTTTTGAAGTCGGTTAAGAATTGATACCAGGCACATTTTATTTCGCCCCCAGTCCAGCTAGATAGTCTTTTTGTCTACTTGAAGAGCTTATTGCTTCGTAACAGAGCATCAATAGCATTATACATCCACATTGATAATATCATACCTATAGCCACATAAACGACGCATTTGGCACCGACTCGGTTTAAGTTGCGGCCCAGAAACAACTGTAGGCGGCTACAATATTTTCCTACACTATCCTGTCCATATATATCTAGTTTGTTTTTATATGCAGAGTCGATTTATCAACAAGATCGTTGTATTTAGCACCACTAGTAACGTCCTCATTAGATCGTGAATTCTTTAGATGAAGCCAAAAGGGGATTTAATTTCTCATTAGAATAACCAATATGATACAATTTGATATTGATAGCACTAAAGAAGTCATTGAAATGACTGTTACCCTCGTCCAAGTACCTATCCACTATCACTACAATCAAAAAGAAGCAAACACTGCACACAAAGTGAAATCTGAACAGACATAATAATAAATGAACAAACAGCCAGCTTGCACACGCCATTAATAAAACGCAAGCAAACAACAATTGAATGAATATAATACCAATTATCCATTGTGCTGTCGTTATTTCACGTTGAGACGGAGAAAATGTGTTTTGTTCGGGAGGATGTGGGTTGGCCGCTGCTCCCTTGTAGGTGTGGGTGGTGGCTTCTTCCGATGATTTATCTTCGGGCAGTGCAGGGCCTCAGGCCAGTCTATTCTTTGTTTTTCCGCTTGCATCGTAAATGACGTCACGATTAATTGCTTTTTCGAGTTGCGACTCCGTTGGCACGTGCCTTGCGATTATGAGCCACCAAACTTGTACCTGAGACGAATATTGATGTAGAATATTTTTTTAGATGATTTGTTGCAAGTAGAATGAGAATGAAATCATTGAATATTCTTACATTTCTGCTAGATCCAGCCTCATACCTGAGTCGTGTTTAATTTTATCGAGTATAATTGGTTTTTTCGATACAGAAATTTTACAATCGTTGTCAGCATATTTGCCAGAGCTTTTGTGGTTACGGGAATGATGTAAGGATAGGCAACGCAATCCGTTAACAATTCGATATATTACCTATGTCATAAACTACTATTGATAGAATGCATACTTCATAAGTACTCGTACTTGGTTTGCCACATTATGAAATCTGGACATTACCATCTCCTCAACCAACGCTATCTGTATCAACGCTAGCTCTTGACTACCTGAATGCGATGACAAAAATTTTGCATGACATGAAAATCAAATATAAGACGAAGCTTAACAGCGATATCAGGGCTTCAAGCGTGTACCAACTGTTACTTATGGCCTGCTTCTTATAACGAATAGCTAACGGATGTTCACTCCTTCTGTAGACTTAGAGCTGTCACTGATGAATGGCTACATTATCGTTAGCAACTTTCAATTTAGTTCTCCACCGAACAGAGATGTGTAGATAAACATTGAAAAATAATACGCCCCTTTGATTACACCACTCGCTTAAACGGAATTAGGTTAAGCAAAGCAATTGTACGTATAAACAGTGATCGGCATACGAGTTCACCGCAAGTTTAACATTTCCTCAATGTATATTGAACTTTGAGCAAACATGTTTAAACCAAAAACCAAAAGTGAATATGCATGTTTTTTATATTTTTATTTAGTAGTTTACATCTTCTTTATACTGCCGTCCTCAAGCTAAAACGCGGCTAAATGACACAACCAACTTTTGAGTTATGGCCAAAAAACGGCTAGTAATTTAAAATTATTGCTATTTTGTAACCATTCAGCACCTGACGGATTTTTAGACTTAATCTATAAACGATACAAATACTTGTTAAAGACAGATCGACAGAGTATTAAAAACTATATAAGATGCAATTTAGGGCTGAAAAATCTACCACATGCACGGAGGAAAAACAAAGAGGAGGTGTGGTGATTAAATTTTCTCAAGAAACGACGCGTGATAATTTGCGGGGTGCGGGGTGTTCAGCTCCGCCCACTTCTCAATATTTCATCTATCGGCTAATAGCAAAACTAGCTTAGGTTGATATTTATGTTACTACGTAGTAGTTCAGCTATCTAACACTAGATGTTCAAAAGTTTTGTATATAATGGGACGTACTCAGAACTTGAAGCTTCAAAAAAATGAAATATGTAGGTAAATAAATAAAATAAACGTTAACAAATTTGACCGATTTTAAAAATTTTAAGGTATAATTTTTATTATTTTAAAACATGTAACTGCTTGATGAAAAAAAATCCAGGCAGACCAGGCAGCAGACGGGACTCGAACCCGCACCCGCTCCCGTCTGCTGCCTGGTCCGCGTGGATATTTTTCTAGTTATATTTTCTTTAGATTTAAAATTTAAGGTAGTTTAAAAATAATAGACAAAATGTTATTACAAACATAATTTTATTAAAAAACATCAATTACCTGTAAATAATAGTTTTGGTTAGTTGTTGTCGGTTGGTTGCCGTATCGTTTTGTATTGTGGCAAAATGCTTAAAACGAATATCAATATATTTTTCTGCAATCGAATTCATCAGAAATACAACATGATTAACTGTAGGTGATTGGTCAAACATATGGTTGGCCGATTTTTTGAAACAATCTTGTCCAATAAGTGATTTTAATGTATTCGATACAATTTTATGTTTACGAAAGTTAGGAGTATTCAAAGATTGCGATTTAACACAACGAATACTGCCTTCGGTCCGTATACATATTTTTATGACATCTCTAGATGGGAAAGTAAGACCACCCTTATTTTAAGTTTTTATCAAATCAAGGTCACTATCGTCGTAGTTATCAGCATATAATTCTTTGAGACAGCTCTCACATTTGATCTTGGAATGTAAATATTTGACCACATACCCAGAAATATATGCTACTATTTGACGGCGCAAATAGTCACCTATAGTTGTATTTAATTGTTCATCAAATTCCAATAACATATCGTCAGGCATAGGCTCGACATCCGTGCTATCCGAAGACTCGAAACTCATTTTATTTAAAATGCGATAACGTTCTGATGTAATATTAATTTTTTGCACAGAAGATTCATTTAAAATGGAAATATCTTCTTCTTCTATGGTGTCCAATCCGGTCTATTAAGTTTTGAAATCCATTGCTGTTTTAAATTATCGTTGGATGGAAATCTAAAACGAACATAAAAATAATTAAAATTTATTTACTTGGTAAATAATTTAATACGTATTACGGCCCTGGATATTTGTAACGTTTAAAAAGTTATTCTATATGACGACAGATGGCGGCCAGTTAGTAATATATTGATAAAATTACTGTTTTAGATACTAAAAATTATTTAGGAATAAGTGTATAACAGTTTTCAGTATTTACGTATGATTATTACAATATAATACTGCAAAATTATACGTAAACTTGTGTATTTTCTTCCTAAAAGTGTCGCCATCTGGTGTCAAGTAGTAGAATTTTAACGCTGAAAGCTGAGGCTGAGAATGTTCTAGAACTTATATATTTAATTACGTATAAAATTACTTACAAATGAAATGTGATGCCATCCATATTATCAGAACGTCTGTCTGAGTAACTTTGACATAGTAAAACACAAAACTTCATCCTTTTCTTGTTAAAAACGCAAAAAAACACTTATAATGCGAGTCTCGTTAAGTGTGCACCTGACGAACGCTGAAAGCATACTGACTTAGGCCCCGCCCACAATGATGACGTCAGGACCTAGTTGAAAATCACAGTGCACAGTTGCTTAGGCCAGCTCCTCTTTGTTTTTCCTCCGTGACCACATGTCACTTAGCCGCACTTTAGTTTCAGGACGGCAGTATACAGAATATACAAAATCTACGTCGAAAAAAAGTGTCTAAAAAGAATTAAAAAAAAATAGCCACTTTTTTTTGTTCTGTGGCTGTTTCCGTTTTACACAGATATTTCGCCAATATCCCGTATTGAGAGAGACACGATATGAGAGAGATTGCTCGGTATTTATACACTAAATAAAAACTTTGCACGGTCAGTTTAAACGCGTGCTATTTTTAAACGATTGGATGTGACAACACGATCCATTAAACCTACACACAAGATCAATGACCTTAAAAGATACTGACATTGAGACTGACATTTTGCGTTCCATACCATCACTGCGGATGGAAGTCGGAATCTACGTCAATCAATAAGACATTATGTTTCATACATTTTTGGTAAAAATTTTAATGTCATAGTGAAAAGTTGCATTCGGTGTCTAGGTGGAACGCAGCTTTGACATCTGCGTATTCGCACTATAACATGGAGGGTAGAGAGAAGGAGAACGATCGCTACGTGCTATATAGCATTAGCCCGCCTGTCCCTGAAAATTTGTAGAATTTATAGTTCATTTTTATTAGTATCTGTGAGTTTAGCTGTTTATGAGTACAAGTTGATGAAGTTGAATAATTTACAAATTTTCTTCGCGGTATTGGTCATTTAAAAGCCCGCTTTTATTGAGACAACTTACGATCGCAGCGTCTCACTTATTTTGTCCAAATTTTTGGGACACTTTTTTACTACACCCATCCTTCTCTCTAACCTCCATACACTATAATCTCGTTGGCATTGGCATATCCTGTGAACATCACGTTTGTTATATTTTTAACA
Source organism: Chilo suppressalis (assembly GCA_902850365.2). Classification (NCBI taxonomy): domain Eukaryota; kingdom Metazoa; phylum Arthropoda; class Insecta; order Lepidoptera; family Crambidae; genus Chilo; species Chilo suppressalis. The sequence continues at coordinate 10,394,362 of OU963910.1, read as the reverse complement.
TCACAACCGCTCTTGTCGTGTTTCAAAATTTTGAATTTCCCACAAGCTTTTCGCACTTTTATATCAGTAATATATTGCTCAAAAAGAAAGTTTATAGACAAATATTGATGGAGGGACAACTTAAAATTAATAAAGTTTATAGAAAAATAAAATGAGGCTTATTTGAATTACATGCATATTCCCTATTGAAGAATTTTTACACTGTCGCACTTGGACATCTCTATAAAGAACACGGTAAACCGAGACATTGTTTTTTAACCGGCGACGTATAACTCTTCGTGGACGTTAATTAACTTTTTATTCTTCCCGTCTCGCTGCCGAGTGCTAGGTGAGCAAAGAAAAACAATACAATTACACCGCAGCACCGATCCTTAACGACCAGACATTCGAGCGGAATTACAAGTGGAGCAAAATTATGAGAAGCTTCAAATAATCATTAAACATAAACGCCTAATGGTTTCCCATTCAAATGATAGCTCGTAGCGGTTAACTACCGCAGTAATGTCTCAACACAATCTCTTCCTCCGAAAATTGTTGCGTTTTACCGTTGTATTAATGAGTTATTGCCCTATTAAAACATAACAAGAACACATTTCTTTATTGGCGCCGCTTTATTGGGCTGTTAATTTAATAGCCATTTGTGTGTATGACCGGCATAATTATGCCGGAGAGTCGCTTTGATTAATCGTTCCTGCCCTAACGGCGATAGGTATAATGCATAGATAATAGTGCTTTGTTATACCCTTGGTTCAATGGCTGCATGTGAAAGGGATCTGGCGGATTACACATCTGTGTGTTAGTGCGTTCGAACATCCGAGTGATTAATCAATTTCCTTATCTCAACAATATCGGTACAAATAACATATTACCTTCAGTATCCTTCTAGAAAATAAATAAAAATCAATTGCCACATGTACGTCGCTACATGACGTGATAATTGCCCCAACAATTTGTCTGATTTGGCTGCTTGAAACATATAAAAATAAAAATCAAGATCAGCGTCTCTAGAAACAGAGGAATCTGTGGAATTAATATTTTGTTTAAACTGTTACACTAATTTGCTCTCTGTAAAAGATTTCAATATCCCCTTGATGCTTGCTAAAATCTACACATAAACTTGTAAGTGAAATTGTTTTTTGGTTACGAGTATTATCGCTGTACTTATATCTAAATATCCAAGTTCAGTTACAGTTAAAATAATAACAAGTATAAAATAAGTTGTTACTTCACAATCTAACTTTTGGGAAAAAAAACAGCATAACTATGTAGCTGGTTGTTCGATACTGTTCTGCCTATTGATTAGAATTGGCTCGTTACAATAACGCAATTATCAATAAATCATTATAAAATAAGGTAAAGTAAAATTATTATTTTTTCAACAGATTTTTAAAGATTTACGATAAATAATTCAGTTGACATCAAAGTCCGTGAAAATGTTTAATAAATTTATTTCTTGCACAAACCGCCTTTGTTTTCTTTGAGTATCGAATCAACTTGTAGACAGTGACAATATTTTGAAGAATTTTCGTCAGTACACAGGCGCCTCGTGAACTTTTCGTTTCGTTTGCAAATATTCCTGTTTCCCTCACTTTTCGTGTTGATCTTAGCAAATGTGTTTTTATATTAAATGTTGGCACAGCTATCTTAATGGCAGGACAGGGCAGGACAGTAAAACAAGTTGCTTGGTATAAATTATTTACTTTCAAAAGTAAGAGCAACACCGTCTGCATTTACTTAGATATTCCAGTCCCTCAACTATTAAATGTGTATTGCTTAATTTCTCAAGTCCGTGATCGTTTTCTTGTTAATTTTCTTATTGTTTCGTCTTTATTTAGTCAATAACTATGTGTCTTTCTTTTTTTATGGAATCCTACAACAGGACTGATGCTGTACTCAAATTAGCTACATTTGTATTTGAGTCCCACTAATTATAGCTTACTTACATCAATATGTCTGGTCTCCATTAATTAACGCAACTCGACTCAGTCGCAAATAAAACAGGAATATTCAAAAAACACTGCTGCATTTCGTACGCTTACTGTTTTATAACACGCGAATCGAGCATTTGCAAATTACTATCGAATATGTTTTAAAATAATCGAGTAATATGATACGTTTCAATCCAACCACCCAACCAGCGCTACGTGCACTGCAGTCTTTTGATCACGGCATGGAATCTTCATAGTAAAAAATTAAACCAATTTTGTGGCCATAGACAAGGAACGGTATTTTGGAGTCTGACATTTGACTCTCTTCTTCCCTTTCCGTCACCCCCGTTCTCCCCGTCCGCGTCAAGGAGCATTGATTACTAACATTATGTCTAATAAACAAGGAGTTTATAAACTCCTTGGTCAGCGACCGCCAATGGTAATGGTCCACCATCATGATGTTTTGAGGATAAGACGAAGTCTTCGTTGAGGTTATCTTACTCCGTGCATATCCTCTCACATTTTGAAACTATAATAATCAAGCGTTTTTCATAATGATAAATACTTGCTGGCTGCATAGGTTTCCAAAAACTGCATAGCTTTCCAAAAACTGATGGTGGAAGAAAGTGGGTGCAGTATATACGAGTAAACAAACAGTGAAAGAATAGAGAAACTTAGCACAAGAGTTGCTCTTGCTATATGGATCATAAACACTGTGAACATAGTTTCGTGACTGTTAGCGCAGGCTGCATATCCTACCTTATTTTCTCAAGAAAAGATGGATACCAGCATACCTTCTCACGTTTATAAATACATTGGTAAGTTGTATGATTAGTACCTAACCAATTCATCATATTTCATTCACTCTGGTGTACAAAAAATATAAGCATGCTTTATTCACTCCATTCTAGAAAAACTTTTTTTGTTTTATTACATTTTTGAAGTGAAACTTCTTTATCGGCGTTGGAAAAAAATTTACCGTCACATTTTTCGGTTACGCGTCACATTTTTCCGTTACGCGCCATCTTTTTGAAGTGAAACTTCTTTATCGGCGTTGGAAAAAAATTTACCGTCACATTTTTCGGTTACGCGTCACATTTTTCCGTTACGCGCCATCTTTTTTTATATTAATAGTTGATAGCTGAATGATCACACTGTCGCCGGCGAGAACTCTCTCTACTCGTTTGTAGCTGAGTGACAATAGTTATTAAAGATAAGACTCGCTCAGCCAAACTCGCATAGCGATACTCGCTCAGCCAAACTCGCATAGCGATACTCGCTCAGCGATACTCGCTCAGCGATACTCGCTCAGCGATACTCGCTCAGCGGTACTCGCTCAGCGATACTCGCTCAGCGGTACTCGCTCAGCGATACACGCCCAGGGATACTCGCTCAGCGATTCTCGCACAGCGATTCTCGCTCAGCGATACTCGCTCAGCGATACTAGCTCAGCGATACTCGCTCAGCTATACTCGCTCGGTTAAGCTGGCTTGGCTGTCAAAAGCCGTGCGCGTGCATTTTAACTCAGGACTGCCAATTCGTTTCTAATTTCTACTCGCTTATCGTTCATCGTCGGAGGTGGAACATGTGCCTTAGATTACTGAGCCGTGTAATCATAACAGTTTCATAGGCAGTAATTTGTATTCATGTCTATGATAATAAAATCCTTTTGTTTAAACTTTATCTAATTTAACTTTATTTAACCAATTTCTGGAAAGTTGCATGTAGATCATTTTTCGAAAAATAAGGCCATAAAGAAGTTTCACTTCTTACGTGTGTACACTAGTACACGCACACATTTTTTTTTTATTGTGTGATATGTTTTTTCTAATATAGGTATATAAAAAATTGTTTTAGAGAACACTGTACGGGATCATGATTATAACCAGGCATAATCACATGTTGATTGATCATTCTTCGTATTCTAAGCCTTTGATTGATTTTAAATAGGTAAAATCAGACATAATGCTAAGTATTTAAGTATCTATATAATTTATAAATAAAGAAAAGCCTTTATTAAAGCTACCAGTTTTTTAACAATGATTAAAATTTTGAAACTGACTCGCTACATACCTTATTAAATTTTAAAATTTTTAATCATTGCTAAAATACTGGTTGCTTTAATAATTTCTAGAGAATGGGTATTTTAAAGATAAGAGCTATTGCTGCTATGGTTCCACCGGGTCTCCCTATTTTATAAGGTTAACGTAACTGTTTTATTAAAGACTAGCGGTCCGCCCTCGCTTCGCTTCGGTGTAGAGCTGAAGTATAGACTACAGTTTTTGTTGTCAGGCTTGTATTATACACAATGACATTCATCTATGATTCTTCTTATACCTGCATGCAAAGTCTCAGCCCGATCGGTTTAAAATTGACAAAGTTTCATACAAACTTTCATTCCCTATTTTATCCCCTTGGGGGTAGAATTGATCAAAATCCTTTCTTAGCGGATGCCTACGTCATAACATCTACCTGCATGCCAAATTTCAGCCCGATCCGTCCAGTAGTTTGGGCTGTGTGTTGATAAATCACTATGTCAGTCAGTCACCTTTGACTTTTATATACATATATAGATAAAAACGGTCATTTTTGTTACCTGTATTTATAACCAAACTAAAATTCTCATATTTCCGTTTTCCAGTACTCATTTTCTACACGTTTTACATGATTTATTTAATAATTTTGTTTACAAATGTTTGGTTTTTATTCTAAGATAAGCACGGTTTCTCAATATCAATTATTGTCTGTCAATAAGGTCGAACGCTCTGAACGCATCAACAGCCAAATATTGAATGAAGCTCGCTTTCTTTTTTTTTTGTTTCCTCCCAGGCGGGGGAGCGGGTGTGAAATGCGATCAACCCCTGAGAAGGGGATGAAGCAGCGCTGCCTTAGTAAATACTACTGCATAGTGCGCTTAGAGGACGGATGCACCCTGATGTGCATCCGTATCGGTTTGGGACTGAGCGACTGAAGGTCTCTCAGGATCGGGGGGGCGGGGAAGCTCGCTTTCGGACCTCCCGCCTTTTTATACCCTACCGCGCCGCCACGACCCGTGTCGAGCGCGGCAGCCGTTACACAAAAATAATCCTTAAAGCATGATTCAGTATTCACGTGCGACGGCGCGATGGCTTATTTCATGTATAAGTTTGGTGTTTCTATACCGATTTCTATGATTCTTTTTTTATTGAATAGGTAATAATGTTAACTTTTTTAAATTAGGGATGAGTGAGAGTATTATAAACGTAAGAGTAAACAAATATAATCAGAATGCTCCGAACTGCTAAGCTATCAGGAGTTACACGTGTTATTGTGAGTCAACCATAAAAGATAGACATATGCTGTTGCGGGATATTTTTAGACAATTTTATGTAGAATATTTCCGTCATACATGATTTCTATGTAACTTTAACCATTAAGGCTCCACACGCGACGGAAGCTTAAAAAATGGAGTAACTTCTCCCGTTTTCCCAACATTTCCCTTCACTACTCTGCTCCTATTGATTGTAGCGTGATGAAAAGTATACTATAACCTGCCCAGGAGTATGAAGAATAATTGTACCAAGTTTCGTTAAAATCCGTCGAGTAGTTTTTGTTTCTATAAGGAACATACACACAGACAGACAGACAAAAATTTTACTGATTGCATTTTTGGCATCAGTATCGATCACTTATCACCCCCTGATAGTTATTTTGAAAATATATTTCATGTACAGAATTGACCTCTCTACAGATTTATTATAAGTATAGATTGTAATACTGCATCTACTTCGTCGATTCTGATTCTGATATTGATAAAGAAATATTACTTAACTAACCATTGATATTGATTTTATAATTGTAATGTTACAAACATAACAATAATATATTTATTAATTTTATCTATTTTTTGTAAATTTTGTTAATTTTTACTTTCAGAATACGATAATATGTCTTATGCATCTACGTGTGTGTATGTGTTAAGCAATACGGCCCTTGTACTGTGTTTGGTTAAGGTTTCATTTGTGTTTATTGGTTTTTGAAATATGATTTATGTTATGTTGCATTTACATAATATTATGTAAACTGCTTTAAATTTATAAAAAATAAAGGTATTTTTGTAAAATATTTTAACAATCTTTTATTTTTCTATCTCTGAATCTAAATTAATCGATTAATGTCCACTTGCAGAAATTTTGCTAAATCTCGATTCAGATTAAGCCCATACTAAATTGTTAAATTGACATGTTGACACTTCTATTAGGGTAAATCTAGTTTAAATTAAATCGAGATTTTGCAAATTTGCTGCATGTGGCCCTAATAAATGATCAATAATTTCAGTAAATATGAATTCAAATTTTCTCGGTGTTCGTATTTTAAATAGCCCGCGTAAATACTGCTTACGCGAACCCCAAGCAATCATATTGTTCAATAATATTATAAGGAAAAATTAAAAAAAAAATGTGTCAAACTCTAAAATACCGTGCCCTTATTGGTAATATTCCCGGCTGATGCGTAGTATCTCCTTAGTAGTCTGTGCATTTGATGTTAAACTTTGGTGAACTAAAAAATTGTTTAAGAAGCGATTTCATTTCAATGTTAATAGTAAATAATCATGAAATCAGTTTACTGTAAATTATCCTTTTTAATGTAAATTAAGTGAGGATTACGCTACCATATTGTTTATTGCTGTCATGAAGAAAGACACAGAATAATCTGATCTTGGTAGTTTTATATTTCTGTAAGTCAGCCAATTGAACGGGACAACCAATAGAAAAACTTCTATAACTCTTCTATTAAGAAAAACTTTGTATATACATACCTATGTAGGGATGAATGACGTTTTACGCATATTGAAATGGCTCGGACTATATACCTACCTAATTTTCAGGATACATCGTGGCGACGCATCTATGCTATTTGAATGTGTAATCAATTTGGCTCCGAAATGGCGAATTTTGCCGCCGTGAGTGGAGTGCAGAGTGGAGTGTCTCGTCGAGGACACTCGGCACTCCACTCGACGCCACTCCTCGATTGTTGCCCGATTAACCTGCAGCTATTAACGGCTATCAGGTTGCTTTGTTGCTGAAGTTATGCTTTCAGGACTCGTTTTACCCCGACATACACTTGTGTGGGGAATTTCTACTTTCCGTTTTGTGAAAATATCTTTTGTCAAAACTCTGAACGTGTAATGTACGGTCGCGGTCAGAAAATATTTACCACCTTAAGGATCATAATTGCATGCACACACTTAGGTCACGAGTTCTAAATGTCTATTTCATAATAATTTGATTGACCATAGATTATCTTTTTTGTAATGATATGACAATCAATCGCTCTAGACGATGGACTGACTACTATCAAGGTTTGATATATACATATATATATCTTTATATATATAATTCTTCTGTGAGTGTGTATGTCACTGAACTTCTCTTAAACGACTGGACCGATTTTGATGAAATTTTTTGTGTGTGTTCAAGGGGATCTGAGAATGGTTTAGATTCACAATTTTGTCCGCTGGACAACCCCTATTTTTTTAGGGTGGTACGAAGTTCGCTGGGTCAGCTAGTATATATATATATATATATATATTTAAAATACTTCGCCCCACACTAGGATTTTCTTCTGTATCGTAGGTGTAATTATAAACATATAATCTCACATGCACATTGCACATACGCCCAGACCAGGACAAATTTCTGTAGGCCATAGAAAATATCTGTGCCGTACGGGAATCGAACCCGCGATCCATTGCGCAGTAGGCAACGGCCTCTGTACTAGCCGTGACGTCAAACAAATATAGAAAACCATTGAAAATCTAATATTTTAGGTTTTTAACTAAGAATATGAAGAAATAATGAAATAGAAACTTCAAAAATCTTTATTTAATATCTAGTATCCTCTGCAGCTATGACGGCACGTAGTCTATCTCGTATTGATGCAACAAGATGCGCGCATAGATCGGATTGAATGGGACGAATGTCACGTTGCATGTTGAACCACACCATAGTAGCACGGGCCGTGTGTATCCGTGCATTATCTTGAACATAAGTAATGGACGGGAATTCTGTTGCAAGATACACAACGCGCACAGTAGGCAGCATCACTTCTGCCAAAAGCGACACATAATTAATGGCAGTAGCCCTATTCTCTAACGACGCCAGTTCTCAGACGCCGTCGAGGCTCATCCACCCCCATAACTTTACTGTTATGCGACCTGACTCGTTTTGAGGCACGATATGAGCTTCATCATACCGAGTTCGATTATAGCGCCATAAAGTTAATCTTCCGATTTGGCTTGATTTAAAGGTTTTCTCATCGGTAAATATAGTATTCGACCAAGCAAAATCATGATATTGTCGCGCAAAGTTAAGCCGGGCTGTTTTGTGGTGAGGTTTCAGCTCCACTTTAATAGCATGGTGTCTGTAGTGTAGTCCAGCACTGTGCACAGCTCGTCGGATGGTCCAAACACTCACATCATATAAATCACTAATACTAGCCCATCTTCGAAGAGAAATATTATTTCAGCCGCTTGCTCCGGGGTCAAACTTGTCATTTTATTTCGTTATGAAAATATTATTCGTAAAATTTTGCTCTTGTTCAAACAATCATTTTTTTTTTAAATGTCATTTCAACAAATAAAGAAATGAATTTAAATATCAAAAATTAATATAAAATTCTTTTTGTTATTCTAGATGCGTCATATTACATAATAACTTTTGAAAGGTTACTTGATAAGACATTTTAGACTTTAGTGAAATAAGTGTGACATAGAATCTAATTTCAAAACTGGTCAACTTTTTCTGACCGCCGCCGTACTTTTGTCTTACACGTGCATTAAACGTATTGTTACATTCGAAGCGGGTAAGTAATAGACCTGGCATAGTAATTTTAAAGTTTTCTTTCGCAGTTCGTAAAACTTCTCATAAGTTGCACCAAAAGAAAAATCGAAGATTGAAAACTTAACATCTAGCTAACTTTTTGTGTATCTTTAGATTTCTTCGGGCAGATAACATTAATAAATTTAAAAAGTACAAGTTCAAATTTATTAATTAAAATTAAGGCAATGATGTACATACTAGTGGATGCCCGTTTCTTTGTTTGATAGAATGTTTTTGCTTATTAAACTTTCAACCCCTTCTAAGAATTATTTTCGCGATAAAACATTGACTTACTATATAGCACATAGCACCAAAAAGTACATACATAATCTTTTTATCAGTCTAGGTGTGACTGCGTAACAAACAACTCACTTTCGTATTTACAATCTGTATATTGTAAATAAAGTAAGGATAGCCGATACGATTAACCGGTACAAATGCGAAATTCGGTTTTTACTTATAGGATCTAACTAAAATGTAGACATTCGCAGAATAGTTAGTGAAGTGCGGCGTACGTGGAGAGCTCTCCCGTTTGTTACCCGATTAACGTCCACCAATTAACAACTATCGGGTTCGGCTTTGACGTTTGAGTAGCTCTTTGTATTCAATTCGTAAATTTAACGAAGAATATATGAAAGGCACTGTTATATATTCCTTTATGACAGATTTTTTTCCAATACCCTTATTATTTTTAACCGTATGTGTGTAATGTGATTTTCGACCATTTTAAAATGACAGATCAAAGAGAAGGTTTACACAACTACTGTAACAATAAGATTTCCTAAATAAGACACACATTTTAATCAGATCGAACTAAAAAGTTAAAATCTAAAGAAAATATAACTAGAAAAAATCCACGCGGACCAGGTAGCAGACGGGATTCGAACCAGTTACATGCTTTAAAAAAATAAAAATTATAAAAAGTTAAAAGTTAAAAATAAGCTAGTTATACAAATACGTGAGGTCACAAATCAAACTGGTACTAACATTTAAGTTACAATAAATATTTGTATAACAAAGCACCTCGAGGTTTTTGTATAACTTTTGGTACATCGCCTTAATTTTTTGCGTTCATGTTTAGCATGTCGTGTTACACTTTTAATTTATATTAAATAAAAAAGGTCTGTTCCAACAAACATCGGTGGTTCCGTGGTTCATGCATCGGTAGAAAGCTCGTCGGCTACGCAAGCGTTTCAGGTTGGTTTCTCAGTCGACGAAGGATTTTTATTGTTTATGATTTTAAAAGTTTTACTTTCTTTGTAGTTTCATAATACCAAATAGTCTGATAAAAGCGTAATTTATAATATTAAAAAACTTTATTTCTTTTATTTTAATTAATCTTAATGCTGTGTATACATGTAACTACGTATGTTACTAGTCTGGCCATAATTACTGTTACATAGAAACTTTTCTTTTTTTTCAACTTTTTAATTATTTTGAATTTGGAACACGATTATTATTTTAAAAACTTCTTTCGGTTTTGCACTATTTCACATAATATTTTCGTATTCATTATCAAATTACAACATGGAATGAGGTGTTAAAGAAAATAGGATTGCAGTGATCACCTTGCACAAAGTGGGTATGGAACCGTCGGTCATATTCCAGACACTTCAAAAGCTTGGTATGTTCATACATCGTACTATCAACAGATACAACAACACATCTTCTGTCGAAGACCAGAAAACATCGGGGCGACCGCGTGCTGTCAGAACTACAAAGGGTGTTAAAGCTGTTAAAGCCAGAATTCGTCGAAACCCCATTAGGAAGCAAAAAATGTTATCGCGAGATAAAGATAATCATTCCAACTAGGACTCTGTCGCGTTTTATAAAACAAGACCTGGGGCCCAATTCTCGCGGCATAGATATTATATCACCTTCGATATATATCGAATGATCTGGCTTTTATCGGAGGAAAACCTTTTTGCCCTATTCTCACCATGTCGCAATAGATATTTATCTACGGATGATCAGTAGACATACATCGACTGGTAAAGAGCCTTCGATATATAAATATCTATGGATCTTGGCATGTCAATCTTGTTATTTCAACTTTTTTTACCTATTATTTATTGTGTTGTCGTGTGTCATTTATTGTTACCTCAAGATGTTGTTAACTGCCTTCATAAATAATTAGTAAATAAAGAAATAGGTAAACAATGGTGTCGATTCTGGCGTGATTCTCTAAACTTAAAACTAAATTTAACATCAGTCTCTCTTTTTCATTCTGTATAGAGAATGACAAAGAAACACTGTTGTCAAGTTTAAGTTTAGATTTAGAGAAACGTGCCAGAATCGACACCAGTTTATATTAACGATGGATGAGTTGATTGATGTTTTCATCAATGATTTAATAAATGACGTGATTGCTGCTGCTGTGCTTAGGCGCCGCCGTTGTGAGAGCAAGAGGGCCCATTTGAAATGAGGGACGCCGACTTCATAAAAAAATTACGTTTAAACAAAAATTTGGTTAGAAATCTATAAAGTTATGAATGACATTGGTATCGATTCTGACACGATTCTCTAAACTTAAAACTAAATTTAACATCAGTCTCTCCTTTTCATTCTGTATGGAGAATGACAAGGATACACTGTTGTCAAATTTACGTTTAGGTTTAGAGAATCATGCCAGAATCGACACCATTTTCTTATTGACGATACGAAGTTTTTGGCGGGATTTCTGCGAGAGCGGTTGGCGTCTTATTTTAATTATTCTAAAATTCGTTCATAGTGGATATTGTGAAATAAAATTGGTGTGATTTGGTGTTACAACCGTCTGTGCAACCGAATGCATCACACTGACATTCTAATGTAAAAAAAAGAAGAATATAACTAAAGATTAAGCTGTATGGGCATTGTTCCCTTTGCCTTCCCTGAAAAGGGAGAATTTTAAATAATATTGACGTTTCATTATACATAACGTTGAAATTATAAACGCATACAATTTAGGTAAAGTTGAGATTTCTTATACTCAAAAAATGTATACTCATATTTAATATGAATGGAATTCATAAAATATAAAATATCATTTTGTTGCTTGTAAAATTCTGCTCTAATTTAGTATTATTTTATATAGACTATGATATTAACTTAATCGAGAAAAACGGAACGCTTTCGGCAGTGAAAGAATATCTACGATAGATATAATATCATTGGAATATCGAAAATCCACGAGAATAGCATTTTTTACCATCAGTAGATATTTTCAATAGATATCCCTACTTTCGATATTATCTCGAAGCCGATATAATATCTACGCCGCGAGAATTGGGTCCCTGAAGCTCGGTGCTTATCGTCGATATACAGGACGTACCCTAAATAAATTTTTGGATATATGGATGCATTAGGGGTACCAAACCATTACATTAGATTAGATAAACCACAGATCCTTGCAACTGAACAACGATTCATTCCTAGAATGATACCCGACGCTTATAATCGCGTTAAATGTTCTCAAAAGTCACTGGTTGTCAATATCTACTCCATTAATGACACAAAAAAGTCACCTATATCTGGAGAACTTCTTTTATATTGCGGGTATCCGTCATCCCCGGTTTGTGTTTCACTAATTAGAGGCCTGGGATACCTCTTAGAGCAATTTATGTGTTTCATACTATATGACATAATTAAAGCATCTGCATGGCCCATGTATCATATTAGACTTTACTATTTAGAATCGCGCGTTTAAATTCATCCATATAAAACTTCGACACCCTCAATCCCCTTTTTAGGGGATAGTTTAGGAAAACTAAAAATAATTAACTTAATACTTTATTTAGATAGATAGATAATTCTTTGTTGAATACACCTCATTATAAATTACAAAATTAGGACAATAATTTAAAAAGGTGGACAATTGGCGGTCTTATGGCTATGTAGCCATTTCTTCCAGACAATCATAGGATGGAGAGACCAAATTTAATTAAAGAGGTGGTATGCAATTACAAAATTGAAATAGAAAAAAAAAGAAAACAATATACCTATAACCATGATTAAAATCACTGTTCGTATTATAAAATAGAAACTGATAAAAAAAAACAAATAAATAAACAAAAACATACATCGGTACATAAAATAAACTACACATTTTTAATAAATTTAATAATAATAATATGATGCTAGCAAGAATAGAGAGAATGAATGGGAACAACACAAACAATTATTGTAAAAGGAAAATTTCCTATACCTCACTTTTAAACTTTCCTATAGTCTGTGCACGTCTAATCTCAACAGGAAAAGAGTTCCAGAGGATTTTAGATGAGTATTTTTGCCAAGTTTCAAGTCTATTAACCCAATGAATACGATTTTTCATACAAACTTTCATCTACTTTTTATCTTATTAGGGGTAGATTATTAAAAAACTCTGACACATTATTCTTTATTTCTAGTCTTTAGTAAAAATACCATATTTTGAGTTACTCGAAATGCGCGTTAAAATTCATCCATATAAAAACTTCGACAGCCTCTCAGTCCCCTTTTAGAGGGTAGTTTAGAAAAACTAAAATGGCAAACTTGATAATTTATCTAAATTAGTATTCGTGCCAAGTTTCAAGTCTAATTACTCAAGGAATAAGATTTTTCCTACAAACATTCATTCTCTATGTTAACCCCTTCAGGGATGAATATTGAAAAATCCTTTCTTTGTGCACCTCTAGACCTCATAAGGAATATACGTGCCAAATTTGGAGTCTCTAGAGACTAGACCTAGCGGTTTGGGCTGTATGTTGATATGTCAATCAGTCAGTTTCTTCTTTCATATATTTAGATAGATAGATATATAGGACAACAGAGTGAATTCAATAATAGTTATGTATGCAACTGTTGTATAATGAGGGGTATTAAAACAAAGATGTGGGTTTATGTGTGTGTGTGATAATTATATCACATGGGTGTTTTAATACCTAATTATGAAAAGTTGCATCTGAATCCTCGATAAAAGATTGGGAAACCATGGGGCGTTCTAAGAACTTAAAATTCATGAAAAGTTTCAGCGCTGTAGTTGTGAAAAGCGCGTGTATGACAATGTTCTTCTTTTAAGAAATCATAATACCACGCATCGAGCAGTTAACAAGTACCATGCTATCAAACCTCTATAAAGATTCCCACCCACATTCGTGTTTAATACCCCTCTCTATACAACAGTTTCTTGAATGAAAATGTAATAATACACATTGAAGCATAGCTTAACGTATCTTTAGTCTAGTTAAATACGCGATTCTTATTTAACACACTAAGCAGCTGGACTTAGAATAAAACAGTATTGTTAGCAACTTTGCATAAGTAACAGAATGCGTTAACGAACTTAGTCCATACACCAAGATAAAACATAATATTATTTTAAAAGAAACTCGGCAAAATAAGAAGTGGTAGAAAACAAATTATTAAAATAAAATTCGTAAATGAATTGGACTTATATTTTATTCTATGTATCCCATGTTAGGCTACCTTAACCTTAACACCTACGAATATGTGGCAGTACGTCAAAACCTCCCAGTAATCGCGTCCGGCCGTATCTTAATAGTCCGGGTACAAAGTAGACGCACAAATTATTCATGCACCTTCCCGAGTGACCCTTCTTCCGGGTGATTAGTTGAAAACTAATTGATTTTGAGTTTGAGTGACCGGTCGGGGTAATAGCGCTTGAGTGGTTCGCGCTTCGCTGATCTTTAGGTGTTTGAACGATGGCAGGTTCACGTTTGATTTGATCTTGTGCGGGCGAGGTGACCACGCAAATTTGATTGAGACTTTGATGTTTAAGGAATTGCAAATGAGCTTCCCTGAAGTTTATGGTTAAATGAAATAACTTAATGAATAATGTACAGAACAGTGTGTCGACCAGGGATCGTTGACACGGAAATCAAAATTGGGGAAACATGTGGTTACTACAGTTATTTAGTCTGCCCCTCTTTTAATAAGTTAAAGTTGTAGTGGAGATATTTAAACAGAGAAGAGTGTGAGGACTTATAAAAATCTAGTTTAAGGACAAGTTTTGATCAAAAAAGTAATATTCCTTTTGAAACTCGTGGTAACCTCTGTTTTTCGATAACGGGGAGAAAAAATGCATTTCGCGCGCCAAATCATACGCCCGAGGACGCATGATCCAGCATGATGCATTTGTTCGGTGAAAAGCAGCAGGGTTGAACGTTCGCGTTTGTAGAAGGGCATTCATTCATGCAAGCAAAGGCGACTACCCCCCACTTTCGTGGCCATCCAGCAGCCAACTCCACGCCCTCCGGCACGATCCTAGGTTTCTCTGGTCAACGCGCCAGTCGGCTAACCACCTGGTGCCGCAACTGAGCTCCATGGTGGATAGTCGGCCGTGCTTCGTCTTCCATATTTACCAGGTTAAACAACTCCCCGATCTACCCCGCACTAATCGAGCATGGCCCCGAGTCTCCCCCCGGGTCACCAATTGCCATGCCCGAGGGCCCCACTACCCCCTCGCGATGATACTGCGGTGCATCCCCTCCCGGGTGATCGTAAAAGGCCCGCTAGAAGGCTAGATGGTGATGGTGAACATAAGTTCGCCGCCACCTACCCCCAAATCTTCTGCGTCGGAGCGAGTCCGCGTGGGCTTGTTCCTCGCAAACGCTCTCCGCAGCCTCCTTCCGCGCGATAGACAGTGTCGGGGGGGGGGGGGGGGGGGGTCGTAAACGTTAGGTATACGATGGACCCTCCCCTTTGTCTCACACAAGTGTCGGCCTTTCCTTGGTTTGCTATAACAAGCCCGGACATGGCCGCCCATTTAAGAACCATTTTGCCTCTCGCATTTGTGACTGAGGAACCCCAAGCCTGGTGTTTGGCATTGAAGTCTCCCAGTACAATTTCGTTCTGACGAACGCTCAAACCAGTCTGCTCAGCAGACAGAACAGCTACAGTCCACAATAGGGTAATTTTTGAAGGGGTTTTCTTCCCCGTAGCCCCCATTCCCAAAAAGGAGATGACGGCCCTCGGCCCTACATAATGTGCAGGGTTACGCGCTCCTTCGAGACGCTGGTCTCCCGACACCGGGGCCTCTCTATACCCCTTCCTTCCCGCCAGTGTGTAATTTTTTAGAGAGGTTATCTTGCTCGCAGCCCCCAACCGAAATTGGCGGCCCTCGGCCCAGTAACATGTACCAGGTTACGAGATCCTCCGGACAGCGCAATGCCCTCCGACACCGGGGCCACTCAATGCCTCACACCCAGGGTGATTTTTAGAGAGATTTTCTTCCTCGCAGCCCCCACCCTAGAAGGAAGGTGGCGGGTCCCTCGGCCCCGCACTACGAGATTTTAGCTGGTGTTGGTCCACGCCAGCCGAAGCCGGTACCGGATCCGCCACTCCAATTTCACTCTATGGCGAACTTTGTGATCGCATTGAGTCATTTATAAATGTTAACTGATACTCTCAGGCGATGTTTCAGATCGCTCTCGGTTCCTAACATAATTAAATCCTTTACATATAAACGATGGTTGGATTGCCAAGCGGCGGAAACCACATGCGTTCCCAAACACCTCCAAATGAATATAATTTCAAACACAAACGTACCAGCAGTGCTAATGAAATCTGTTTTAATCACCCCCCTTATACAGCTAACATGTAGCTAGTTATTCCAGTTTAGTCTCAACAAACTCCACTGTAACAACATACAGTAGGTAGTGGATGCCGGCTAACTCGACAAAAGTTATTTTGTTAATTTGTCCTAGTGGTTATAAGGCCTATACAACGTAATTATACTATTCCACGGCAAAAATTTCCTTTTTTTATTTGTACTCAACAGATGCATTAACTTATATTTAAATATATAAAAGACATACGTTTATACATCTGTTAAAATAAAAAAAAACGACGGGTTGCACTCCGGGAGTGCCGGCAGAAGTGAAAACTTGAATATTAACGTTGTGCATTTTTCATATTTTGGAATGGTTAGGGAATAATTTTGCGCGAATTTCTTTAATTATCAATATAAAAGTACTACCATTTATATGGCAGAATACATTTTTTTTTATTGCGCTATCGTACACAAACATGACAATTTATATTACATTAAAAAGTTTATCTCTCAGAATTTCTCATTTAAGCGCACCTAGCGACATCTATTGTAAAAAAATGCATTTTTTTCGCAATAAACCTGCCACCTGGACGTCCTAGATACAGACTTATTATTATAATACGATAAAATAAAATATTACTATGATTCGTCCAATATATTGAAAGTCAACAACCTTTCCAATTTTATTGTTTTCGTCTTACGAATTTTCGATTGTCAGGTGTCCGGATGCGATCAGTTCGCTGCTTTGATAATTTTGTATTTTGACGCAATGTATTCGATTGTGGAGATAATCCTTAAAAATTTTAATTGCATGATCCCGAATTCCAAGCTTTCTAATAATGCATACCAATTTAGCAATAGAGACAGTATCAAACGCTTTTTTCAAATCTAATAAGATTGATAGAACCTTCCTTTTCTTCTCTATATTTTTTTTTTTATTTATTTATTTATTTCAAGTAACAAAGACTCATATTATACATAATACATTAATTAACTATTTATTATTATTGATTTATTAAATTAAAATTATTTTTGAACAGTCACTAAAAATAAAAATTGAATTGCAACATTTAAAATACATAATATGTCAATAAAATAAAATAAAACTTATAAAACTAAACAAACATAACACAATGTCATTAAATCGCTCTGCCACAGTGTGCAATGTGCAGTCTACAGCAGTGGTTAATATATGGGCAGTCAAGCCTGTCTCCTAGCACATCTAGCATGCTATTGGCACTCCCACGCACTCGCCGCACCAACGAAGCCGCCCCGCTTGCGCATTATAGCATAAAAACAATCTGTGCGAGCTTCCGCAAACATTGTCGAGGCGCTACAAAAACGCGGGAGCCCCATCAACATTCTAAACGCGTTGTTGAACTGAACTCGAAGGGCGTCATACGATTTCATAGTGTAATTAGTCCAGAGGCTGCATGTGTAAAAAGAAGAGCAAAACGCCTTAAAAAGAGTTACTTTAACGTCAGTGGAACACCTCGCAAATCTGCGAATAACCATGTTCGCCCTGACAGCTAGCGCCCTTCGTTCCCGCTCAATGTCCGCATCGTCCTGCAAGGTGGGAGTGACTAGATGACCCAGATACTTAAATTCCTCTACTCTAGCCAACGGGGACCCATTCAACAATAGTGATGGTACTTCAGTCACTTTCTTAGACCTACTATGAAATACCATAAGTTTACTCTTCCCACAATTATATATCAATCCATGTTCGGCCGCATAGCCTTCACAAATTTGTAGTAATTTCCTTAGCCCACAGACCGAGGCGCTCAGCAGCACCATGTCGTCCGCGTAGCTAATGTTATTAAAACATACGCCGTCAATGAAACAACCGACATGCCGCTCACTGAGCTCCTCGATCAGTCCATTGATATATAGGTTAAAAATAGAGGGAGAGCTGAGTCCCCCCTGCCTTACACCACATTCCAATCTATACGAGTCCGATAGCGTGCCCGCCCATTTCACGTTATTTAACTGATTTCCGTACCAATATTTAAATATGTTTATGAGTTCATCTGGTATATTTGACCGTTTCATTTTGTTCCATAAGATGTCATATGATACGAGGTCAAAGGCTCTTGAAAGGTCGAGGAAACAAGCGTACACAGGCGTTTTTCTTTTAGTATAATACTCGGCAGCACTCTTCAAACACAATATCGCGCTTTCAGTGGACAGTTCCGGTCTAAAACCAAACTGTTTGTCACTTAACTTAATAAATCTGTTTCATTGTGTATTAAGAATGCTGTCGAATACTTTTGCAACTATTGTCGCCAGCGAAATCGGTCGATAATTAGATATATCTGACAGACTTCCAACTTTGTTTTTTACCACTGGCACCACCACCGCCCTCATCATGTCAGTGGGCAAGTACGCATGAGATATGCAGAAATTGTAAAACATAGCTAACACCCTAGTTATATGTGGCCCGGCGTACAATATATGTTCATTTAAGCCGTCATGGCCAGGAGATTTGCCTTTAGAAATAGATTTTACGGCTATCAACACTTCTTTCGCCGTTATTCTAGTATTCACGCATTCCCCATGCACCCCACCCAACACTGTTGACAGCGATGGCCCCAAGGGCGACCCAATAACAAAGTTATTTTTAAATTTATTAGCAATAGCTTTAGGGTCATTAGAGCCGTCCACAGACACAGGAACGCCAGGACGATTTCTCAGCCGATTTGTATTTTTCCAGAAACCACAGAAGTCTTTCTTACAATGCTTAGTAGCAAGTATATCCATCTTTAATTGATCTTGATGATTCTGGCACCATTTTAATCTCGATTTGAATATTTTTTTACATAAGCACATATTTTTATAAACATCACCGGTGGTCGGACGCCCACATAACATCCATTCCTGAAAACTCGCCCTGGCCCTCGAGTGACTGACACTCACGTGTTTATTCCATCCTACAATAGCTGCGCGAGACCTAATCTTTCCCAACTCACGCTCACCCCCCCTTCCCTCCACAGCAGCCTGTGACAAAGCGAGCACAATATCAGAGTACATTTTATCTATTATCAACCTATGCGACATATTATTACAATACTTATCACTGCAATTTTCGAATTCGTTTGGAAAATCTATTAGTCTTAGCCTTTTACTACATTCGGCTTGATATAGTCTTATTTGATCTAATGTTCTTTCCCCCCACCCTACCCTACTATTAGATTTGTTACAAGTTATTTTCATAGGCGTTAGACATCCCAAATCACACACACAAACTATGGGAAAATGATCCGACCATAATATGTCATATTTTACATACACATTGCACACCGTGTTCTTGGCGGATTGTGATATAATACAATGATCTAGCCAACGCTTTGATCCATGCGCTGGATCTATATAAGTAAACGTATGCGAGGTCAGTCCTAATATTTCCACATCAACAGTTATCCACTTAAATTCATTACATATACTATTTAATTCATCGTAAAACAATTCGCTAGGATGAGCATTAAAATCCCCTAATACATAAATAGGTTCGTTACTATATTCATTACTAATAGCACTTACAGTACCCATGCAGTCCGTGAACGTTGTCAAGTTGGTCAATTTGTTTACCGGCATGTACACGCACACCACAATAAAAGGACTCGCATCCGTAACAATGCGTATAGCACTCACTCGCGGATTATCACAACCTAAGACCGTCACATTAGGAAAAACACTTTTATTCCACAACAGTGCAGTACCACCGTACGGTCGACCACGCAGTAATCCTTCCGATGTATCAACAGCTGATGTTCCCGTTGTACTAAATCTTGAATCAATGGTTTCAAGAAAAGTCAGTTCATCTGGAAGCAACCAAGTTTCCTGAAGTGCTATTATTACGCACTCGTCACATAAACGTTTAATATCGCACCTCGCTCTCTTCACGTTTTTACAATTATAACTTGCAAACTTATATCACGTATTATTCATAATTTGTGGATAGCAGGCCGTCAGCTGACTTTAACGTGGCAGCTCGTCGATTTTTATAATGTATAAAACGTCTGAATATAATTCCTTCCGGCCATACATTCTCATTCAAAAACAAAGATACTTTCGATTCGGGCACAAAAAATTTGTAGGCTTTGTGATCTATAACTTTCTTCGTAATTATTTTTTCCAAAGATACTTTTTCCTTAGTTTTCTCCATTATATATGCGACAATATCAGCCTCCACAGTATCTGTATGTATGTTAGTTATAAACATAGGCGTTCTCTTCTCCGCGGCCTTAAACGATGACACAGACGCGGCTGCTTTGCCTGTTGCACCCAAATATCTGTACTTTGGCTTACTTTTTCGCTTGTTTACTGTTTGCCAGCTGTTATTACCTTCTCTATCCTTATGCAAAACTGAATTAGATCTGCGCAGCTGGTGAGGCGGTAAATTCGCAGATGCCTGGACTTCTTGCAGTCGCTCCGTTGTAGACACCTTAGATGTTTGGTTTGTAGAAATCAAAGCTTCATCTTGATATACCGGTTCAGGCCCCTTCGCGCTCACAGGTACCTCCGACGTAGGCGACGCGACCGACGCCCTTATTAAAATATCATTGCATCCTGCTCTTGATATATTTGTACATAGTTCTTCAATATTTTTCTGATTGGTTTTAGCCATTTTCAACCGCTCCGGCGTAACCAATTCACCATCAAGGTGCATACTATCATGTGATTTCTGCGAATCTTGTTCGTCTGTATCATAATTATTATGGCCTAATGCAGCTGGGCCGCTATCGCCATTCCAAGCTCCGCGACTCATATTTACATAAGCGGTAGGATTAAACGACTGAGGTACCGGCGCATGCTTTAAATTTTGTAAATATGACCGCAATTCGTTAACATGATCTACAGTAGCGTACGTGTTTTTAATCACTTCAATCTCGGCTTTTAGTATCAAAAGATCTTTTAGCAATTTTGTACAATCGAGATGATCAAACAAAATGGGGGGTAATCTTTCAAGTTCCTTCGCCACAAACACAGGTATTGTATCTGGATCTGTGGTTTTTAACACACAAATGATGTCATCCAATTCTCTTTCTTCCTTTCCTTTTCTTTTTCGTATAATCTTGCGCTGATCGGTGCGAAGCGATTCAAATAGTAACGTTTTTGATTTACTAATTTCACTGCTGGTAAACGCCGATACACAAATTCTTTTCAACGTTTCCTCGTCTATAACAGATATTTTGTTTTGCACATAAGCAAGTAATTCGTTAATTACGATATTACACGTCACACATTTTAACGTATTCTCCATATTACTAAGTGCAGTGAGCAGACGCACAATGCACGGTAGCACACACCCGACCTTGACCGCGGCAAGCGGGACACATATATAATTACTGCGATGTGGTCGATTAGGTCAATCAATGCATTGTTTGTCGATTTGTTGCGACGAAAACCGAACTGATTTGGAGAGAGGAGTTTTTTAACTTCCAGATATTTGAGGAGTCTTTTGATGATAAGGCGTTCTAGAATTTTAGAAATGCAAGGTAATACAGCAATAGGACGATAATTATTAACGCAAGTTTTGTCACTAGACTTGTATATCGGATGAATAAAATCTCTTAAAGTATCAAGGGAAAATGCCTGAACTAAGACAGAGATTGAAGATATGTGTAATAAGTGGGACAAGTATCTGTTTGTAGCGTTTGAGAAGCTTAGTAGATATATTGTCCCAACCCACCGCAGAGTCCGTTTTCAAAGACATTATTAAATCTCCAATCTCCCTTTCATCAGTATCTAACATAACAAATGACTGGTCATAACAAAGAGCAGAAGTATCGTCATAGAGTTTGTGATTTCCAGGGGGATGTATAATTTTCTCAGCTAGCGATCTACCTATATTGACAAAAAAGTCATTCGCCATATCTACCGAAGTTTGGGGTGAGGTTGAGGAAGCGAGTAATTCATTATTTGGAATGGTAGAAACTTTCTACATCCTTTTGTTGTCATTTGAAGCCTCTTTTAGGTCTTTGCTATCATAATCTCTTTTTATTTATTTTTAAGATTTTTGTGCAACAACTTCTGTATCTTTTATAAGTAATAGTTAGAATAGTATCGTTAGGAGATTACTTAAGACTTTTATGCATGTAATCCCTATTACGCATACAACGGAGCATGCCAATAATAATATCGAATTTATTTTGAGTTTGAGACGCAGTTTGACTTTGATTTAGGTATTTTAGTTGAGATACATAGATTGATATTAATTGGTTTTTCTAATTTCCGATATAGAAAATAAAGACTCTTGTTCAAATATATTGTGGTAACTACAGGCAACTACAGAACTCTACACTGCGCGTGGCAGGACACGCACTTCGCTGGTTTATTTTTAGAAAAAGAATCGAACTCGGGCCGCTCGTGCGTTGCAGGTGAGCTTTTTACCACTTAACCACCGATACTTATTGATAGGGCCTGATTTTTTTAAGAAATATTAAATAATGGAATTCGACATGTTAAGGACTAACAAACAAAAAATGAAAATATTATAAAAGATTTACTTTAAATTCTGCTGATTTTTAGTCGAACTTAAGCTCCTACACTCGATTTGTTTCTTCTTGATTATTTATGTTCACCCTTCTTTCTGATACTCATTACCGACCAAGAGAATGACGCAAAAAAAGAAAGTTTTGCGGAAATGTTGTTGTAATGCGGCGCGTGACCCTGGCGCTTATACAAATCGACCTTTAAGGAGTCAAACCGTCCGATATGAAAGAAAGACGCGAGTCATTCCAATAAATAACTGCCGGGAACAAACTTGTTCTGGAACCTTGACATGGAAACTATACTGCACGCACGCTATACGTCAACTAACTAAGTACCTACTTACGGTCGTAATCAGCAGGGATAGTCGTAAAAAATCAATCGTTTTTAGTGACAAGTTAAAGAAAGTGAGGCGAGGTAGGACATAGCGGATTTTCCTCTCTAATTCGAGCGCCTGTCTGGAGAAAAACCTCCACCTTACATAACATCACGGTAAAATAACACTACCTTCTGGTGGTGTTGTGTTTCTGTCCACGAAGTAGGGGATTGGGTCAGGGTAGGTAACGGTGCGAGTCATATATTTGGTATCGCAAGAGTCTATAGGCTATGTGGGCGCTTATCATCAGGCGGGTCATACGCTTATTTGCCACCCTTTTAACATAAAAAATGGACAGCATGAATAAATGTAATGACTGTCTTGCAGTTATTAACAATAATATTATTATTATATGTTGGTACTAACCGCCACTCATTAAATATACATATTTAGCGGCCGCCTACGACTTCGTCTACGTTAACTTTATTTGTTTGAGAATCCCCCTGGAACATTACACTTTTTCAGGACAAAATTATCTATGTATATAGATCTCAGTCTAGATAATAAACGTTATAAGTGCCAAATTTCATCCAAATCCGTTCAGTCGTTTTTGCGTGATTGAGTAACAAAAATACAAATTTTCACATTTAAAATATTTATAGGATTTGTGAAGCAAAATGAAATGAAATGTCATTTACTCAGTCTAGGCTGTTACAAGCACTTGTGAAGGTCAAGAAGCTACGCCATCGGTTCGCAAAACCACGGCGGGAGACCTTGTACTGAGAAGAACCGGCAAGAAACTCAGCAAGGGCTGTTTTTTCTCCCTGTATTGTTATATACAGAGTCGTCAAGTTGAAAAATGACTTCAGAGATACGCCTGAAGTCACCTTCCATTACATCATTTAGAATATAAATATATAGTTACAATAAATTTTATAGTTAACATTATATTTAGTATATAGGAAGCGGCATTAGATAGGTAAAAAGAATTAAATTAGTTTTGATTTTTTAACACCAACTAAAGAACTATACAAAGAAACGAAACTTATGACAATTAAACAAACGTATATATATTTAACATGTTTATTAGTTCGAAAAATACTAAACAAAACAATACATAGTGAAATAACTTTCATGCAAAGAAAACACACAAAGCTTTTACGGCGTATGAATGATTTATACTTACCTCTTCCCAGAACAAACTATGGCAACAAAAATATTACTTTCGAAGGAGCAAAATTATATAACTCTCTTCCTAAACATATTAAAGAAGCAAAATCAATAATCGCCTTCAAAACCGCATTAAAATTGTTTGTACTTAAAAATAATATATAATAATTCAAGAAAATTAATATAGTTGTCGAAATAAAAATATTTACCTCTTTATGTTTAATAAATAGAAATAAAAAAAATCGCGTTTTTAATATAATATTAGTAGGATTTAGAGTTACAATACAACAAAGAGTTATTAAAAAAAAAAAAGCCGAAATAAAAAAGAATGACATATTATCACTACCTGAGCTTAGAGTCACATCCAGTAGTACGCTACTAAATCTATGTTTTGTTTACCATCTTACTTTTGTCATCGGTCACTCGTGATCGATGTCTCATTGCAGAGCGGTGATGATTAACATTATTTTTTTCTAAAACTACCTGCATAAACTGTATGAATATTGTAATGTGAATGTTGTATGTAATTTTCTTGGGAAACTGTGGTGTTTATAGTGTTATTGTGTATGATTTGTTCTCTGTAAATTGTTTGCTGGAAAACTATTGTGATAGTCTCACGTAAGTGAATTTTATGTAAATTCTTGTGAGGTCAATAAAATTCTTAAACCATAAATTAGATAGGTAAAAGTTCCCAATAGCTAACTTTGTTTAACACACGGTCTAACAGAGCATCCGATGTTATGTTTTCCTCGCAAGTTTAAAAATCATATTTCGAATTCACATTAAAATAGCTAATTAAACTGTCAAGAAGTTCTATATTGCGTTCTTTATAAGGTCACGTAGCTGAATTGAATGTAAGCTCCGTAGATACATAATGTTGAACGTAAAAGCAATCAAAATCTCGTTACGGACTCGCTCTCGTGATTTGTCTATGATACCTGGTTCGCAATAAAAGATACAACAGAACTACACGATACACGGTGTGTTGTATAGGTACTTGTTGTGTAGCGCATTGATTTTCGAGGCTACTATTTCTTTCCGCTTTCATTTTAGACTTAGACACGTCGTCGCTGCGAACGCTAATCTTATTTTAAAATTATATATGTATACTAGCTGTGTCCTCGACTTCATTCACTGGGACGTCAGAAAATAACAACATATCGTACGTTGATAATATGATATTTCTGATGAAGTGAAACGCTCTTCTTGCATTTCTTTAAGCTAATACCTTCTTCTTTGTAAACGATATCAATTGAGTGCCACTGAATTGGGCAATGGGGGGCACGGGGTACCAGTTGGATAAGGAAGATAAAGATTAACGAAAAAGTACTATATACAAACGATGTTCCTTAGTCCAACCCAGTTCCATCATATAAATTGGGGTCATGGGGGAATTACCATTCCCTTGAACAATCCCTAATGTATCGTTCTGCCGCTTCGCCGGCCGCAACACAAACCTAACCTGGAAGAAGCATCCAGGTGACTTTTTTTATCTGTATTGGAGAGATCGTTTAACAACGACGATGTCGCTCTATACGGATAACAAAGATAAATACTGAATAACCAACTAAGGCGAGGTCTCACACGAAACAACTAGGTTGTTATCTCCTCAGGCCCCGCTGAACTAACTGATAAATGGCTTTGGCTTCCCTTGACAGACGAGATGCGAAAACCCTATTACATGTTCCTATCATCCTAAAATCTTTACAAATCTGACACGTTCATACTCAAACCTTAGTTACTCGTTTCGTACACATTCCATTAAAATATGATAAACGTCCTCGATAATACCGCATTCAACACAATTAGGCGATTCGACCTTCCGCATCATGTGAGCAAACTTATTTAATGGGATGTGTCAGGAACGGAGTCTTAATGCTAGAACCAATGTTTTTCTGGTTAAACAGTTTGATTCAGGGATTGTGCAGTGGTTCGGGTTGTACAATTTTATACGAGATGCCTACTTCTTTGGACCTTTCGTCAAAAAAATATTTCCAAATTTTATTGCATTCTTTCCTGGCTAAACCTGGACATTCGGAAAAATGAGGCTGTCAAAAATAAGGATCATCATCAAGCAAATGGTTTTTGTTTGGAATAGAATTTCTAAAAGCGTTTCTAAAAAAGAATAAGCTACGGGGAATTCTCGAAAATTCGAGGTTCACCGAGCAAAATAAGTAATGCACTTCTAGAGTCCGTAAAATATGACAAATGTGTCCGCAGTTATTGAACCAACATTTGCAAGAGCTTTTAAAATAACAACCATCTCAATATGCATTATAGATAAACTTGTTAGGAGTAAAAATGTTGCCGTAACATTCATTTGGGGGGGGGGGGGGGTCAAAAAGTGCCGCACCAAAACCGGTATTGTCTTTGGAGCCATCAGTAAAAATTTGCTAAAATTTACTGTAGATGCCTTTTCGTATATCACAGAAATATTGCCACAAGTTTGATAAGCTTTTTGGGTTTTAAATTGAGATTTATTGAGTTTATTAAATTGAGTTTTTAATTGATGATTTCACAATCTCTTTTATATCAATGTTGCTTACCCACGTATTTAACTGAAACATTTCAAGAGAAGAACTTGAGCGCATGATTGTATTATAAAGGAAATATGAATATTAAGTATCAGAGGGGGTTTTTTTATTTTTGAACGTTTTGGAACGGTAATCATTGTGTACCTGCACCGCTTTAATAATTATATTAGGATTATTAGTCGAGTTTTAAGATAAAATTTGCTACCTAGGTTAGCCGAGTTTTTAAGATAAAATTTGCTACGAATGTGGAGAGGTACCCAGGTGACTTGTGGCGGGTAAACTGTACAGCTAGTATAAAAGAGGGATATAGAAAAATATATGGTACAGTTTGATATCTGCCTACGTAATCCGAATATAATTTGAAAAGGAATCATATTGGTTGTAGGTAGGGTATTAAAAAATGAAACCCTGATTTTAATCAGCTCCCTCATGCGTACATAATCCAGTCATTCCAATGCTACGTTAGCGAAATAAAAATATACACAACTGAACAAATTTAACAAAATGGAAATGGTCGGACAAATTTAATAAAAATCAGTGGAGTGGGCGCTGTGGATTCCAGAAATGGATTTTTCGAATCACATAGATTGTCATGAATTTATAAATATCGCCTCTATGTCATACGCCTTTTTTTCTGCGGAGGGTGATCCCGGACGGTCTGCCGACCTTTATGTTCGATCGAGCGCACACAATGTATGTAATGGCCGCCATTAGGAGCATCAATTTGTTCAACCGTGACACTACACTTGTCCAACTACTATCTTTTATGCTCTGTTTGGCGTCTTTAGTCTTTACCTTCCTGGGAAACGGTTAAGTTTTGGTAGCATGACCGTCGGTTCTGAGAAACAAAACAAGTATAATATTACTTGTTTTTGATAGTCTTATTTGTTAGTACGGATAATCGTAGCTTGAATAATGCAATTCAAGTTATAAATAAAATTATACATAGCATCACACACTTTGATCTGACTCCGTGCTGAAGAAATAATGACATGGAATTCAGAAAAGAACGACGCTACCACATTGCTCAGGCTCTTCTACTACCTCTGTATTTTATTTTACATTTTACTTCTACCTGACTATTAAAATCAGTCAAAGATGACAACGATTTCAAGCCTAGCTGCAAAAGTTTAAAAACGTTTCTGTAAAATGTTTGTGTTGAAACTTTACCAAATAACACTGTTCAAAGACCAAAACGAATTCATTATATATGCCTTATATATATATGCGCACAAACACAGTTTGCCGTACATGCGTAATAAATAAAACTGTAATTACGACACTCGCACATAAACAATGACACTACACCGCCAAATCCTGTACACATACATCCCATTCAACAGGGGAAAAGCTATGTTGTGTATACCTAGTGTCCTCCGGGCCATGGTGCAGATCCTGACCGCCCGCCCAGTGACCCCCCTACCTGAGGGAATTAAATGTTACAAATGTTCGTGTTCATCACAGAAACATCTGCCCCCACCGGGACTCGAACTCTCTAGTCGGCGATCCCATGAAACCCGGCGTACAAACACTCGGCCACGGCGGACGTCAAAAAGTGTCCTCCTGGTCGTGTCAGACGTGTTGCTGTTAGCCGGGACCAACGGCTTAATGTACCTTACGAAGGCCGGAGGAGTTTTCGATAAGTAATTTTTGGACACCTATCCTATGACCGTCATGTACAAAAGTTGATTACTTCCACTAACGCTTTACCACTGCGTCATCGAGCTTCTCCAATAGCAAAGGAATAAATATACATATAAATACACATCCGACGGACCGACACTTTATCACCCAAACCCGTTGTAATCACCGAAAATATTGATTAAATAAATCGACCATCCGACTATAACCAGGAGGAAAGAGAAACTAAACTGGTGCACAATACCATTTAAATTTAACAACCGAAACATTTCTAATAAATTTAAACAAAGGCCCAATGATACAAGTTATATGATACGATATGATGATATACATATACAGGGTGGTCCAATTAGCGACGTCAACATTTTTTTAGATGCCTCGCACGTGGGGTTATCCGAAAATACCCCATGTATGTTTCGCGATTATTCTTAGTGTTCGAGTTTTTTTTTTTTGTGTATTTTTAGTGATTTCTGCTAGCGAGGTTTCAAAAATTCATATCTTTTTTCGTAGTAGATATTTTGCAGTCTTTTTTTGTTACATAATTGTCTTGAATGTTATTTTAATAAAAAAATAACTCAGCTTCCTGAAATTACTTAAAGTTACTCAAAAATGGCTTGAAAGTTGAAACTTTAGTTTTTATTAGGATTTACTCAAACATTCAACTTCAATTTAAAAATACAAAAAGGAGTTTCCATTGCTTCTGGCTAAAATTAAAAGCGCCGCATGCTTCTAAACTACCAAAAATCATAAAAAAAAATAAACTTAAACAGCCTATTTTTGTTGTAATTGGCCTTCGAAAGTGAATAGGCTAAAAATCATTGCAACACGATTAAAGCATTAAAAATTGTTTTATCTACTTTTTATCATTGTTATGGTAAATTAAATTTAAAAACGTAATTTGAAATAAAATTTAATTGAAGTTCCTGTAAAATAACTTTAGCATGTGTAATTTTACAATATAATTTCGATTTCACCACTAAGATTTAAAATGCGAACAAGGATTGAGACAAAAACTTACAGAAGCGAAAAGAAAAATAAAGCAAGAATATTCAAGTAGCTTCAGACAATTAAAACATAACTTTTTAAGACGTTGTCGATTGTTTATTCAGGTTGGAAGAAGGAGTTTTGAAATTTTACTGTAATAAATAGTAATATTTTAGTAATTTGTGCGTTTTATTTGTATCAAAAAACAGGTAATTTCCCAACTTTAATCTTAGTGGTGAAACCGAAATTATTATAAAATTCTAATTGAAAAAAAAATATAACTTGAAAACTAAGAAAAATCGCGGAACATTAATGGGGTATTTTCGGATAGCCCCAGGTGCGAGGAATCTAAAAAAATTGTTGATGTCACTAATTGGACCACTCTGTATAATACATCTAACGAATACACAAACATCATATTCAAAATCGAGTAAGAAATAAATTATTGAAGCTCCCGGCTTAACGACATAAATGGCTCGAGTTAACATAATAAGTGTACGGGGAAAAAAATATGAATACAAAATAAATAAAAATAAAAATGTGCCCCGCCGCCATTACACACGCCACAGACAGATTTTAATAATATTACCCCACCCGTGGCCCCAAATACGGACGCGCCGGCTTCACCGGAATTTCTTCTTGTTATTTACCGATTCTGAATCACAATTCAGAGGCCAAATGTGGGATGGTATTTACCAACCCGCAGGTAAACTCGCTTGCAGTTAAAAAGGAATTGGAGGGAGTTTTATCGGTCGTTAGGGACCCAAACGTGGAGCATGGTGAGCTAGAGCATACGTTCCGCCTCTCCTTGCGCAAACCGGTGATTTTTGTGTCACGTTCTAGTAAATTAGCACCTCGTTACATTCGTAACTGTGTCGAGTTGTTATTGTTACTATAAAAAACTTTATTCTATCACGTTTCTCTTTATTGGCTCCGGTTTGTTACTGAAAGCCCGTGACTGATGGCAATTTTTTGAAACATCGGCCGTCGCAGCTCGTTTCATGTATTCGGAATGAGCTGTAAACGGTACTTTATAAAAAAAATGTCAGTTTCGTAAAACACTCGGTTGGTGCCAAGTTAAAAATG
Organism: Chilo suppressalis; assembly: GCA_902850365.2. NCBI lineage: Eukaryota > Metazoa > Arthropoda > Insecta > Lepidoptera > Crambidae > Chilo > Chilo suppressalis. The sequence continues at coordinate 10,363,820 of OU963910.1, read as the reverse complement.
CCATAAGGGAATAAACTACTATAAGAAACCACCATAGGTGGAAGAAAAACCCTTCAAAAACTACTGTAGCCCCCATCCACCGTACCGTCCGGAAATGAACTTCTTTTCAAAAACAACTTACCTACTGCGATTTGTGATTGTGTCATACGAACACGCGTCAACAGCGTCTGATATAAAGTCATGTGTCTTTAAGAATAAAGAAAGTAGATGTTATGCCAAAACTCAAAATACATACAACCAGACACATCCATCGGCCCACCTAGCTTTTAAGATTTCACCTACATGGTTTTAACGGTCCCTAGCTAAAAATAAATGTTACATTGAGCAAAAATTTTTAACGCAAATTTGAAGCTGATTTATTAACTATCTTTTTCGTGTGATTTCAAAATTATATTATTATTGCTCAACCAAACTTAATTATACTTTTGCTATAGACAGTTGAAACTTATAACTAACAAAGAAGTGTAGTAGTACGTGTATTTTAAGAAAAATCGTTTATAGAGATTTGGCATTCCGAGCGGCTTTGTTAACAGAACAGTGTTTAAATGTCTTCTCTACAGTCGGACTTCACTACAGCCGCTTCCAATAAATTGAATAAAAAATAAAACCAAATCATAGTAATCATACACTGTAAGAAAATATATATAAATAAAAGACTCGTGATATGATTACAAAGGTACATAATCGATAACACTACCAGTTTTGTGTACCCGTGTACGTTTTACATAAGTGTTTTGTGTACAATGTATCCAGGCGCAAGTTATTATTAAGCTCATTTAGCGTCTTGTTTAAATTGCAAAAGTTTGTTGACAACATTGAACCAAAGGATCGTGTTAAAGGTTGCTTACTGTACCCCGACCCGGTCGAAGTAACAACTTACCTATCTTAAAAACTCTAAGAAACAACAAACTTGGGAGACTGTTCTAAGATAAGGCAAACTCTATTAAGGAACTAACAAAAGTAATTGGAGCCTTAAAGAAAATAGTATGAGACTACGAGTTTAAAGACGACGTAGAGGTTAATGTAACAACTTATAATAAATTTATAAATCGGTCGATGCTATTGATATCAGATTCGCAGGCCCAATATTTAACCAATAGCAACTTGCTCACAAAATGCGACTGGGTTGCTGGTAATGCTACAAAGATGTTTTTTATATGTCTAATAAAAATGTGTAAAAAGTTCTATAAAAAAATTAAAAGCAGTCGTATTTCATATTTCGCTTTATCAACATAAAAGCGGTGCAATAAAAGCTCTTTTACAGACAGAGAATATAAGAAAAGCGTGCAATTTCAACACAACTTCCGCATTTAAACTTCAATTTGTTCTTTATTTGTAGTCGTTGCTTTTAAATTACCCAAATGCTCTTTAACAGAAATATCTATCGATTTTAGGTTCCAAGTCATTTTCTATTCTATCTTTAATAACAAAGAAACCCCTTCTTAAATTAATAATGTTTTATTAATAATGACGATTATTAAAGTCACTTTACGAGTCATTATTGGTAAGGAAAGACGCAAGTTAAATTCAAAGTCTGCTTGGATTACGAGTTGTCCAACAGTTGGAGTGCTAATAAAGAGGTTACTCGTTGAATAAGAAATTTTCGAGATACTTAGTATTTTCAGTAGAAACTTTCGTGCGTAGTTGCATTATTTTAATCTCGGTATAAAGTGGTCATAGCCCTTTTTTGCTCGAGTCTTATTTTGTCAAAGTCTTTATAATGCCTTATTGCGACATCAAACATATATTTCCCTTTACGAAATCATATTTGTTGATAAGTATTTTTTCCGATTTAAATCTAAGTATAATATAATATTAAAACGAAGGGCTACGTATTTGTTTTACTCACAAACAAACAAAATTAAATATATTTGTCCAATAAAAAAAATGTTTATCATAATTAAGTTTTAACAACATTTAACACAAAAATAGAATTTAATACAAGTGTTTAGACGGTAATTTTGATAATTATAGAAACTCGTATTCAATTTGAAATTACCACAGTAACTGTTGGTAGCATTTCTTTTACGAAATATAAAGATCTAATATATCCTGCCGATAAATAAAAATGTAAAAATCAAAACTATGGATGTAGCATGATAACTAATTTATTTGTATGAATTCGAATATATGCTATGTCTGTATGTGCCTCCCGTAATAGAGTTCCTAAACGAGCCGTCAAAATCAGAACTATAGCGAATGAATGCGTAAGTTAAAGCCAGTGTGCGAAGTCGCCGGCAAATGTGATAAGATAGCTAAGCAATATGCACATTGCTTACCTATCTTATCACATTTTCCGCATCGTTTACAAGGAGGCTTGATTTGTCAAATTTACCAGTTGATTATTGCCTGTGAGTTGATTATGGTAAAGTTACATTATCTAAAAAAGGATTTTAGGAAACCGCTTAGCTAAAACTTGTATATAAGAACTTAATTATTGTTGAAGTTACTAGTAGTTAGTTTTATTGTTAGTTTGCATATTGAATTTGTACATAAATGGAAGATGTTAGTCAGGTTTCTAATTACCTACCCAGACAGATAGAAACCGGTAATGCTTTTGGAATTTCATTTCCTGAGTGGTTAAAACAGGGAATAAAAAACCACTTGTGGTCGATGCTTCAGGAAGATATTGGTAAAATCAACATTAGCACTTAACATCTAACTTCAATGTCGTTTGTTCTTCTGTTGCGACCTTGGACTGAGAAGGGTTAAATTCTATATGTAATCCGCTTTATTACAGAACGTAGACTAGGGTCCGTATTATAGAAAGATTCTCAGTGATTGATCTAGTCTTGAGCATAGTTAGAAAGGGATGTCGCTATATATAGCACATAGCGACATCCCTTTCTAACTGTACTCAAGTAAAGATCAACACTTAGTTGTCATTCTGTAATACGGGCCTAAATCTAAACCTGGACTAAAACTGATGCTGTCACTTTTGTTTGCTAAAAAAGCGCAGAGGCAATGTAAGGTTTAAACCAAGAGTAACTTTAGTCCGCGTTTTTGGATTAAGAGGGATTATGTTTATCGATAAAAATACCTATTTAAGCTAGTTAAAAGGATATATCTGCCCGTAAAAAACAACAATTACACTACACTTACTTTAGGGAATTCGCAAAGTCGTATCGCGGCCATTTCTGGACCCGACCCTATTTGCGAGCGGAGTTGGCCGGATCGCCAACTTGGCCCATTTTGACTCGAAGCTTGTTACCCAGACTTCTAGCAGATAACATTGTGTTGGACATTTAAACTGTTTAGTTAGACGCCGTGTTACGAAGGACATTCGGCAGTAAGTAGTTCTGGGTGTTAATTAAGTAACTTGCCAACCGATTTTAATTACTATCTATCTTTGGGAACTCGAGAGTCTTACTCGGCGGGTTTAGTGCATTGAAACTTTCTTTTAAACATTCTTAATAAAGGTTTTTTCATATCATTTTATTTTCATTTCAATTCATTCTCAAGTCAGCTTATTGTAATTTTGTTTTACTAATCTTCAAAACACAAGGGTTTTATGTATTTATTTTGGGAGCAAAGTAACGCTATATGATGTTGATAATATTTTGTATATAATTTTTTTTTATATCTTAAGAATATTGTACTATAAAAATTTCATAGGCTAGTTCAAAGTCAGCCTGATACCTGAGCCAAATAGATTATTTACTAGTAAAAATATATTTTATTTATAATAAAAAAACAAAAAATTGTAATAACAACAAGCAAATTCTAAATAAATCTGTTTTACTAATAGTGTTGAAAAAATGCAGCCGATAAATTTTATTAAAACTGGACGTCCATTAGCTTAGCAGGATTATCATTATGATTCCATCTACAATACGTCGGCCCACGCTTTGCAGCATTGTGCAACATTTGAAAGAAGAAATAGCAATTATAGTTATGTTTTTATTTTTGTTTGTTTTTATTTATTTTATTAGATTTAAACATCTAGCAGTTAAATGCTTAAAAATAAATAAAAACATAAATACAATTTTGATAAACAGAATGGAAGGATTTTAAAGAGGCTTTGTAAAATTTGTCACGTGTGAACCCATGTACCAGACATTGGTTCACACGTTTAAAATTTTTGGTATAAAAAATACATTAAATATCCAAACATCCAGGGAATGAGTAGGAAAACGTGCTATACTCACATACGAACTTCAATATGTACTGTTATCATAAAACTCAATGACTTACACGTACAGGGTGTTTCTGAAATAAATTAAAGAATAGTATGAAATAAACTACCTTGAGTCAATCACTTCCCCAGCCATTTTGAATCATACTTACTGTTGTAAATATGATTCAAGATATTGTTTAAAACTTTCATGTTCACAAAAAATATAGTTATTAGCGTTATCGGAGACTCGCAAATACATAGTACATGGTAGCAATCGCGCTAATAACAAAAACATGATAATGTATTAACGTCACATGCTAACACTACATTTTGCTTTAATTTACTTAAAAGTTTATCCGGAAACAATAATAATAGCTGAACCAAAGAGAGGTTGGGCATTGCGGATTTACCGCTCGAAAAACCACAGTAAAATAGCACTACCTTTTGTGGTGTTGTGTTTTTATCAGTAAGTAAGGTTCCAGGGCTCCACGGGGTAGGGGCCTATCCCCTGGCATGCCCTATGTCAGGGCAGGCAACAGCGAGAATTATATTTTTTGTATCGAAAGCGTCTCTAAGCTATGGTGACCGCTTACCATCAAGCGGGCCATAAGCTTGTTTGAAACACAAAAACCCCCGCTTATGACAGCGAGCAATGACTCGATGAGGAGAGCTGAAGACTATTTACAGCAGTGGACTGATGCGGGCTGATGATGATGATGAAGCAATTGCAATATTAACAAAGAAAATATAACCCATGGTAATTTCCTGGAAGTATCTACCCATGATCGCACGTAATTGCGCGTGATTGTCGCTGCTCCATCGCAGGTATCTTGACTTGATACGCGCGTTTTGAGTTCCTGTAGTCAAGTATCAGCCTGTTCAGATGATCTACGCGACTTGTTGCGTGCAAATGTATAGGGCAGCGAAAAGTAGATGAGGGCCAGCCGTGTGTTATCGCTTGTCATCTGAACTTCTCTGAAGCGCGATCACGCGCCGCCTTGAACTTAGCCCAATTCAACATTCTGGTGGGTATTTTAGTGAAAAACTAAAACAAAAATACCATTTACAAGTTGCCGCGATAACGTTCATCTGTACCCCTAGCACGAACCAATATCGAATTCGTATCGTTTGCGAATCCGAAATGTTATTGTCAAATGTGTACTGATTTTTAGTTCTCGTTACGTACTTTGTGCCGCTGCTGTTCAAGTTTCCATACAAAATTTGACATTGACGTTTCGGTTTGCAAACTATTCGAATTCGATAATGGTTCGTGCTAGTGGTACTGGACTTTATGGCGTCTCACTGGTGAATGACGTCACACGACTGTCATTAAAACATCATAGATACAATTTAATGTCACTTTGACTGGAAATTAACTAGCATGTGACGTCATTTTAGTCTTCGCCAATCCCAGGTGATTTTGGTCACGTGACTATAGAACAAAAAAAATTAATGATATTTTAGAGAAGTTATTAATGGTGTTCTTTAAAAATATTAAAATCGCTGCTAAAATTCATATTATATACAGATGCCAACAACTGCTACTTTATTTTTCATACTGTCAAGTAGCCTATTACCCTGACCCCAAAATGTGATTCGAACCCGCAGTGAATATATTGACCGTCGTGGTCCTTGGGCGAGTGGTTTCTACGCCGATTTTCAATGTGTCGCCTACTCGAGAGGTCCCGGGTTCAAATCCCGGTGGGGCCAGATGTTTGTATAATGAATAAGAGCATTGGTACTCCAGTCACGGATGTTCAATATGTATATCTATATAACTATACTTATATATGTACTGTATATGTATTCTATCCGGTACCCTAGTATTCCATAACACAAGCCTTACAGTGCTTACTTTGGGGCCAGGCTAATTGGCTATATTATGGCTATAAACGCTTATTATTTATTAGTCACTCTCACCACGAAGGTCGGTTTATCAAAATGAGAATAAGGGGCACTAAAAAGAGCTAAATATTGTTTGAACTCTAACACCCTTTGTTTACCAGCTGATGAGATAATAAAACGCGCGAATTAAATGTGCACTCGAAATGTGAGTTTATAACTGTGTGAGATTTGAAAATTTTACGGTCGTGTTTATGGCGAAAATCTACGTCGACTAATTTTAATGCAGAAAAATAATAGGTCGGAGACCTAGATAATTTTCAAAATGTGGAACTCCACAATATACTTTATTTGAGTCAAATTAAAGATGGTAATCAAATAAAGAAAAACATTAGATAGGTTCTACAGTGGGCGACAAGGTAGCTAACCTATCACATAACGCTTCAAGCACGGCTAATGCCAATTTACCCCAAGAAAACATGATGCTCCGTGAAGGCACTCAAAACCAAACTATAGGACTATTTTTACAAAGTACGTCAATTTACCCTACCCTCTCTAATGTTAAGGCTGGAAATAGTGCTTGATCGACTGTCGGCGCTGATTGTACGTCCTGACCATCAGCGCCGACCGACGATTGTGAAAATGTATTTAGTGCTACGCTGACGACGAACGAAGACGCGTGTGTAGTTCACAAGTTTGTACATACGCGGGTGCAAACGGTCGCTCCGTTGCGAAGCCGTAAACGCATACATACATTTTTATAACTCGCCGGTCGACCGCATCGCATAACGCTTGAAGCCCGGCTAATGCCAATTTACCCCGAGAAAACATGAGGTTCCGTGAAGGTATTCAAAACCAAACTGTAGAACTATTATTACAAAGTTCGCCAAATTACCCCACCCTCTTTAATTAAGGCTGGAAATAGTGCTCGAGCATAGCACTAAATACAGTTTGCACAATTGTCGGTCGGCACTGATGGTCAGGACGTACAATCAGCGCCGACCGATGACATTGCAAAATGAATTTTGTACTACGCTGACGACGAACTAAGACGCGTGTGTTGTTCACAAGTTTTAAAGTCGTCGGTCGACCGACGTACGCCGGACCGATGGGCTCGATCGACTGTTTCTGCCTGCGCGACGTAACTGTATCGCAAATCATCAGCGCAGCAGTATGCGTGTTCATAAAATTATTGGCAATCATATAGCTACGTCCAACCGACGACGGCAGCGCCGGCCATCGTTCGAGCACTGTTTTCAGCCTAAGTATTAGCAGAGTTCAGCTGCGGGGATAGGTGACGTGGCAAAAAATGTGCTGCACCTTTCTAGCCTGAACCCAATCCCTGGAATCACGGAACCTTACTGACCAACAGAAAGATAACAGCACAAAAATATAGTGTAGTTTTACAGAGGTCTTCCATAAGTTTAAAGGTTGTGCAAAATAAAAGCACTTCTGAGGTGTAAGCCCAAAACCAGTTGAGTAAAAGGCAAAACTCTGTTACACCCACCAGTTGTCTCAAGTTTTATGGGTAGGGATGAAGCGTATATAATTATGTCAACAAGATGTACTCACTACTACCAAAGTATTACGAATTTCTTGATCTCCTAAGAACATCGCAGATCTCTACCGTGTGTGGTATGGGTTGATGGCTAAAGCAGGCGGGCCTTAAGATTCTTTGCCTTTTTACTTTTTATAAAAAATTGAAAAATGCTAGATATCTAAAATTTATACCTAACACATAACGTGTTTCATTAGGAAGTATCAAAAATTACTTATCAGTATCATTCATCGTTTACCGTACAAATAACGGACCGCGAAAACATAAAAGATCTAACTCTACCAGTATAATCTAATACGTAAATAATGGTTGAGAGCACTCCATAACTTTTTAATTGCTTTTTACCTAGATGGGTCCGTGCCCGTGCTTTTAGTCAGATTGCTTATTTTGTTAATGAACTTGGGAGCTTCAAACGTTTTGCTTTCGTCTCCTCAACAGCTTAAAATCATCTTTAGAGCATATTAAAATGATTACGCCGAGAACAAGGGACAAATACTATTTATCTTTCAAAGATTTCGGTTCGGATCTTTACTTTTTGATTGTCATTAATCAGTGACAGTTCGTCCTTTTAGAAAAGTTTTCGTAATAACGATGGAAATTGAAGATAGCGGAAACAACTCCTGTTAAAATTAAAACTTGTTTCAGATTTCAGTAAATATTTTACGTCAGAAAATCTATTTGCGTATATTTAAGGTTATGAGAGTTATAATAATTATAGTTGTTTTTGAAGTTTTTCATTACGGTAAGACAAGGTAAATTAGGTGTATCCTAACTAAATAAAGAAAAAATATATAAAGTCTAGGGATATTTTTAACGTTGTCTGCATAGGACACTCGTCTCAATCAGCATAACTGTTAAAATTATGCAAATAAGTAAAATCACTTTTTATATATTATTTTACAATTTGTCCAAGTGGAGTCCTTCCAAAGGTAAACGTTACCGCGCACCCATTCTCGGGTATTTACCTGATTTCCCTTCGAGTATGTATTCTAAACTTTGATCGGAAAATGTTTACTATGACTCAAAGCAGGTAACATTTCGGACATGTAAAGGCGGGTGGCACAAAAGAATTTCAATTTGGCATCGTATCGCGCAACCCTTTTCAACTTACAAAGTAATTTTCCGACGCAAAATTGATTTGTCGGCGGCGTGGTTGTTGTTTGACGCGGCCGCCGCTACTGCGGTTTAATTAATAAAAATCTGCGCAGGTACAGACGCGGTGCCCGCGAAATGGGTGCCCTGTATAATTTTAGTTGCAAACTTTTCTATTTTCCATATATGCTTTCCGCCTATGCCTAGTTGCGTTTTGAAAGTCTTTAATGCAACGCTATCAGGGTCAGATTTAAGGCAGGGCAGGTGGGGTTGTGGCCCAGGGGCCCCTTCAAGAGAGTGGCCCCCACAATAGAGATAAAAAAAACAAATGTCGACGGGTCACCAAACTAGAGGGGGAGGGAATGCAAATCATAAGTGGCCCCAGACTTAGATGCCTCCACTCCTTCGTTGCCCCAAGGCCCCCACACCTCTAAATCCGGCTCTGAATGTTAGTGATATTTCCAGGAACATAAAACAAAACTACGCAACTATAAATAAGGAATCACGAAAAAGTATTGTTTGTATGAACGTATAAGATTTTCGTTAACTTTCCAGAAATTGTACATAGTAAAACCTGAGAAACTGATTTAGTAAACGAAATTAACACTTTTATTTCATAGACTACCTCGAACAGAACTTTCATTTGCAATATATTAACTTACATGAAATTACATTCTCCAATTCATCATTTTTCGAATTGATTGATGATAACCTTAACGTGCTTGGTTCGACACTTTTTTTATTGAAACACATATAATAAAAATATTCCCTTGTTTTGGGAATCATTTTTCTTAGATAAAGGCAAAACTTATACAAAATTATACGTTTTCATTTAACATTTAGATGCGGCTCGATGCCCGACTCATTACGTCAAACTGTCTTACAGACAACCTACTATTTAATTAAACTACAGTCTTGAGAGAAAACGTAGGGATTTTAAAAGGAAATTGTATCTTAAATAAAACAGCTCATTCTAGTTAAAACATGAAAATACTAGGTTCAGCACGTCAAGTCTGGTTTTGTATTCGTCCAGTGTACGATATTAAAAGATGATTGAGATAATTGAGATTGGTTCTGGAAATCATTTATTTATATTTACATAGAAATGTTTAAAATTATAAAAGCTTAAAACTACTTAATGTCTAAAAACTTAAAACCCAGAAATAACTAAGTACTTAAATAATATACAATTTACAAAATAAAAATTATATCTTCCCCAGTGCCGCTGTCAGGAATGGTGCGCAATAGGCTGGCAGCATTTCCAAGTTGAATAGCAAAGTCTAATCCGTCGACCAAGGTAAGATGCCAGCCTTTTGATCACCGATCACCTGGATGAGTCTCTTAGACAATTCCTTAAAGAAACATCGAGTGCTTGGATGGTCCCATAGCCTCAACACATTTCTACAATGATTGGTTCTAATGTGGTTTACCACAAATAGAAATTACTATTTTACCATGAACTGTAGCAGCCGTAACAATCATATATGGTACTAGCGTTTGTCTGTACTTCGTCCGCGTGGACATAGTGAATCAGGTGCCAATTTTTTACCAAATCTGGTTTTTCATCAATCAGCTTACTATTAAAAAAATATAAATTTAGTCGTTTTATGTTTTAAAACATAAATAACGTGTCAAATTAGGGGTAATATTAAATTTACATAGCGAGACATTCCCTGCGCAATACATTGAGTACAATTCAAGAACCAGTTATATTGTAAAAATATACATAAATCCTGACGTGGCTCAGATCGGTTTCAGAGCAGAACAGAGAAACTTGCAAAAATATTATGAAAAACCTAAAATTATTGTCTAGGATGGAAGTACTATAGCCGGTAAAAAGATTAGATGTGATATGGTAAGAAGGTTTGTCAGTATTAGTAGTACTATTACTGTACTTCATTAACAGATGAACAAAAAGGTATACATTTTGGGAACCTGCAAAACTGTTGAATATCGTTTGATTTTGGCAAAAATAGGGATCGAAGACTTACAACATACTTTTCCGATAGGCCCAAGGGCAACGTGCCGCTGAGATAAAAGCATGACTTATAAGGTCTGATTACAACCAATTAGCGATTATAAATGTTGAGGGCCTTTGAAAGACAAAAATACTGTGGTAGATATTGACGATGCAGTAGATAAATCGTTCGGTATAGTTCTTAAACACTTTGGATATAACGCAACTGGTATTACATACTACACACTTTTACTACTACACTATTTGATACGCATATCATGTTCCTATTTACCTGAATTTAAACTTTGTTGTGAATTTGTCATTGCAAGTCAAATACCTAAATATTAAAAAGAATGTGTAAGGTAGAAGGTGATAATTAAACGGATGAAGTGTTCAACAACTTTATACTTGTTGAAGTACTTCCAACATTAATTATAAACAACATTTTCTGCCATGTTTGAAGGTGGTAGCGATAGAACCAAAGTTTGAGGTGAACTTACACGGGAGCATGTCACATAGAACTGACCGTGGGAGAAGCAGTACTGTGGTAGGTCTACTCCGGCGAATTTGAATGTTTGCCCCTGCGACTTATTTATGGTCATGGCGGAACAGACCTCCAGGGGAAACAGGAGCCTTTTGAATTCAAAAGGGAGATCATTTGGTATAAGTGGAATACGTGGTGCAACACTGTTTCTTCCTGAGCAGGTCCGGTCAAAACTGTTGCTTTTACTATGTTCCGGTGCAAAGCTTTGACTGGCAACCTAGTACTGTTGCAAAGTTTGTGTGGCATTAAATTTCTTAATAACATAACAAGTTCATACAGTAAAAGCCTGTGGTATGGCAGGCCCGGTGGGTTCATATATATTTAATGTATTTACATTGTTTATTAATACAGAGTGGCATGCAGTAGAAAAGATATTAGAGAGAGTGATAAGTGTTTAGTGACACATATTTAAATGTTTATGTTACGACATACATAATACGGCCAGGGTGTTGTCAGTGGGTAAACCAAGTAGGTTTAACAGGTTCAAAGTGTTCAAAAAATCTACTGGATAATTAACGGCATCGTATGTGTTTACCACAGTATCTACTGATATATAAACAATCTGTTGTCCTACAAAGAAGTTCAGTAATATGTCATTAATGACCGCTGCTTGGTCATTCTTTGGGGTTAGTATAGCTCTTTCGCATAACCACTCTATTTTTCCAAGATGAGCATAACGTCTGGATAAAATTTTGAAATCAGGCTTTCAACTGTTGTAAGTGAAGTGTACAGACCGGAAGGGACAGATAACATAGGTACCATCTTTTTCTAGGTTATCACAGTTACCCAGTTCTAGCAAATGATCCGAAAATTGGCTAGCGGAAATATCATCTCCAAGGTTCATACTTTTTGTTAATTTTAAACTTATAACTAAGGGCCACTGATCTGTTGAGACACGCCTATATCTTATCGGCCCATATTTCCCTTGGAACTACTGGTAGAATTTGATGAAAGATTCCTACCTCCTGCTACGTATGTCTTGCAGAGTCTTATTCAAAGCTCCTATACCTTTTTTAAGGGCCATAGTACATTCATTCCAGACAATAATTTTAGTTTTGTCCAATACTTCTGCAAATTTGCTCTGTTATGAAATATTACATAATGGAGTTACCACATTTTTTAAGTTCAGTTGCAATTCCTGAAGAAGCCACAGCTAATGCAATATCACGTGTGACCCTTATTGCTCCCAAAATCAAATTTAATAGGTAAGTTTTGCCGGTTTCTCCTGGAGCATCTAAAAAGAAAATTTCGATCGCAGTTGCATTTTGTTCTTCTGTTAAAAATCATAGTTATTCCTGACTAACCCCTCTAAAGCTATAACATCATAGCTAGTTCCTTTAATCAATTCTCTATTTTCTAATGCTATGTCTATAGCAATATTGCGTAAAAGACTACGGCTTACCACAATCAAGCAGGTCTCTGCTTGATTGTGGTAAGGTGGGCTTTTTTAGGGAAAGCCCGCCTAAAACTAGAGATACTTCTTCAATTTCTATCAGATATTTGTTAAATATTTCATCTGGAAAATGGCCAAAGAGTATATTTAATCAGCAAAACCTCACAGATAAACTTACGAAACCATCAAAAACTATACTTCTTGCGTTCTTTGAGTTGTGTCGTACTGATGATTTTGCAAAAACCCTTTTATTGAAATCCAAGAATTCGCCAAATCGCCTCGCAGCTATTCATATACCTCATCATTTTTCATTCATCATCAACCCATGTTCGTCCACTGCTGGACATAGGTCTCCCCTAATGCACGCCACTGCTCCCGATTTTGTGCTACTCTCATCCAGCCCACTCCAGCCAGCCTACGAATATCATCATCCCATCTTGTCTCAGGGCGTCCTACACTACGTTTACCGAGTCGCGGTCTCCACTCAAGAACTTTCCGACTCCAACGTCCATCAGTTCTGCGGCTAATGTGACCAGCCCACTGCCACTTCAGTTTGCTAATTCGGTGGGCTATGTCGGTGACTTTGGTTCTCTGTCGGATTACATCATTTCTGATGCGGTCCTTCAGGGATACTCCGAGCATAGCCCTTTCCATAGCTCTCTGAGCGACTTTAAACTGGTGGACTCGTCCAGCCGTGAGTGTCCACGTCTCGGCGCCGTATGTCATAACTGGGAGGACGCACTGGTCGAAGACTTTCGACTTGAGACATTGAGGGATGGGTGACGAGAAGACTTGACGAAGCTTACGAAATGCTGCCCAGCCTAACTGAATTCTTCTATTGGCTTCTCTCTCGAAGTTGTTTCTGCCTAATTGGAGCGTTTGTCCTAGATAGACATATTCATGAACAACCTCAAGAGGTACTCCATTAACAGCAACCAGTCCCTGATCAACGAGCTCGTTGAACATGACCTTGGTTTTATCCAAGTTCATCCGGAGACCGATGCGTTTGGAAGATTCAGCCAGGCTGCTCACCATCACCTGTAGCTCTTGCAGGGTTTCAGCCAGGATGACGATGTCGTCCGCGAATCGGAGGTGTGAGATGTATTCGCCATTAATATTAATTCCACGTCTTTTCCAGTTGAGCGTTCCGAACATATCCTGCAGCGCAGCGGAGAAGAGTTTCGGGGATATTACATCCCCTTGTCTCACACCACGGCGCAGCAGGACAGGCTCGGTCTGATCATTCCACTACATATACCTACATACACTACATATACCTCCCACTTTCATAAATCTTTACTTCATCTTTTTCATTTTCTAAAGCAAAAGTGGCCTGGTCAGATCCTTTATTCATGTATTTGTTAACTTATTTTGATTGAAACAGAGTGACAGAATTCGACGTTTATATGCGCGTTATATATTTTCAAAAGAACTGGTTTATATGAAATTACACAGCGGTCAATATCTACTCCATTAGTGCCAAAAGTTAAGCTATCTATGTCTGAAAAACGTCTTCTATATTGCGGGTAGCCGTCGTCCCTGGTTTGTGTTTCACTAAGTAGAGGCTTGTGATACCTCGTAGTGCATTTTTTGTTTAAGTCATAGTCCATGTATCATATTATACTTTACAATTTCGAACCGCGATTTAAAATCCATCCATATAAAACTTCGACATTCTCAATCCTTTTTTTTAAGTGGTAGTTTTGGAAAACAAAAAGTCTTTGTGCCAAGTTTCAAGTCTATTAACCCAAGGAATACGATTTTTCATACAAAAAGATACATGTTATTCTTTCTTTCTGATCTCAAGTATAAATACTGAGTTTCGAGTTAATCGAATGCGCGTTAAAATTAATTCATATAAAAACTTCAGCATCCTCTAATCCCTCTTTCAGGGGTAGTTTAGGCAAACCAAAAATGGCAAACTTTATTACTTATTTATAGAAGTATTTGTACAAGTTTCAAGTCTATTAACTCAAGGAATAAGATTTTTCATACAATTTTTCATCCTCTATTTTAACCCCTTCGGGGGTAAATTTTGGATAATCCTTTCTTAGTGCACCCCTAGACTTCACAAGGAATCTACGTGCCAAATTGAAGTCTCTAAACCTAGCGGTTAGGGCTGTGACATATGTCAGTCAGTCAGTTTCTTCTTTTACGAGTATATATTTAAAATATAATAAGTGTTTCCTGGGACTAAAATAATTATGTACTATTGATTGCCAATACAAAGATGTGTCAGTCTAGGTAGATGTTAATCTACATATCGTATATATGCCCAATTCAATTTCGTCAAAATTCAGCTTTCATTTCATTCAGTTCAGCCGTTTTAGCGTGAATGAGTTACAAACATCCATACAAACTTTCGCGTTAATCATATCATCACCAGACGTTGAGGCTTGGAGAATCTTTAGTGGAATCGAGATTTAGCAAATTTGCTGCAAGTGGACCCAAGTCTCATTCTACTTATCTCTACTTGACTTTAAACAATTATTAAAGATGGAATGATGTATCTCTAGTCTAGTCTCGTGGACGCCGCGCTGTCAATCAGTTTACGTCGGGTGGACCACGGGTGAACGCCCCGCCCGCTATACGAACGAGACAGTGTGCATAGGTACGACACGTCTCTCGCGTGCAAGCAGCAGGTGGTCACCGCGGTGTCCACTCGCCGCCCGCGCGCGGACAGCTAGCGAGCGTAGCGAGGCGGTGACGGTACGGAGTTGGTGTAGTATGCGTATCACCACGTAACAAGAATATCAATCGCGTGCGCCGAGGCGGTGCTGGTCGGGTGCCGGGTGGTTCAGGTGCGCTATGACCTTTAATTTGAATTAAGAATGTTGGCCCTAATACACTTTATTCGAAAACCCAATAACTAAAAAAAGGATCCCTAGGCTCCAAACGCTATCGATATCGTGCTACTGCTCAACACACCTCCGAGGATAATTTAATATATTAACATCTTGCTGTCGAAACTCGCTCCGAGTGACGTTAATATGACAAATAATTTCCCTTTGAGCCTACCTCGGTGGCGGAGGAAACGCGATGAATATGGTAATCATTTCCCATGTGCCCCGCTCGAGCAACGGCACTTTAAACTTAGAAATACTTAGGAATTTCAATAACTCGTTTGAAGATTGTCGTTTGGGCGCCGTCCTTTGGGCTCGCAAGGTGTTGCCTGTTCATAACGCCGCGCCGCAGATAACACCAAAGGGAACTTTGAATTATTATCATTGACTAATATTGTTATTATTGGTTCATCATATATCCCTGCAAGATACTATTTTGTTAATAAGCTCTTTTTCAATAATCACTTCGTGACCGACGGAATCTTTTTATACGCATTTTATAACATTGTCAAGTTTAAGTGTCCTTGGCGTTGGTCATGGTAACACAAGTAAGCAACATAAGTGTGGTTATCTTTGGTATTACATTGTAGCCTCTTACCATGCGGCTAACTATTATAAATACAACAAGTTGCAACGGTATAGACTATAGATGAACTGATTTATTTGTTTTATGCTTGTTTGGTCACTTTTCATTATGAATTATTAATATAAATCATTTATGGTATTTTTTTATAGATATTATTTCAACTGCTATAATTAAATCTAAAGAAAATATAACTAGAAAAAATTCCACGCGGACCAGGCAGCAGACGGGACTCGAACCCGCACCCTTCGCAATCCGGGCGAATGCACTGACCAATTATGCTACCGCGGCCCTCACGGACCGCGTCGAAATTCTTCTAGCCATTCTTAAGCTGCAAGGCAGCGCCATCTCTTCGCATTATAGGTAGCCCACAATGTCAAATGAATACTTTTGCAAGTAATAAACATTTGAAAGAAAAAATAGCAATTATACCTATATTTTTTTTTAGATTTAAACATCAAGCAGTTACATGTTTAAAAATAATAAAATTTATGCTATAATTAAATCGAAATAATCCAGAATACAACGTGACGTGCGTAAAGTAACAAGCCGGATAAAAGAGAAAATCTAAAGTGGTATACACTTATTTGAAATCGCATCGGGGACGAGAACATTGAAACATATATTTGCGCTGATGGGCGGAACATGAGTGTAGTTCCCCCTGAGAAATTTAACTGAGACAGTTGCCAGATGTGTTTTGTAGTGGTTTTATTTAGGCGTCGGATTCTACTGTACTATTTTATGGTTCGGTGAACGGCGACGAGCTGTTGATTGAAGTACTGATGCAGACAATTCGATATTGACAGTAGCGTACTTTCCGGTTTCGAGTCTCCGTCTGGGTAAATTGGAAAATCCACCTTAAAGAAGGCCATAAGAAATAACCCTCTGTTGTGTGTCTGTAAATGAGTGAGATTTTCAGTGAAGTCGGTTCCTAAAACTTTACTTCTAAGTGTTGTATTTCTTTGTATTTCTTGTGTAAGTGTACTTTCAACATTCATCACTCATCACATCAAGTTTACATAACTGGATTAATATTTCTAACCGAACTTTTAATTTTAATAAACTTACTTTTTATTAAATACAAAATGCTTCATTTCGTTTGGAATTCCATATTCTGCCCGTGACATAATACGCTGCTTTATCCTCTTTGTACTGAATGATGATTTTATTACTAACCAATAATAATTTAATGCGTAGTAATGTACGTCCATTGTCGTAGTTTCGCCAGGATTAAAAAAATCACTTTTAATTTATGCAAAACTCAGCACTTTCTGCAATTGATTGCAGACTGCTTGTACAATTAAGAAAATTTGGTATTTTATGTGATCCAACTATAGTACTCCATAACCCCATTTATACTGTTTTATTAAACCAAGCACATTAGGATTTGGATCAATATTAGCTACACTTTAATTACGTACCTATAAATATTTATTTAACATTTTAACTTCATGTCATATCACACATATTTTCTCAAAGACCTTAAAAATAAATTCTTGCGAGGGAACCCATAACTCTAGATTAGATCAATTCCGTGGGATACCCGAGTCGTGAGCCCCATTGCGGGGGTGAACGTGCTAAATGGTTTTCTGAACATCGCTCTGGTCCCAGGGGTGATTTCGGCGTCCCGATATACGGTAATACTTTTAGTGTATATGCATATAGTAGCAGTTTTACTATATGTAGATAGTACATCCGTATCGACGTTATCTCACGTCTGTTGGTTTATAAATTAAACCTTTTTCTAATTTGGGTTTTATAACTATAAACGTATTCATAAAGCTTACCTTCATCATTATACATTTATATATAATTGTATTACATTAATGTTGATGATTAAATATAATTATAGTAATAATTATTCCATCTCTGTGAAGTAACAACGGCTACCTACAATTATATTCATAAAAAGAAATGAGTCGACTGTCACAACTAATGTTTTATTTACATGATCCGGCTAAATGTTACTGCGCCAACTATGAAATCTTACAGTTTTAAGTTCTGGAACGTTTTCCAGCTCAATAAGGTACTCGTTGGATGCTGATTGCCAAGAGTTGGAAGGAAAATGTGCTTTATTTTCGCTACCGTAAGGTGGAAAGTTCCGTGCTCGTTTTTGGATATAAGACAAAAGGGTAATGAGTGTAGGAAGCGCGAGCATCTGCCGGCCTCAGTCACATTACGGAACGTTCTTACCACTCCCAGCGGGAGATACACTGGGGACGATGGAATAACCTCCGTTGAAAACAAACATTATTAGAAACATTGTTAGTGATTTTACTTAAAAACAAAACAAAAAGCTGTTAAGGTGTTTGTTTTTTTGGTACAAAAGGTTCTTAAGCATTTTTGATATCACTGCATAGAATTTTCAATTAAAAATGATATACATATTAACAAAAGTAGTTGTGTTTGTATTAAAAAAATATTATGTTTCTTTGTTAAAATGACTTCATATTCTTTGTGAGAAGATGAAATCATGATTTTCAAAAAAATATGATATCAAAATCCCATGCAACTTATGAATGGGAATAATGGTTCAAAAAATGCTTATGATTGAAATACAAATTTTGGGTAGGTACCACGACTTTCTCTCACTGTGTCCAACACCTATATCTGACCACAATGTCGGTTATTATATCTGTTATCTTCCCCAGTCCATTACTGGCGAAGGACTTGGCTGTACCGAACGGCACTGCCCTTACATTATTAACGAATATTTCTATTATGGTGCTGGAGTTTCATCCGAACCGATGTTATTACCTGTTAACGTAGTGATAAAGTCTATTCTTTGATTATTACACCAATATGATAGTTTAACTAAACCTAGTTAAGTTTTTCACATACTTTACTACAATTTTATTATGTATATACAATGGAATACCGTTCTTAATAAAGGTTAAAAACTTTAACTTTCTGAATATCGCCATACTATAAAATCATAATGCCAAATCTAAAACTTTTTAACAAAAATTACAATATCTTAAAAAATATTGGTATGCGTGACCTTCAAGAACTTTCAAAGTAATATTTATATTTGATTTATTTTAGCATACCTTAAAAGAATTCTCACTTATTTAGAAATTATTATATACATTACAAATAAAATGAAAATATTTGCAATATAAGATCTTGAGAAATAAAACATGCGTATTAAGCTCTCGTTTTATAAGCTCACCCATCATGATAATTGTTTAAAAAAAGAACTTTGGAACACCGCGGTCGTACCGCAATTTTGTCAATGCAGTAGACACGTGTTAAAAAGTCTTATTAGGTAGACATTTGGTAGACATATTTTTAAGATAACATATAGATATGTAGAGTCTGTGCGGAAAGAGAATGGGCATGGCGAAAGACGGAACTAACATTAAGATTTTTATTTGGCAATCAAACCCAGCAATCTGTAAAACGTCAAAGTTTTGTATTGATACGGATTTGTTTGTTGTTGTGATTTCTTGCGGTTTTTTGTATTTAATCATGTCTAAAAGGGGTAAAACCTTACAAATATGGTAGAAAAACACTACAGCGCCCTCCAATCTAAATCCCATTCCCTTTCCGCACAGACTCTATATGATAGTGCAACACAACTCGATTCGAATTTAAGCTGAATTTCAGGGTGAATGAAAGATCTCTTAAAATAAAACTCTTAAAAGCTAAATAAAACTAGTTTTAACTGGTTAATGCACGAAACTTAATTTATTTATTGACGTTTCGTAGCCTTTACGTAAAGGATGCATTAACCCATTAAAACTAGTTTTATTTAATGAGTGATGTGCGTGGAAACCTAAGAAACAAATATCTCTCAAAAGCTCTCTACGGTTACACACAAACATGATACTTGATTGTATTTCGATTTGTATGATTTTTTTTTTTTGTTTTGAATAATACACCATCAATCTATCTTAATTTACTCTTCTCCACTCGAACTTAAAATTATAAGTATATTGAAGGACAGAGGCAGCTGTTCCGCAGTTATTTCTATCTACTATAACCGTCAATAACATAAACCTTATTGATCTTGTAATAAGCATTTCAAAAACTTTACTTGTAAACAGCGTTTTAAAACAGAGTGAGAAATTAATATTTTTTTTTAACCAATTTGATTCTTAATGAAATGAAAAGTTCTGAAACCATTTTTCATCAATATGTCAAACATTTACACGTGGTTCAACACATAGGATGCTATCAATTCTACACATAGAAATTTCAAAATATCATAATAAAACGAACAAAATATTCGTTTGCGCATAAAATGGACTTCACTTAACAATTTGGTTATCCAATAAACAACGTTCTGCATACAAAGAATATTGTATTTCAAAAAAAAACTGGATAATTCGATTGTTCGACACGCATTCTATATTCATATTCATACTCAGTCCGGTAAAACAAAACTCTATTAAATATTTGTCAGTTTATGGATGGGGTTGTTTTCTTTTAATATTTATTTTTTCTAGCTACCTAACATCAAATTTATGGAACTGGAAAAAGAAGAGAATTAGTGCACAATACATTTTTATGAAATAGTAAACTATCAAATAAACCATCAACAAAATGTCAAACACCATAACCATCACATTTATCTCCATGAACAATAAAAAAATACTTAATCAACAATTTATTTTGCTTCAAATTTTATTGAATACTAGCCGTCCACTACTTCGTCCGCGTTAACTTTAGTTTTTTTCAAAATCTCTCAGGAATCTGATACTTTTCCGGAATAAAAAGTATCCTATGTCTCAATCCATGTTATAAACTATATGTGCACCGAATTCCATCTAAATCCGTTCAGTATTTTTGCGTGATTGAGTAACAAACATACAAACTTTCACATTTATAATATTAGCCGCGCGGCATCGGCATGTTATTGGCTCGCACAGCTATCGCGCGATGACTCGATGGCTACCGGCGGCCGTCTTGCGCCCTCCCCCTCACGTTTGCCCCGTCCGCGCCCGTCCACCTTACACAGCATAAATGCGTGCGTGGTACTTGATCATTATCTTGATACGGAATTATTTTAATAAATATTTAAGATATTTATTGAAATCGACTTCGATCGACGAAGTCAACAACAACTTTGTTTAAAATTAAATACTTGTAAGGAATAATGTGTTAATTTTGAAAAGGAATAATTATCATGATTACAAAATTACCTTCGCAGGTAATGCATTATTTTAGAAGAATATTGATTACCAAAAAAAGTTTACAGTGAGTCAACCTTCAAAGATAGACATATGCTGTCGAGGACTGTTTTTAGAACTTTCAAAGGATAATAATTTCTTCATACATGATTTTTTTGTAACTTTTACCGTTTACGCTGCGTAAACGCACGCAACGAAAGCTCTTAAAAGGAATATATATTTTCCCCGTTTTCGAAACATTTTTCATTGATGCTCCGCTCCTATTAGTGTTATCATGATGTCATATAGCCTATAACCTTCCTCGATAAATGGGCTATCTATCATAAAAATATTTATTCAATTTTGATTAGTAGTTCCTGATTATTGGCGCGTTCAACAAAACTCTTCAGCTGTATAATATTAAGTATATATTGCATTTAAGTATTGATCAACTTATCTGCTGAATAAATCTTTACCTACTCCATCAAATGGGTAGTCAAGAGTAACATCAAAAACAAACCCGAATTAAAAACGAATAACACTTCATTTTATCTGTAAGTATAACATATCAGGTGTATAAGTTTATTGGAAAACAGCCCTAGTTATTAATAACATGTGCATATTACACAAACAATACTAAAAACCGTTCCCGATAACTTGATTATCAACATAGCTTCAGTGCATTCACGACCCCAATACATCGAGTCGGTTCCACAAGTAACGTTAGCCTTAATCACGACAAATGTTAACTAAAATGTTCATTCGCTTCAGCGAACAACGTTTCTGCCTGCAATAAATTACTCGCACATGTATTCAAATGGCTCCTACACGCCGGCATTCACTATACGTACAAAAACTCCACAGTTAACGAATAAAAAGGTCGCTTAAACGATTTTATGCGTGGAGCGTGCTGCCGCCCGCCATATTAAATGATCCACATAATATGTCTTGAATATTCAGAGAAGTGCGACGAATTCGTGTGTGTGGTTATTGTGGGGCGTGTTGGTTATTCATGCCTTTTGGAGATTAAAATTTATATGTCCTATAACTTTGCGAAGGTCGCGTTAGCTAAGAGTTTTTCAAGCTTTTTTTTGGTTTTGTAAATTTTATCAATGAGTAACCCGGTGTTCAATAAGTCTGACAAGAGATGTTCTAGCGTCTGACAATGTCGGAAAAGAACTAACTGGGATTTCCGCTACCTTATTTATTACTTCACGATCAACTGAGCTAGCTCAAAAAGAACTGTCTTATCTGCTATCAAAAATAAGAACGTACAGAAAAATAAAATGGAAATATGTTGATTAAAAAAAGGTAAACGAAAAGAGTTCCTCAACTTTACAAGTCATCTTCTATTATGGCACTGTATTGATGTGTATATATTCTTTTGATTAGTTTTGCATTCACACAGCTACGAGAAAAGTGATTTTTGTCTCAGAAAATATCAACCGTGTCAGCCCCCGTAGCATGAGCACTACAATTTATATTATAACACGTTTTTTATCGCGTCTAACTGTCAAACTCCATAGTAATTTGACAGTTGAGCGTGATAAAAATGCGTTAATATAACATATCGTGGTGCTCATGCTAGGGGGGCAGGTGACTTCGGGCAGTACTTGAACCTGCGACCTCTTTTCCTTTTTTTTCAAGCATTCAAAGGATCTTTATATGTACTGTTGTATCGGTTTTAATATTGTTTGAATTAGAAATTCTAAAAAACAAATTCACAAAAGATACTCTAGGAATTAGTTCCTCTTAAAACTAACGAGAACAAAGTATTACTTATAAAAAGGCCATTTATTAATACTAAATAAAAATTTCGACGTGACTTTTAATTAAATCTATTATTATGCAATGAGTGGAGAGTAGAGAGATATTGCGGCAAGAAATTTGCCAACTAGTTGTTTTATCTGCGGAATGGTGTATTATCGGTGAACGTCGGAAGCGCGCTAACTTGGTGTGTCCGCTGCCATATTTATTACTTCCCGATCGAGTGGTCGAATTGTGTTTCCTGCTGCAGCCCCAGGTTGAATTTAGAATCGGAAATAAACGTATATTATTGCGAAGCTGCCGAGATACGTGAGTACGTGACTTTTACAAATGCAGTGAAATGGAATTGAGGTGATGACGATGCTATCCGATGCCTATCTGAATCATTTTCAATATTGGTTTGTACAAATTAATGTTCTGGATTGGAATAAAACAAAATCTGGTTATGTTTTTCAACTTTTCAAAAAAAAATTCAACAATCAGCCATGACTTGGGTCGCGTCCAAATCGTCAGTCTTTCGAATATCCTTCTACTCGTAGAAGGAATTTGTCATCACATGGCAATGACTGCGACTTTTAATCATTGGCCTTCGAAGGAGCATGGCCTGTCATGGTACACCCACGTTATTTCTGTGGTTTCAGCATTATACTTCGAAGAAGGGTTTTATTTTATTACTGTTTTGCATAAATCGATTCAGTTTTGGTTATAATGACGCTCCACTTTAATATAAGTAACTTTTTATATATATACCTTACCGTTCTTTATCACGCAGGCAAAAACTCTATTTAAAGACGTTGGCTCCCTTAAGGGGCACACCAACGAACGGACCTCACACCTAGCCTCTCGCAAGTCTCACGAGTGCGAAACGGAGAAGCCGTTAAGCACTCCGCGCGGTTTACAAGCGCTTACGGCATACTATCCGCTAAAAAACCCTACAAATACCGTCTACGCTGTTAAGAGCGGAACCGCGAAATCCCCGTTGAGGGACTTCACCACATCTCCGCACCCAACAGCCTCCCGGCCTAGCGGGGGGTCCACGGAGGATCACCCAGGGTATTTCGGGAGATCCTGCAGACTGCCCGCACTAGGAGCTAAGTGCACGGCCTATTGCCCACAGCACCGCTTCACCGTCTGCTGCTGAAGAGCTGCCTAGGTGTTTCCCTCGCAGGCCCTTCCGCGGCCCTCTCATTTAGGACAGAACCACAAGAGAGGGATGCCGTCACGGAATCCATCGGTGACCGGCATAGCTAACGCCATGCCGTCACAGGACGGGCGCAGCCAGGGCGCGCCTTCGCCATCCCCTTCTTTTCTCGTTCTCGTCTTCTTCGTTCTTCTGCGGCGGGAGGAAGCGACCAGAGGATTATCCTCCCGTTCCCTCCCGGCCGTCGCCGTCTCGCAGAAGGCTGCGAGATGACGTCTCTCCCAAGCCTCCCAAGCCGTCTCGCCGCTGAGCATAGCCTCGACCATGCTCGGCAGCGAGAGGTTTCCGCATCTTAACGCCGCGATTAGCTCGCGGCGCTGTCGTCGCCAGGCCGGGCACGCCAACAAGATGTGCTCGGCCGTATCGTCGGGAGCGTCAATGATGGCAGCGCGGCGTCTCCTCCCGACGGGTGATCCTGTGCAGATAGTGACCGAAACACCTATATCTGGTCAGGATCTGCACCATGAGAAGGTGAGGCCGCCGCGCGTCTAAAAACTTTAAGCTACAGCAAAAGCTTTTAAAATAACTAAAATAAGCAAGGTGTATTGGCAAACACTCTATTTAATTAAAAAATAAACATGTTAGCCAAATGTGTGGATCGAGAGTAATATAAATATTGTATAAAGCAATAAATTTATCATACTCGTATTACCAAATAATCAAAGCATATTACCTCGGTTTTTCTGACACGGAACCTGAAATTGAATCGTTTAACAAAATATTGAAACGGAATTTAATTATCAGACACGAAATTGTGTTTGTCAATCAGGATCTATCAATTCGTTATTTCAATGAGCTGTGTAACATATTATTAGTAATGTAGCTTTTAATTGATTATTGCGGTTTTTTTAAAACATTATTATTGATTTAGTTGAAGGTGTTCACAGTAAAGTACCAAACAATATCCAAGATTTGTTTGAATAAAATAATAAATAATAAAAAAATAGTCCTGCATGGTTTGTTATTGGATACTACCATAACTGGTAGAAATACATCATGAATAGGTATATAATGATACATAGAAAGGTGTATATTTGTAGGAATATAAGACGTTCCCAAAATGCTTTACTATCTATACTAATGTTATAAAGAGGAAAGATTTGATTGTTTGTTTGTTTGTATTCAATGAGCTCCGAAAGTACTGGACCGATTTGAAAAATTCTTTCACTTTAAGAATCCTACATTATCCCTAATGACCATAGACAATAGAGTATTTTCAAAAAAGTTAGGGTTCCGTATGAAAACTTCAATAACGTAACCCAGGGTATGAAAAAAATGCTGACGTCATAGACAATAGAGCAAAGTGATGTACTTAAGTTTTATAGAGGATATCAACATCTAAAAAAAAGTTCGCCATACCATAGGTCTGACTATTATAGATATGTCACAACAAGAGGTCCTCTGCGGTTTCACCCACGTTAATTTGAGGACATAGGTATAGTAAATTAAACTAAAAAGATAGACATATGCAGTCGCGGACTTTTTTATTGAAATTTTAAAAGAGAACAATTCTGTCATACATGACTTTTGTGTAACTTTATCCGTTTATTCAGTGCCGCAACGGAAGCTCAGAAATGGAATACTTTTACCCGTTTTTCACTATGCAAACACATAGTAATGTTTCAAATCAGACCAGTATTTTCTGAGATTAGCACGTGCAACCAAAAAAATCAAACTCTCCAGTTTTATGACATTAGTAATTATATCTAATTTTCACTGAAGGTTTATAATTATATGAAGAAAGTCATAATACAAGAGAACAAAAACTATAGTCTACACTACAGCACTACACCGAAGCAAAGCGAGGGCGGGCCACTAGATCTCAGAGACACCTTCAAAACCGGTGTACAAACCATTCTCACAAGAAGGTCGTCATATTGATCTTGATTCTTATGTGCATTAGACATGCAAAAGATAGCATATATTTTAAAAAATAATCTAAATAAACAACGACCTTTAATACCTATAGTAGTTTTATCATCAGACGTGGAAATAAACCCATAAGATATTAACTCGTAATATTTTACGGTTTCAGAGGCACACAGGCTATAACTATGATTTAGGAATATTTTTCTTACCGTATAATCACCTTACTATATAACCGTGTTATGCCTATTTCTTTAAGGTAACTCCAAAGTTATATCCGCACAACATCTCAATTTACCTGCATAATATCTCGTATCAATACAGAGGTTTCAATAGCATAAAATAAATTACATACCCGCACAGTCAGGCCACTCCGTCACGAAAATCCAGTAGAAACTGAGCTCTCCTCGCCGAACTTAGAGAATATTTTTATTTACCGACCATAATACATCCCCTACTTCTTAAATAAACATCAGATATAAAACACAAATCGGCTTTATTGAATAAATCAGTGCAGACGATAAGCATAAGAGGGTGCGAGCGACTGAATATTTCGTGCACAAGGCTCGTGAGCTATGCGTCACGCTGAATGAAATTAAACATACCGAAAGCATAGGAATTTGGTGCATTTTCTAGAATAAATTTTACAGTTAGTTGAACGCGATGCAGGCATCATTAAAACAGCCTGCGGCTGCTCCGTGAAGAATGCACGTTGGTAAATTCGACGGTGCAAACAGCGCTGAGCAGAACGGGCGTAGCGAACATTTGGCAAGATCCCGCGCTGCCGTTGAATTCTTTACACCCGTTGCGTATTTCACACGGGCCCGTCGAAGTTGCGATCCAAAGTTTACTGCGCCTAGGTTTCAATCAGTATTCATAATTACAGTTTCATAACTTCTTGAGAACGCTTCATTCGAACATGCGCGAAGTACGATTATTGCCAAGAGTTAACCCTTGTAAACTTATCCGGCTAATGAATAAAAGTTTAACAGAACAATTTTGACGGTAGAAGTGCAGGGGCAAACATTGTGGAATCAACAATGTTGTGGAGAAACTGTGGAGTTCCAGATTGTCTGGAACTGAGATCTAGTCTAGGCGAGATCTGTAAACTTCGAGATTGTTAATTTGGTTCCATAGTATATTTATTTTGAAGAAATAAATTTAAAGCTTTTGATTTAGACTAGGTAGTTTCATTTCCTAGAGAAATTTTCTATACTTAAAGATATATAACTGAGCATATATTTTTTTATATCGTGCACGTGCACCAGTATCACTTTGTTCAATTTGTTGAAAGAGTATCACTTTGTTCAATTTGTTGAAAGAGAGGCAAATATTCGACCGTCAACCTATCACGGTTCATGAGATACAATTCGTTAACTGGCGTACTATGAAGACTTAAGATTTTAAGACTTATAGGTATGGAATCCCAAAAATCTATCGCCATCGTGTAATTAATCAAGACTTTGTATAGGACACATAACATGGAAATACAATCGGGTTAGCGCTAGTAAAATTTTAAACACTGGAATCCGGACGAGCGTTAAATTTGAGTGGAGTTCGTAATGAATGATGAAAATGGAGGCTGCGATGAAAACTGTTGAGCTGGTCCATCGGCCCGCTTTACCGCACAGAAATCAAGAGCCAAACTAGTAATTTCCGCAAATGGGCCACGGGATTCTGAAATAATCCGCCCATTTAAACTATCGCAGCAAGTAAGTACCGTCATTTTTAGCTGACGGTTACATTATGTATGAGTAAAATATATATAAGCGTAACGAAAATACGTTTTCGTGTGTAAAGACTAAAGTGATTGGTAGTTAATTGCTTACAGTACATTGTAATTTCGAGAATATTGAAATTTTGGAATAATTACCAAATTTCCTGAAAATAAAAGGATTTTTCTCTGGGGAATTACAAACATTGGGAATATTCCCATGATGTTCCAATATTAATAATAATTCAGCTTGATATAAATAATAGTAACTGAACGATGCGATTTTAGGCACTGGTATTTTTCTCTGCTGATGCAAAAAAAATGTACATGCTGGGATGTGCCTCTGCCAGTTAAAGGATTAAGGTATATAAAAAAACATCTTTCATAAAATTTATATTAAGAAAATTTTATACAAAGTAAAAAAATAATCATGGCCAATTGGCTATTAGTCAAAACATGAAAATGTAAAAAAAACAGTGTAAATTTAAACGATCATAAAATCCATGATGATGCTTTTAAATTTGATCGGTATCAAAAAACTATATCCAAGGCACTATTATTTTGTACCATTACGTCCTATTTCAATTCCGTATTAATCAAACGTAATCCCTGAATATTCAAATTGAAATCGTAGTAATGAAATAGTGTATTATTAACCCACGTTATCGACTTAATACATACATGACATTATCAAATTCTATCCCCAACTCAATGCCTACATATCTCAGATTAAGTTACCTAAGCTTTAATCAATTTACGTGACAGAAAAGTACACAATATTATTGATGTGTTACACATCTTTCCTCTCGCTTTCCTGCAATTTATGAGAGTGTTTTCGTGAAATGGGACGGAAGTGTGTAACAGGAAGTCGCGAAAGCGCACGCTATTTGATTTCATTTTAGAACATAATGTTGAAATGGCTTATTCCTTTTGTAGTAGGTTTTATTTCTTTTTTACTGATATAAGGTAAGGTTTCATATCATACGCGACTACTGTAAGACTCACTCGTTTTTTTACTGAAGTAGGTACCTATTCACTCCATAAATGTAATATGAACAAAAAGGATGTATAATTTAAGTAAGATTATTCTAGTGAAATTGGGACCGAACTGAGCCCTATAATAATACCTAAACTGAAATTGGGCAACAGTTTTTATCTAAAGAAAAGTTTACTAGAAAAAAATCCACGCGGACCAGGCAGCGGACGGGACTCGAACCCGCATCCTTCGCTATCCGGGCGAATTCACTGACTATTATGCTACCACGGCCCTATTAGCCGCGTCGAAATTTTCCTAGCCTTAAGCTGCAAGGCAGCGCCATTTCTTCGCATTGTAGGTAACCCACAATGTCAAATGAATACTTTTTCAAGTATTAAACATTTGAAAGAAGAAATAGCAATTATAGTTATGATTTCATTTATTTTTTAAGCATTTAACTGCTAGATGTTTAAATCTAAAGAAAAGTTTACTAGAAAAAAATCCACGCGGACCAGGCAGCGGACGGGACTCGAACCCGCATCCTTCGCTATCCGGGCGAATGCACTGACCATTATGCTACCACGGCCCTATTAGCCGCGTCGAAATTTTCCTAGCCTTAAGCTGCAAGGCAGCGCCATTTCTTCGCATTATAGGTAACCCACAATGTCAAATGAATACTTTTTCATACAACTTAATATTCTATTGATATTGCAAGTGTCTACTACCTCTTGCCGTTATTAATATAGAGCAAAAAACGACAAAAAAACAGGATATTGTATAGGAACCCTATTTTTTTGTTTTTATTCTGTCTTTAGTATTATTGATATTTGTTTTGTAAAGCGGCAACAAATAAATAATCTGTGAAAACTTCAACTGTCTAGCTGACACAGTTTATGAGATACAGCCTGGTGACAGATAATCAGACAGACAGTAGAGTCTAAGTAATAGGAGCTCGTTTTTGGTCTTTGGGTATGGACAATTTTTCGCCCATGTTTTTAAGTTATGTGAAAAAAGTGTAAATACAAAAGTAAAAGATCTCATTTTGCCTACAATTTTACATTTAATTTTTTTCGATGAGAGTTGTAGTTTTCACAAAACTCCCTCCATCCCCCTTTAAAAGGTCTCCCCTCCCACCCTTTTCGACCTTAAACCGCCTGTTTATTATTTTTCTCTATCTTAGAGGACATCCTACACAACGTTTGCCTAGACGCGGTTTCGACTCCAGAACTCGTCTACCCCAACGGTTATCGGTTCTGCGGCAAATATGGCCAGCCTACTGCCACTTCGACTTGCTAATCCGGCGGGCTATGTCGATAACTCTGGTTCTCTGTCGGATCTCCTCATTTCTGATGCGATCCTTCAGAGAAACGCCGAGCATAGCCCTTTCCATAGCGCGCTGAGCGACGTTGAACCTGTGGACCAGTTGTACCGTCAGTGTCCACGTTTCGGCCCCGTATGTCATCACAGGTAGGACGCACTGATTAAAGATTTTCGTCTTTAGGCACTGTGGGATCGACGATGTCAGGACTTGACGTAATTGTCCAACCCAGCTCAAATCTTCTATTCACCTCGTCCTCAAAGTTGTTTCTACATTTCGTTCATATTAAAAGAGGCAAATATTGAATGTATGAGGTAATAACCGAAACTACTCATGATAGATGCCGGTACTTTAATTCAATTTAAAAATACTTATTATTCATTACACATCAGACGTTTACCTTGTACATAAACTTACAAAAGTTTATCCATGTAGGTACCGCCGATTCGCGACTTGATCATCGACCTTGTAGTGAGCTAAATACAGTATTATATTAAAACGACTTCTGTGCTGTTCTTTTGTGATAAAGTAATACTTCAAGGCTATTCGTGTTTGCTATTTGTAAACTTGACAACAGTCTCTCCTTTTCACTCTCGATACAGTACAATAAAGACAACCTGCTGTCAAATTGGCAAACAGCAAATACGAATAGCCAAGTGAAGTGCAAGCATGATTTTTATACCACGATGATAAAAAGCAACAACATAGTGTCACTAACGCTCTCGAAACAAAACCACGAAAATACTAGAGACAGATTTTACCAGAACACCGCGGGTCGCGACGTGTATATTCCGGACAAAGTTAGAGTGATGTGGATTATTTAAAGACTTGTATAGTATTGTGATTAACATTGTGTGTTAACTGTGTGGTGAATAAGGTACTGTCAAGCGTGAACTGGCATATAATTTCGAACCCCATCCCGAAACGTAACAATAGTCTTCGCAGATTTTGATTCTCCATTTCAATTTCCGGTCGGTCAATGCTTTTATATTGTTTTTTAGCCTTGAAACGTATAATAATCTTACGGGTTTTTTTTAATGAAATTTAATTTCTACTAATGAAATGTCGACTCAATCTCCAGGCAAAAGTTTAATTACAAGCGAAACATGCTCTATTTTCTCGCCATCATGTTTTCAAGCTATGCGCGAGATGTTAGCTGCCAAAGCCAGTGCGTTGTTAATATTCTGTTTAATAAAATACTTTTTTTAAACTGCTTAATGCCATGGCATCATGTTACTTGTGTTGTTGAGATACTTTTTAAAAACCAAAAAGGGCACTTTCCTAATTTTCCCACTACCTTGAACAACGAACAATGTCGATTGCGAATATTTTAGCGATTTTGCCATGCATCTTCGCGCCGCCAGCTTGTGTTAAAAGATCTTCCGAGAGATGCCGAGTCTTTTGTTTATGCTTTTTCTATTTCGGCGCTTTTGTTTTACCGAGAATATACCGCGACGAAATGCCAATTTAGCAAAGCTATCAAAATCTTCTAAGGATGCTTAATTTATGAAAACTTAACACTAGAGTTGTATTTTAACGTTATTTATTAATTTTATTATCAAACAATAATAAGAAAAATCAGAAATGAAATCGAATTCCATTCTTTTTGTGTGTAAACTTTTGAATGTTCGGGTTAAACCTACAAATCTTCTCGATAGGAATGACATTAGCAACGACCGGTGCGCAATCGAGATTTTTGCTCGTGCTGCCTACCTACGAGTAACTTCGCATTTCATAACATGACATATGGTGACTTCATGTTCTCGTAGATTTTTTATTAAATCATATGATTCCAATTTATGTAAGGTATGTACTTTTATAAATACTGTTTTCGGGTGCATAGCGCATCATGACAATGTTACTTTACAAATTTTATTTATCAATAAATCAACACTGGGATATTAGAGTAATTTCGAAAACTCTGGTTAAGCCATTTACACCTTTAGTGCTGGCAGTCGACTGGCCTGACCGACTTCCTTTGTTTATATTTGGTTTAATACCTATGTTTGTAGGTATTTTGTTAAATAATATGATTCTGTTTTATGTAAGGTATTTACTTATATAAATACTGTTTTTGGGTGTATAGCGCATCATAACAATGCTTATTTACAAATTATAGTTAAAGTTAAATCAACGCTGAGAAAAAGGGAAATTTCTTAAATTCTCTTTAAGCCTTGGTTAACCTTTTGTGCTTGCAGGCGACTGGCCTGGCCGACCTCTTTTGTTTTTATTTTTATACCTATGTTTTATTTTTTCACGCGTTCTAATTTCAAATGTAGACGCAACGACGCTCCTGTTTATGCTGCTGCATTTTATTTAGTTCTTTTTTTGTTTTCACATTTAATAATTCTTATAGCAGTTATTAAATATTTTTTCAAATTAGTTATTAAATTCAATGTCACTGCATTTATTTTATTATTTCACCGCGTACAATGCTGAATATGAAACTTTCAAATAAAAGATAAACGATTATTGCGTAGGTATGCTATTGCGTTCAATACCGTAGTACCCGTGGTTTTTTTTCTTCGCTTTAGATATAATTGCATTATTCGTTAGACTCGAGAGCCTACTCCCTCCTTGAAGGCAGGCATTGCGTTTTTACGATACTCCTGGTGTTGCAGATGTCTATGGCCGCCGGTGATCACTTATCATCAAGTGAGTCGTCTGCTCGTATACGCCTATAATATAGAAAAAAAACAGGATATAAGAGACTATAATTCTTTTAAAATAAAAACGATTCATCCTAGTAATCAAATAAAAGATATTGCTGCTTCCGACGCCAAAATCTTTCACACAACTACCAACCCACAAAAACTTTCTACATTGTTGAATAAAAAAACACAAAATCTATTGTGCTCCCGACACACCGGCTGTCTACTCGACGACAAAGTTCAGTTTGGTCGCAAACTAAGTGCCACGTAAACTCTGTGCTGAATCAAGGCATTTAGAACTTTAAAAAGCAAACAAAGGGGAACTTCCTCGCTCTGGAGATAGAAGCGAATGATCAGCAGTAACAATAAGACTGGGGGTGCGATATTTGACGCATACGCTGTGTAAAATAGTATTTTTATCATGAAAATGTATTAAAGTCTTTATGGCGAGCGGTTTCCCAAAACCAGGGGAAGCTACCTTTAGATGTTGCTGTGTTTCTATAGGTGAGTAAGGTTTACAAGAATTCAGGATGAGATTAGGTTAAGCAAGTCGTAGTAATGATACCATAAGACTATGACAACTGCTTACTAAAAACCAGGCCATTGCTTGTTTTTACGTACAAAGGACTCTAAGCCGCGCTGAGTGCCAAACTCGGAGGCAAACTAAAACCTGTGTGCACACGTTTTATAATTGAAAATCGACCAGTGCAGTATCTACGTTCAGCACGCTCAGGCTTCTAAATGTGCGATGAAGCACCTACCATCGGCTCGTCATTGTCCACAATTGATGAAACGGGCCTTTGTTCGCCCACACCTATAACACGAGCGGTTTCAATTTCATATTTTTTTTAAACACCGCTCCGCTCTCTACCGCAATTTTTCTTCACGCCAATTACTTTGTTTCTGCGCTAGATAGGTATCGCTGCGGTACTTTTCCAGTCCGCACGTTTCCGTGAAAACATTTTTCAATATTCGCTTTTAGAAAGTATTATAAAGGCGTCCATCTCGCCTGGTTTATAGTTTAGTTAGCTTTTGACCGCGAGTTTGAACAAAATAAAAAACCTATTGTTACCAAGAGTGCAGGAAAACTTTTTGTTAGGAAGTGGTAAAGATTCAAAACAGGTAGTGCATAACCCGGGCGATACCGCGATACATCATATTACACTCTTAATAACGAACATGTCATCGTAATATTATGTGACGTTATGTTTCTTTGGGTGTTCAGACACGCTGGCCCCTTCCCAACTACATGGAACCAACAACAGAGCTGGTGCGGCTTGTGAAGCGGTTGAAAAAGCCAAAGCATGCAAATACAGGGTCTAAATCTAGGCTCCGAATATGATTTTGTCCCATTCGGTGTGGAGACCCTTGGTCCGTGGGGTCCTAGTGCTATAAGGCTTTTTAAGGAAAGATCAAAAATGTTAGTCGACATCACAAGAGACTGCAGCTGGCAACTACCTTGGACAAAGAATTCGTCTAACACTTCAAAAGGGGGACCCTGCCAGTATCTTCGGAACCTTGCCTAAAAGGACTCCTTTTAATCATTAATTTTAGTTATTAAATTATATTATATTTTTTTAGGTTTTTTAGTTTTAAGTTTCTTTTTTTTGTGAATATGTGTACTCTAGCGTCACAAGCGTGTATAAATTATGGTGACCGCTTACTTTATGCAAATCATATGCTTTTTCCCTTTTTTACAGAAAAAGCAGCCTACATGAATTATCGAAATTAAAGAATTATGTTTTAATTTGGACGGAGCATTTAGTCGAAATAAACTTATTATTTGCAACTAAAGAAAATCCGCGTGGATTTTTTCTAGCAAAATATTCTTCAAATCATCTAGCAGTTAAATACTTAAAATAACAAACTTATTGTTTTATTAAAAAAATGTATCTACTTTTTGTAAACGATAAATCTATCATTCACTAGTTTATTTTGTTACACGACAACTATGATTATCATGATGAGCTGGAAATAATGGAGAGTGTGGCGGTAAAGATATTACCAGTAGATTTTGTTACCCGCATGCTTAATCTAGATATTTCAATAACAATTTATAATTAATACTTACGAAACTCATTAGATTGGAACCGCAAAAGAAACCTTTTCCTATGTAGACGTACAAGCTAATAAAGTCGGCCAATTCCAACGTATAGAAGAGGTAAATCCGTAAAATGACAGTCTCAGGTTTATTAATGGTCGAGGCAAATGGCGTCGGTCGGTGACAAAGACGATTGTTTGCACCGAAGCGATCCCATTACGTAGATAACCCCACCTTCGGCGGTGTCAATGGGGGATTCTCCTCAGTAATAAGTCTCTTCACTCTATGGGAGTGTGGCACTAGTAGATGTTCCCGGTAATCGTATGCTACCGATGGTAAATAAATAATTAAAATATTAAACTTTTGAAAAAACGGGAGTGTGCCATTCTGAGGCATGGGGTACATACACATGTTCATGTGACCGGTGCCTCAGAAGGTATATATATGAAATAACTTTGTTTTTAAAATGTACTAACATACCCGTCCATAGTCCCGTCCGCTGCCTGGTCCGCGTGGATTTTTTTCTAGTAAACTTTTCTTTAGATTTAAACATCAAGCAGTTAAATGCTTAAAAAATTAAATAAAATCATGTACTAACATAGTTTTTAAGGTTTGATTGTTACTAATATTTCTATGGATCTAGTATCTGAAATAAAATTATTATTATTATTATAAAACATTGTTTTAGTCCAGTTAACCGGAGTATCACAAATGTATACGTGGTATATTGTACTGTATATGGCTATGCACAGAAAACCCCAATAAACGTGTTGAAAAAATACGACGGGTTGCACTCCGGGAGTGCCAGGAGAAGTGAAAACTTGAATATTAACGTTGTGCATTTTTGATATTTTGGAATGGTTAGGGAATAATTTTGCACGAATTGCTTTAATTATCAGTATAAAAGTACTATCATTTATGTGGTAGAATACAATATTTATTTATTGCGCTATCGTACACAAACATGACAATTTCAATTACATTAAAAAGTTTATCTCTCAGAAAAATCAAGTTACTTGAATCACATTTAAGCGCACCTAGCGACATCTATTGTAAAAAAATGCATTTTCTTCGCAATAAAGCTGCCACCTGGGCGTCTTAATTAGAGAGTTATTATTATAATGCGATAAAATAAAATATTACTATATTTCGTCCAATATATTGAAAGTCAACAACCTTACCAATTTTATTGTTTTCGTCTTATGAATTTTCGGTTAGGTCACGTGGCCACGTGTCCTGACGCGAGTTTAACAGTTTTTACCCATTACAAAAGTGTACAACCCCGCTAAAGAAGTTTTCACTTCAAAAACTAGAAAATATTCATTCATGATGCGGTTTCAAATGAGATTTGGATCTTCTGTTATCCTGGAAGATTTTCTTTAGATTTATACTTCTAGAAGTTAAATGCTTCAAACATATAAAAAAAATGGATGCGTGTAACTTATGTACGCGCGTGAGAAGTTATACTTCTTTAGCATCATTAAAAATATTTTTTAATTGCATGCAAATAATTAATAAAAATCTGATGGTTTGATTTGATGATTGATGATGGTTAGTGACCATGAAAGTTTAAAACAATATACTGATGGTTTTTCTCATTTAATCTAAGTAAATAAGTTTTGTAACACCATAGTATTAAATATCATCACGCCGCCCGTTACTAGATGGCGCTGTACGCATGTTAATCGCGCTATCCTATACCGACACCGATTGTATGGCACATCATAGGATCAAATATCATCACGCCGACCGCTCCTAGATGGCGCTGCACGCGTGTGAATCGTGCTATACTATTCTGACACCACTTGTATAAGGTGTTCTTGGGAAATTGACCAAGTCATCGCTTCGTAGGTAAGGCCTATTGTCTTGCACGCTATACGCTTCCACCACGTGGGACATCTTAGTGTCTTGATAATAGTATACATGTACTTCCACCCTTGTGGGATACAGTAATACCATTTCTCCTACAAATATTGAATAGTAATCACAATATAAGTATTTTCTACCTACGCCTATCTTTATTTGACGTCAGTCTTTTCACACTCCCCCTTCGCCCTCCCGCACATTCTTACAGTTTTATTAAATTATAAATATGAAAACAGTGATCAGAGGCGACGAGCATCCCAACATGTGCGGCTAAGAGATCCTATTACTATTTTGTTGGAAGCTTTTTTTCGAGACTTACGAGTAATGTGCGGTTTAGCGGCTTCATGGTGTTACTTTTCTGTTACAGTGTTGCGCGCGCATCTTAAAATTTCACTCTCATCATTTTTTCATAACGCGCCCGCGGCTAACTTCATTATGTTACTTTTGTGTTACAGTGATGCGCGCGCATCTTAAAATTTCACTCTCATAATTTTTTCATAACGCGGCTAAAGAAGTATAACTTCAATAAAATAAATCATTTTGCTAAAATACCATTTTCAATGTTCATTTTCTATGTTGGTTCAAGAGGGACCAAATATAAAAGCAAAGATGGCTAAATCGTCACTTCTAATTACAGAGTTTTAGCACTTCAAAATGTGATAAAACATCGTACATAATCTTCGCTGTTCCAGGATAAACAAATAACAAACAATATATCCAATCCTCCTCGTTCTATCTATACAATGACAGGGAAAACACCAACGAAACCAACTACAAGACTTGATTAACTTGTCGATTTTTAGCTCCGGTCGTAGCTCGTAGCACCGTAGTGCTACGTCGTAGCCGTACTCTTGTAGCATTCACAATCACAACAGAAACTCGGACTTACTAACAAGTTCCGTAATCGAACACATTTTGCTGCTATAATATGAGACGGAACCAGTCAATCTTATACTACAGAGGATCCCATGGAGCGGCCATCGTAGTATAATTAATTACCGAGGTTAACAAAGACGATGGTTTGCGAATAGCCGATCCCGGCCGGATAATCTCGCCTTTTGTTTCTGTTTTATGAAAGAAATAAACTTTTTATTCGTCGAGAATTGGCCGCCGTATCTCTCCTGCCAGTCATCGGGGCTCATTGTCCCGTTTCCAGATTGAATTAACAATTACCTGGAAATTTTCTAAAGACGACTAAATCATCAAGTTCTACTACCTTCGCATGTTTGTTTGTTAATGCCTGAAGGCTGTTAATAGATTTAACAGATTTTGAGTACTCTAGAACTATAAGATAAGATAAGATAAAAACTCTTTATTGCACAACATAGTAACAAAACAAGCAGATACAAAACAAGTAGAAAAATACAACATTGCACAAAGGGCGGTCTTATCGCTAATGAGCGATTTCTTCCAGACAACCCAATGAGCTGGAAATAAAATAAGGTAAGCGAGTAAGGGAGGTTGTGCGGAACACAAGGCAAAAGTTTTCCTGATAATTAGATTGGACGAAGACGAGAAGGGGGAAAAAAATTAAAAAGGAAAATATAATACAATAAGATAAATTTAAATATATAGGTAAACATAAAATACTCAGATACTTCACAATGCTACCGAAACCGGTAAGTTCTAATGCAAGATTTATGAAAAATTAAGTTCCTCCGACAAAAAGTGTTCCCTAACTAGAGACTTAAAACAGTCTAAAGTTTGGGCACGCCTTATCTTTTCGGGCAGGGAATTCCAGAGTTGGATAGCATATACTGTAAAAGAATGGCTATACGCCCTGGAAAAGTTAGGAGGAGTGAAAAGAAGAAGATTGTTAGATGAACGAAGTGGAAGATTATGGGAAGAAGAAAGAAACTGAAAACGTTCTTTGAGGTAAACAGGAGCTTTTGGATTGAACAGTGCTGAGAAAAGTAGGGATAATACATGTAGATCACGGCGACGACGAATGGGAAGCCACTTTAATTTTTGCCTGTAGTAAGAAACATGATCGTACTTACGCAAACCATATATGAACCTAATGGAAAAATTTTGCAGTCGTTCCAGTTTACTAAAAAGATCAAAGGTAAGATAAGGATAACAAACATCTGCATAATCAAGAATTGGTAGAAGAAGGGAAGTTGCAAGAGAAATTTTGGTGGCAGTAGGCAAAAAGTTACGCAAACGCCGCAAAGATTCGGCTGCAGCGAAAGTTCGTCTACTAACTTCAGCAACCTGATGACACCAAGATAGGGTTCTATCAAATATTACCCCTAAATTCCGAACTGTATCAGAAAATGGGATAACAGTTCCATTCAAAGTAACTGATGGCAGTTGCTTAAAGTCCGTCCGTGATATGAAGTAAGGGCTACCAATAATTATGCACTGCGTTTTAGTCGGATTAATTGTTAGTCCAAATGAGTGGCTCCATTCTGTTATAAGAGCTAAGTCAGAATTTAGAATATTAATGGCACTGTTCAAATTTTCTAATCGAGCCTGTGTGTAAATCTGGAGATCGTCTGCATACAGATGACAGGTAGAAGTTAAGTTAAGAGTAATGGAATTGATGAAGATAGCAAAAAGCCAAGGAGATAGCACACCGCCCTGAGGAACACCGGCTG
This sequence comes from Chilo suppressalis, assembly GCA_902850365.2. Classification (NCBI taxonomy): domain Eukaryota; kingdom Metazoa; phylum Arthropoda; class Insecta; order Lepidoptera; family Crambidae; genus Chilo; species Chilo suppressalis. Next base: position 10,324,777 of record OU963910.1, on the reverse strand, counting down.
TGAGTGTACACCATTGAGAGAAGGATTCACCAACAACTACACGCTGCCGGCGTCCATGTAGATAACTACGAAACCAGTCAATGACCGCAGGAGATATGTTAAGGGAACATAGCAAACTCAACAGGATTTCAAAGTCAACATTATTGAAGGCATTACTAAAGTCTAGTAACGTTAAAGCTGTAAGTTGCTGATTCTCCATGCCAAAGCGAATATCATCGGTGATCTTGACAAGTGCACTAGCTGTGCTATGGCCAGGACGGAAACCAGATTGTATAGGATTTAGTAAGTTATTCACACGAAGGTATTCACTGATTTGATTGTGTATAAGACGCTCAAGAACTTTTGAAAGGAAAGGTAGGATGGAAATAGGACGGAAATCAGACATACAATCAGGATTGGATTTTTTGGGAAGTGGAATGACTTGAGCATCTTTCCAAATTCTTGGAAAATTGCTAGAGGAAATGGATTGGTTAAAAATTTGGGTGATAACAGGAGATAGAATATCAAGTAAAGGAATGATCATGTTACGGCCAATATTGTCATTGCCTACCGCTTTGGAATCAATGGCACGAATGCTCCTCTCAACATCACTATCGGAAAATTGACTAAAAGTAAAAGGAGTAAAATCTGGTGTTGGCAGAGAAGAAAGATACCTTAAAGTTTTCTCTTTGACATGACTGTCAAGAGAAGACGATACAGAGAAATGACCATTCAGGCGATTGATTTCTATGTTTTGAGACAAGTTGACATTTCGAGATTTGCCAACACCGAGAGACCTTAAGAACTTCCAGACCTTAGCGGGATCACCGCTTTCCACGGATTTATGGATATGGCGGCGCTGTGCGTCCCTGCACACTGTATTGCAGCGATTCCTGATTCTATGATATTTATTACGGCTACTATCTGTGGGGTTGCTCTTGTATTTAGCCTTAGCATTATTCTTTTTTGCCATTAATAATTTGATGTCGTCGGTCAACCAAGGTGCAGGCAAATGCTTGATCTTTATAGGTCTATTAGGTGCATGGACATCATAAAGCTGAATTAAAAGATCATTAAAAGCATCTACTTGTTCATCGACGGTAGCGCCGATGTTGATTACTGACCAATCAACCACTCTAGCATCATCGCGCAACTTGTCTACATTCATGCCACCAAAATTACGTTGCATAATGATTTTGGGCTTAGCCTTAGGAGGACGTATTTTATAGGAAACGTATATTAAATCATGATATGAGAAGGCATCTGCGGTGAATTGGCCATGTTTGGCAACATGAAAGGGAGAAGAAACAATTATTAAGTCGAGAAGAGAAGGTGTACAATTGGGAAAATAGTGAGTGGCATTAAGAGGGAGAATATGCATATTGCAGGCATTGACGAGTGACTTCAAGGCATTGGCCCGTAAATCAGATTTTAAGAGGCACGTGTTAAAATCACCCATTATAATGGAATGGCTATAGGACGGGGTCAAATCTTCTAGCAGTTTCTCAAAGGAAGAAAAGAAATTGACTCTAAGAGAAGGGCTATAGTAAACACCTAACAAAACTTTAGAATGGAAAAGAGTAACTTCAAGAAGAAGGTGTTCTGCAGTATCCTGTGGAGGGGGTTGCATAGATCGACTTATAACAGAAAAAGGAATGTGATTACGTAGATAGATAGCTACTCCGCCATGAGACGTATTAGTCCGATCGTTGCGAATAAGTTGAAAACCAGGGAGAGAGTAAGAGTTAGATTGAAGACAAGGATGAAAAAATGATTCAGAAACAAGTACTGCGTGAATGTTCTTGTCAGAAAAAGTTGCAAGGAAGTCAGGATAGTGTGCTGGAATACTCTGAGCATTAATATGAACAACATTGAAGTTTTTGGAAACGTCTGACATGACAGTCTGTAGATTATCCTTTAAAGAAGGTATACTGCAGAAGCTATCATCACTGCTCAATCCATCAGAGGAGAAAGAGAGAGACATAAAATCATTACTATTATCACTTCCGGCAGCCGGCATACTACTGCAAAATACAGAGCAAATATATACCTATAGAGTTAGATAAGTAATATATATATATATATATATATATATATATACCTTCGCTCTTGTTCTCAACACAACCCACCAGCAAAAAGTAACAAATAAAACATATACATTTGTCAGGAACACATTGCACAAAACAAATAACAAAATTTATACAAAACACGAATTACACACTATTCAAAACACAGACAACATATAATAACAAAATGTAAAAGCTTATTATTCATAGACAGACATAAAATATAAGAAGCTAATAGTATAGTAGTATACACAAACACAAGACATAAGAAGCCGCTTCAGAATCGGTACCAATGTCAACCTTGACATTTGTTACACCTATGCAGAGCGTAGGTTCCGAACGCAACCCAATGCCAAAAGTAAAGTTTGACGTACAGTACAGCTGTCGAAATTGTTATGACTTTGACATTGAATTGATCGATGGTTCAACGCGACATAAAATGTTTTATTGGTTTATCGGGTACACAAATTATTAAAATATAATATTATATTAAGTGGGTAAAGTTATACGACAGAGGAAACATTACAAGAAACAGTTTACTAGATAAGCAATGCGTGTACTCACAGAAACATTGCTAATATACGACGCTGAAGTGGAGTACATTACTTCTTCACCACACGTCTCTTGGACCTATCTTGCAGTTTAGAGATGGCTGAGGCCTCGGCTGGGTTGTCAGTTTTACCTTCGGCCGGGCCGTCAGTTTTATTCTCAGCTGCGGAGGACGAAGGAATGAATACCGGAATCTTGTCCATATCCATGAGACAATTCACCCGTTGTCGCTTGTTATCGGGATCCATCACATAAATGCTTCCATCTTGCGTCCAGCACCTATTGATACCGTACTTCTTTCTCACCGTCATAAACAGTGTGTGGCGTTCACTTGTGAGAAATTCCGATAAAGTTATACCAGTACCTTTCAGATGCTTTTTGGCAAACCAGACCTTGTTCCTTACAGATGCATCAAGGAACTTAACCAAAATAGGCCTGGGTTTATCATCCATAGGTCTGCCAATCCGGTGAATGCGGTCAATATCTTGCCTAGACAGAGTAGTAAGCTTGAGCCGTTGTATTGCCAAGCTAAGGAACATATCTGCAACAGCTTCATCCTTTTGCTCAGCCACTCCGTACACGAGAAGCATACGCCGCCGACTACGTATTTCACGCCGATTAGCTTCCTGAGTCAGGAATTCCACTTGTTTTTGAAGCATATCCAGTGCAGACACAACGAAAGTGCGGAATCTAGCAAAGTCCTCTGCTATAGATGTGGTATTCGCTGATGTTGATGGGACAGCCTTTTGGAGATCTAGTTGGAATTCAGCCATCCTAGTGTTGAATAGTGTAGACATTTCATCAATAGATTTCTTGACTAAATCCATGACGAATTATGTGTTTGTTTAGAATGTTAAGTGCAGTATTCAAAGGGAAGGAAATTATATTGCTGGTAGGTTTATGTGATTCACTCTTTCATAAACAGTTGTAAATATTAATATAACAAGATTATATATTTTAAATTCAAATTAAAAGCTGGAGCTCAAAAAAGTATGTTTACTTTACACAACTACCCACAGTAAAGTGGTAACTATGTACTGTGTAATAGGATTTTGTTAATAATGACCTCTAGAATTCGAGACTATATGTGGCGAAAGAACTTTTACTTATAGCAAGTCTGGGGTGACAATGGGCGTTTAAACGTTTCTTTTAAGCTTAAATCATATATTTGAAGTTGTTGACAAGCATCACAGTGTTGTATTATCGGACAAAAATAAATTAGTGGAGACAGAAAACATAACAATAACGCTGAATTTAGCATTGATGCGGTCTTATCTAAATAACCGAAATCAATAGTAACAGGTGGCTAGGTCATCGCATCCTAAAAAAATGCATTTTTTCTGCTCCGTTTCTTTGCGCTAACAATCCGAGGAAATAACAAAAAAATGGACGTCTCCAAATGTTGACAGATTTACTAAAAAAAAGAATCTTGTATAAAATTGGCGGGTTCATATTGCAACAAAAGAGTCTAGCGTCCTGGAGAACAAAAAAAAAGTGAACGTTCAAAAAGGATCAATAGAGACGGACGATAACTTCTCAGAATACTTCATGCCCCATTGAATTCCCCGAGTGTATTAAGATAAAAAGAGCTCAGAACAATGCCGAGTAGGTGCCGCTAAAGAAACAGAGCAGCGGCATCTGCTCCAAATTTGCGATTGTCATATCTGAGTGGAGAAAAATTTGCGCGAAATAAACAGTTACTACGAGCCGACAGTCACTTTGTTGTGTAGAGCTAAAAAGACTGCTCTGGAGATAACGGCGGTGCACAATGGCCGCCCCATCACACCCACCGCCGAATATGAACCCCATTGTCTACTTAATTACAACGGGTGTCTTTGAGATATGGTTGGTACATACTCCACAAAGCCTGTCATACACAAATAATATTTTATCGTCGAAGCAATGTTTCCTCGTCTCAATTATTGTCTGCGGATGCGCGATTGCTCCACAGGAGACGTCGTTCCGTTTTCTGCGAACGAAAATAGTCACGGAAGCTTCATTTTGAAATATTGCGCGAGCCAAGCGTAAACATAGCATTAATATATTCACAATCCTGTACCTCCATAGGTGTTTCATTCCAGCGTGCTCATGTAGAGCAGGGTAGAATGAAACATGGCATCACCATCTCTACCTTAGGTGATAGGGGTGATGACGGGGTACTGTAAACGAAATTCTATTTAGTCCGTCAGTTAGATGATCAAAAAATAATGGACACGTATTTTTTCTTTGGGCAATCAACCAAAAAATGACATAGTTATAGCGCATCAAAGTTTGGGAGTAGGAGCTCGTGATGTCACTTTTTAGTGAATTTTTACTTAAAAGTGTGCCAAAACTTGACGTCATGCGACTTTTCAAATCAATATATCTCAGCAATGTTTTGTATATTATGTGAAAAAAGAAAAAATACGTGGCCAATACTTTTTGATCATCTACCTGATAAACGAAGAAAAAAAATTAGTCATCATCCCTATTGATTTGATTTGGTGTGATGTTTGATAATGGCTATTATAATTTGTTTAATTAACAAAACCGGGCAAATACAGGCACCCAGTCTAATTTTAAGTGTGAAATAAGTACGTTATGAGTTGGAAAGTTTCTGCAGATCTTTAGTTTTCTGCGGGCGCCTTAGTTATCCTTAGCCTTAGACAAGTGGCGTATTTATATTAGTTTGAATGATGGCTTTAATGATTGAAAATAAATAGTTAACAAATCAGTTAATTGTCGTAAGCTTGATGTGTGTCAACTATACATATTTGAATAATATATTCAGGAACAATGAACCTAAAACTAAAAACCTTAAAAAATATAATAACTAAAAAAATATATTATTAAAAGGAGTCCTTTTAGGCAAGGTTCCGAAGATACTGGCAGCGTTCCCCCTTTGAATAGCTAAATTAATTCTTTGTCCGAGGTAGCTGCCAGCTCTTCGGTCTCCAGTGATGTCGACTAACCTTTTTGATGTTTCCTTAAAAAACCTTATAGCGTTAGGACCCCACGGACCAAGGGTCTCGACAATCTCGACCGAATGGGACAAAATCATATTCGGAGCCTAGACCACTGTATTTGCATGCTTTTGCTTTTTCAGCCGCTTCACAAGCCATAATATTTGAATTGGATCATGGAATAAAAAAGTTTGAATTTTTAAAGTAAGCGTCCTCTCTAATAGAGACGCGGTCATTTGTCTGGCACCTCGGGGATTTTAAAATGGCCAATTCTTCAATTTAATAAAAATTCCGCAGTGGCCATTTTGAGCAATCTCAAACAAATCTGTCAAAATGGACATTTCATTTTAGGTTCATTTGATGTTTCTTAAATCTCTAATATATAAAATTCTCGTGTCACGGTGTGCGTAATTGAACTACTCCGAAACGGATCGACCGATTTTCGTCAAATTTTCTATGCATATTCAGTAGATCTGAGAATCGGACAACATCTATTTTTCATCCCCCTAAATGTTAAGGGTCCATCCTTAATTTTATTTTTGGACAAAATTATTTGTTTTTATTTTTTTATGATATATCATACAAAAATATATGCAACCCTAAATTTTCACCCTTCTACCACCAACCCCTATTTTTTTATGGCGTACATTAAACCTTATAAATCATTTAATAATCATGCAATGTCGCTATTTTTTGATCTAATGGTGTAGGTATATCTATGGGTGGTCAATGCACGAATAGTGCAAAACTGGTGAAATTTACTCCCATTGATGGACACGGTAACACCCACCATAATGGCACCTAGCATAATTGATTAACTTACCATCTTTAGCGTTCGATTATTGTATGTAATCTATACTTTTCCATAATACAATTTCCGCATATGAGCTGTCTGATATTTTAATAAATATCATGCCTATATGTAGTTTCCACATAAAAACAACCTTTGATACCAAAACCTGGCCTGCTCTTTTTATCAAAACTAGATTAGCACTTAAGATTGTGTAACTAGGTGTAAACATGGATTTATATCATTTAAAAGATTCCTTGTGGATGACATTAAGTCTACTTAAAATGTTCTTTATTGAAATGATACAAGGAGTTGGAGTTAAAAGGGAACTGAATCTTTTAAATCTTTATTTTCTTTGCCCCAGATATCAGATTAGAACTTATTTATTTTGTGATGAACTAAATAAAAATAAACAATGGAGATTGCTATATTATACCAAGCATTAAATTGAATTCCCAATATTATAAATGTGTTTGATTTATATTACTTTTTTATCCTGGAAAAATGTCAGGTTCTTGTGGGATACTCAAAAAAACTAAAATTAACGTGGACGAAGTCACGGGAAGCCGCTAGTATTTTATATGACAAGACAGTTTTTACTGGGTGAAACTGCACTCGATCTGGGTGTTGGGTATTAAAAACACATGTTACGAGTTAAATGATAAGGGACTAGAAAAAAGCAGTGCGTGAACTCTCAAACTTGTCTTTAATCCATATACGGTACGTGACTTTATGTTATGAGGTAAGTAAAAAAGTAGGTGGTTTCGTCTATCAAAATTGATTGCAAAGCAATTATGCCGCCCAATAATTGGATATAAAGTTCGAGTTACGAAGTTCATATAACTTTATTGATTAGACTACAGAGTTGCCTTTCCTATGAAAGGGTAAAAGGCATAACGCTGTTACAACTTATTAGTGGACGTTCGTTGACAGAAATTTGATTGATAAAGATATATAATAATAATAAAGAAATTTTATTTCGCAACAGAAAAGACATTATAGGCTTTACAAAATCTTAGATAAATTATTTAAAGTAATATGTTGCCATTCGAAGGAAACGGGTGCACGTGTAGACGTCACCAAACTCGGGATTCTTTCAAAAACAACCGCCCAGAAAACGATATTCTAAGTTAAAACGTATTTAGGGTCAGGCCATTAAAAATGGTTGACCAAAATACGGCGAATTATTCGTATTGAGTTAGATTATTTGTTGATTTTCCACTGCCACGTTGGTAGTCCGCAAAATAAACCTAACCTATACTAAGTAACCAAGCAATTCAGAATATCCAATTTAACAAAATAACTACACACGGCGCGGTGCGTTCAATGTCTTGGCTTCCTTCCTTCAGCCATATCATAGGATACCGGCGTTTAATAAATAGCCGCGGCATCCAATTGGCTACCTGATTTGACCAAATGGCATGCAATATAATTATAAATTCCTTGGTAGTATACATTTACGATAACACATGCATAAAACAATCGAGCGAGCGGTCAACATAACATACAAGATTTTTCCGAGTAACCGCTTATAAAATATTATGATCCTCGCCAATAAAAGTAAAAGGTTTGCAATAACAATAATTTTAAATTAGATCAATTTAGGACGATAACGGCTTCAGTTATTATTTCCATAGCGGCGATAAAGCTTGTAAATGGTTTTCCAAACGTCCCGGCCGCGCGGCGAGCTTTTTTATTAGGGTATTTGTCAAGATATTCCCGCCTAAAAGGGACTATAACAGAAAAATTTACTTTCAGATGCCATACGGCTTGTGTCTATCCGATCTGTTAATTTATTTGGGTATAAACTGCCGTTATCTATGACATTACTCTGTGATAGTCATTACTCTAAGTAAAAGTCTGATCAATCCACACGCGCATAACGTTTACTTTCAAAGTAATTTTCTCTGATAGTATTGGCTTTGGGAACAAATCACTCTCTATAATTTATCGGTTACTGCTAACGTTTCCGAAAAACATTAAAATGAACACAAGACTGCAAAGATATTAATTTTGTTACAAAAAAGTGAAAATCAGTGAATTGACTTATGGTTTATAGAAAAAACCTGGCCAAGTGCGAGTCGGACTCGCCCACCGGGCTCTAGCGTCAACATCAACGGCGGATCTTTGTTCAAATTAACTTGAAAGTGTGATTTTTTTTCACAGCTTCAAGAGACCGTAGGCTTGAGAATATACACTCCCGGACTCTTGAATCGAGCCACCTTACATTCCCGGGCCTAAAAGCCCAATACACAAAAAATATACATTAAAACAAAAAAGTATTTATGCATTTTTAATGTTGGCATATTTCATCGTCTTTCCCGTATGTATTATTCCAAATTTGAATTTTATAATTTAAAATAAAGAACGAAAGCCGAGCTGGGTCACTGATTTGAAAAAAATAATGACTGTTGAAAGTTGCTTTTGAAGCAATTTAATGTCGATTTGGTTTGAATTTTCGCAATTGTTGTAAACCAAAGTTTAGTCAAGTTATTTTTCTATAATTCGAACAGTTTTTGGCTATAAAACTTCACCTGAAGTAGCCGCGCAAGCTTTAGCACTTCTTCAATCTGGGCTGAGTTAGCGAGATCTGAGTTCACAACTTCACATAAGTCGTTCCGCTGTTCAAAGAGTGTACCACCGATACCTGGAGACTGACGGCTTCATTCGGCGAACAGGAGGACCTCGTTACCGAGTGACAACGGCGAGACAAGATCAATACATTGTCACTACTAGCTTACGAAATCGACACCTTAACTCTGTTCAGATACAAGAACAGCTCAGAGACTTACACGGAGTGGCTGTAAGTGCTCGGACCGGTAGAAGGCGACTCAATGAACGTGGTTTAAAGACCCATAAGCCAGCCAATGGACCCAAATTGACATGAGCACACCGGATAGACCGTCTAGATTTTACGCGCGAACATCTAAATTGGGCTCGACGTCAATGGAGCCAGGTTCTCTTCACAGATGAGTCCAAGATAATGCTATATGGTAATGACGGAAGGAGTAAGGTGTACCGAAGACAGAACGAGCGTTTCGCGCAATGCTGTATTGACGAGAAAGTGAGTTATGGTGGAGGATCATGGACAGTCTGGGGAGGAATCTCTATGGAAGGCCAAACTGAGCTAGAGGTAGTGACGGGACCACGACTGTCGCCCCTAGATGGCAATAGATACATTCGCCAATGTTTAGAGAACCACGTGATGCCATATGCTGGATTTATTGGCCAAGATTTCGTTTTAATGCATGATAATGCAAGGGCCCATACTGCGGGAATCGTCAGGGAGTACTTAAATGACATTAGTATCACTGTTATGAGATGGCCAGCGCGAAGTCCTGATATGAATCCTATAGAGCATCTATGGGATGAGCTGAAGAGGCGTGTTCGAGCTCATCATCCTGCCCCGCAAACCATGCAGGAGCTCAAAAATGTAATTTTGGAAGAATGGGAGGACATTCCTCAACATGTCATAACGACATTAATTAATTCTATGCAAAATCGTATGAGAGCTGTCATAAATGCACTGGGAGGCAATACAAGTTACTAAATAAACATTTCTTTTCATGTAAAACATGTCTTTATTTAAAAATCGATTAGATTTTTTTCCTTTAAAAAAGCAAATATGGACTTGTTTCAACGTAACTCGACTTTTTTAATAAACTGTAGTTCAAATTTAGAACAGTGTCACTCTAAATGAATGATGGGTATACCAGCTCCAAAAATGCATCAAAACATTTTCCTTCTACATACATTTTATAAGTTACAGTACTCCAAACCAAAAAAATCAAGGTGGCTCGATTTAGGTGTCCGGGATTGTATTTTAAATTTCAACTCGATACCTCCACGCGTTCCCGAGATAAAGGGTCTTGCAAACAGATGGATAACAAAGTGAAACTTTAAGGGTTCCGTTTTTTCCTTTTGGGGTACGGAACCCAAAAATGAAAGCAGTAAATATATTAAGACACGAGTAAATATCTTGCACGAGTGCGAGCTCACGAAAATAAAAATTGAAATCTGTAAATGTGTCGGAACCTTTAGATCTAACTTTAATTTATACTTGTTGAAGTACAGACATAGACCGAAAATATTTACAATTGAGCATAGACACTCAACCAGCCCCTCTCATACCAGCAATAGACGTTTCAAATCAAAATAATGAAGAACAAAGCAATTCAGTAAATGTTTATAACAGTATACAAACTATTTAAGATCGGTTAACAATAATGACTTCATGTTCCGAGAACCACTCTATGATAGTCTTTAGAATTAAAATCAGAGGCACTTTGGAATTCTTCATTAAGCAGAAATATATAAAGAAGAAGTCACCTATTGTTTGACAGAAATGGAGTCAGCAAAAGTCGTATTTGCCGTTGCACTTTGACTACCAAAAATCTAACTGCCACTTGCACCAAAATTCTTCATTTAAATTAAAGATTAATCGTATTTAACATATCATTTGATCTTTGTCCATGATTTAAATTAACTTTAATAAATAAAATAGAGATAGAACAAGGCTTAAACATATTACCGGTTAAATTTCAATTAAGATCTTTGGTGAAAGTGGACCTTGGTAACAGGAAGACTAAAACTAGATTAGAGACAATTCTCCAGAAAACAATAAGTATGTCGCCGTAACTCGATATTGGTCGTTTCTGTATTGTAGCACTTTTGCGATATCTTCTAATAAAATATTCAATATCCTTTGTGTAATAAAAATGTTGGGCACATTTCTAGCGTAGTATCAACCCGTATGTGGGAGAGTGATAATTTATGAAAATAGTAACACGCTAAGATAATGTGTCATCAGAAATAAAATTAGTATTCAACATGCAGAATAATGAAGCTGATACACAGCCTGAATACTTAAAAAATACGGTTATCTCCATCATTTATCTTCAACAACGCGCGAACCTCATGGTGATGAAGAGGTGACCAAACACCTCGAGCCTCTTCAATTAAGCGTGTTCTCTCGTGTGTACCTCAAGGAGTGTCCTGAGGAGTTATTCTCTCCTAAGCCACCTTCCTCTTTTCTTCAGAGGACTACGCGCGGTGGCGTACTTTGTCACCGACTTACTGTGTCCACTATTTCAAAGCAAACAAAGAGATTTGGTGACTCATTTCTTTGTCAGCAAATGAAATGCTTTACCCGCTCACGTGTTCCCTGTCTACTACAACTCGGGATCGTTTAAAAAAAGCATGAAGCAGCACTTTGCAAACCGGCAATAACTGGTGTGGCAGGTATCTTGGCATCTCGACTCCACCTTCATTTAACATCAGGTAAAGTGGAGTCAATCATTTCATTAGTAATTTGACAGTGACAATAACTATCCAAACGAAGTCGGTTAAAATTATAGAAAAACTTAACTTTTACTGGCTTTATGGAGCACCTCAAACAAAGTTTTATGTAGGTATATCGCGTTTCACGTAAGTACTTTCTAATCTATATGTTACAGCAAACTGAAATAAACGTTTGTTTATGAACCAATAACGCGTATTCCAGACCCGATTACGATTCTATACGTGCCTATGGGGGCAAATTTGCATGTTAAATGAAATCATTGTATGTACACGGACCGACGTTAATTGAACTAGTAAATCCATTCACTTGTTTATGCATCCCAAACTAATTACGCCAGTTGGCAATTGAAGTTGACACTGCTCTTTATGAGAGACACTTAAAATCTGAGTTTAAAAAAAATAGCTGATCCTAACTCGGTGGCTTGTTGACTTCTTTGACAAATTACCTAGGGTTTCGTTCAGATACTTAGCCCAAGGAAAAGTCGGTCAAGATATGAAAAAACTTTTTTTAACCGACTTTAACAGAAGGAGGTTTTCAATTCATCAGTATATTTGTATTTTTAATTGTTCTTCACGCACTTATTATTATTATGTATGATTTCCATTTGAGGAAGTTCTCATCTCATCATCACCATCATCAGCCTTTATAGTGTCTCCACTGCTTGGGCACAGGCCTTCCATTATGGATGGAATGGGAGATTTAACTTCCAGTGTAGAGGTTGCAACCTTTACCACAGTGGGTACAAAATGGGAATTAGACATAATGTGCGAGGATGTGTAGCGAGAAATTATCTTTGTAAAGAACCAAAAAGAATCTTCGCCTGTGGTCAGCACAGCTCTGGTGGAAAGGACTTAATGGAGCGAGGTTTTTGTGCATTTGTTACTGGCTAAACCCCATTTTAGGATAAAGTAATTTTTCCTAGGCTAAACCAGTTTATCCTCATATTACAGTTCAACTGGTACAAATTAGGCTAAACTCGTGCGTCCTGGTGGCCGATATAGGTTAATCTAGGCTGAACTAATTGAGCATAATAAGTGCAGTACTTTGATGGCATTCGGAATTTAATTTACCTTTCAAAATTTCTTGCTTAATCACCAAGAAATTGAGCGCTTAGTCACGTATCGCTTAAACGGTTTTGACTAGGCTAGTATCTCCTATCGATCACAGGACGAACCAGTTTAGCCTAGTCAGTATCGGTTTATCATATCGCCTGAAGGATGAATTGGTTTGGCCTTGAAAAAACTCGTTTGTCCTAAAGTCTGGTTTGGCAGGTAACACATATACAACAAGCGAGGGATCTGTGCAAGGTGCTATGGATGGAGGTGACCGAGAAACTGCACCTGATAAGGGCCCGCTACGTATCCTTGCACCGCTTATCTGTCTGCATGTTTTACAGCTTCACCTTACGTCTTCACACCCATACACAACGTGGTAACCACCCACACTAATTTACAGTTTCGCTACACAACCTTACTCCGCTCATCTTCCTAGTGCACATCTTTAGTGGAAACGCAGCCTAACTGTGTAGCCGACGTGGTGTCATAACGGTGGTCGGTCGAATCGTCGCCTGCCAATTTCCGGCCGGCGCCCCGGACGGAAACCTCCAGATTAACCTGCAGGATGAGTTGGTACCTACGCTTCATTGCTTCCCGTAGAGGCACCGGTCTTCTAGCTTTCGTTTTATTAAATCGCCTTAAATTTCATAACTTTTAACCTTAACTGAACTATGCATATACTATACCTATGCTGCACCTTGAAAATTCTTTTACCGATAGAATACCACGTTATATGTGAGTGAGTCATAGGCTATAAATTTGAACAAAAACTATAGTCTGCACGAAAGCGAAGCGAGGGCGGATCACTAGTATAAAATTGAAGCATCAGGCAGCAAGCAAGGCAGCGCTCTGTCACCGTAACACTCTTAAACGATTTTTACTAAACACGTAATTCTATGACATAATTACTCTCAATTTAACGTTAGCAACTTTAACAGTTGCTTGTCCATTAGTGAAATTCAAATTATTTGTCTTTTTTGTCATCTATATATATAAAAATCATTTGTTGTTCATTAGTCTCGCAAAAACTCGAGAACGGCTGAAGGGATTTATCTTATCTTGGTCTTGAAATGTTCGTGGAGGTCTAGGGAAGGTTTAAAAGGTGAGAAAAATAATTATATAAATAAATTCATTGTGTATAATATAAGCCTGAGAACAAAAACTATAGTCTACCTACACTACAGCTCTACACCGAAGCGAAGCGAAGGCGGGCCACTAGTCTTTCATAAAAACCTAAACCGATTTTGAGCGGTGGACCTGTTACAAAAACTGTGAAAACCTGATGTTTTTATTTAAAAGGACAAGTACAAAATAGATCCGCTAACGGCATACAAATGAAGCGCTATAGACCAAGAGCCCGGGCCCACTTTTTGCTCTCGACATTTAAAGTTTCTGGCAATAAATACTAATTAATAAATCGGTTACAATATTCTCTACAACATACGTAAGAATCAAACCTCAGACTTTAAGTAAAGTGAGTAAAATTTTTACGTACTTGTACCACCTGAAAATTGGCCCACAGCACAAGTTAGCGAGTATGGTTACGTTCATTGTACACACTACTACTACTCGACTATTTATATTTTGTCCATCAGAAAATAAGCAAGGTCTGGCGGGTATGGGATCTTATTCTACAAGTAAGGTGTTAGCTCGCAGCTCGGTATTTACACAGAACACCTCTTTCTGTATTCTGTGGATATTTAGTAGCGTGCATCAATCGTGCGTGCGGTCGGTTATACGATCCATGTGCTCCAGAGTACCTGAAATCTAGATTTCAATTTCTGGGCACTTACAATCAACGTGATCTTCACTCGTGCAGAAATTCTGGCTTTGGATCCAAAACTTTCACTATCACTGCCATACGCCTGTGGAATGTGGAATGTTCTACCACTAAGCATTCGTAATACTCACAATAACTTTGAGTTCAAAAAGCTTGTGCATGAACACTACCTGACTACGTGATTTTTCCTACAGTTTGTATCGATATATATTATATTATTTATCAACAGTCACACCAATTAGCCTAGCTCCAAAGTAAGCACTATAAGGCTTGGGTTATGGGATACTAGGATAACGGATAAAAACATATACTGTACATATATAAGTATGTTTTTATAGAAATACATATTAAACATCCATGACTGGAGTACAAATGCTCGTATTCATCACACAAACATCTGCCCCCACCGGGATTTGAACCCGGGACCTCTCGAGTCGGCGACACCATGAAACCCGGCATGAAACAAACCACTCGACCACGGAGGTCGTCAAATATATATAACGTATATTTATTGTATTTTATGTATGTTATATACATGTATATATATATATAGAGATACCAACACGGTAAATGTTGATCTTTCGAGACGTACGATCAGTTAATTGTTGATCCAAAAACAAATGTTGATCCGGAGGCTTTATGTTGATCCATTACGCTATTTCTCATACTGATGTGGCTCCGATCGGATCAACATTTGGTATTTTTGTCACGTGACTTGGCTGCAAATTACTCTTGTCAAATGTGGCTCCAATATACAAATCCGCTCCGATAAATGTTGATCCGATTCAAATGGACCAATCAGGATAAAGCACTTTATTACTTCCACCGTGATTGGCCGATGGAGGTCAATACAACGTTGCCGTTCCGCTTACTACAGTAGTTGGTCCATTGAGAATCGAAAATTTAACTTTCAATCTAATATATAAAATTCTCGTGTCACGGTGTGCGTAATTGAACTACTCCGAAACGGCTCGACCGATTTTCGTGACATTTTATATGCATATTCAAGTAGGTCTGAAAATCGGACAACATCTTTTTTTCATTCCCATAAATGTCAAGAGTTTTTTAAGGTCCACCCTTAAATATTTTTTTTGTTTTTATTTTTTTATGATACATCAGACAAAAAAACGTACAACCCTAAATTTTCGCCCTTCTACCACCAACCCCCTTTTTTATGGCGCTACGAAGTTCGCTGGGACAGCTAGCCTAATATATAAAATTCTCGTGTCACAGTTTGCGTAATTAAACTACTCCTAAACGACTCGACCGATTTTCGTGAAATTTTATATGCATATTCAGTAGGTCTGAGAATCGGTCAAAATCTATTTTTCAACCCTCTAAATGTTAAGGTCCACTCTTAAATATATTTTTTGTTTTTGGACATTTTTTTTTATTTTTATATTTTTATGATCTTCTTTCTTCTTCATCGTCGTTTCCTCATGGCTGAGGGTCGTGACCTTTCAGGACAGCACATTTCACCAACGATCTCCAGACCGTTCTGTGTTCTGCAAGGCGGATGGACGCCTGCAAGTTGCCATTCGTAGTTTCTTTAACTGTGTCCAACCACCGGGATGGAGACCTGCCCCTACTCCTCTTGCCTTCCACGTTTCCAACGACCAAAAGCTTTTCAAAATTATCCGGGCTTCTCCTAGCTACGTGACCGAAGTATTTTAGGAGGCGCTGCATGCAGACAGAAGAGAGACGCGTCTTGATACCCAGCTCCTTCAAGATAGATGCATTAGTTCTTCGTGCGGTCCAAGGTATGAGTAGCATTCTGCGCCAACACCACATTTCATATGCATCAATCCTGGAACAGACGCGTGCTTTCAACGTCCAGGTTTCGGAAGCGTACAAGAAAATCGAGAAGACCAGGGCTCGCATCAGCCGCACTTTAGTGGATTTAGTAATTCCTCTGTTCTTCCAGATCCTCTCCAATCGCTTCACGGCAGCCTTTGCCATCTGTCCGCGTTTGACCACCTCCGCCTCGCAGTCCCCGTCATTGCATATAAGTGATCCCAGGTATACAAAACTGGTAACTGGTAACTCTAAATCACTCAGCTCAAATGTTCTTACCAACTTGTCAACTCTATCGACAAAAATAAGCTTGGTTTTGTCACGGTTTATAATACAAAGGCCATATTCCACGCTGACGTCTTGAACCTTGCGCAGTAGGAAAGCCAGTTCTCGTTCATCGGCTCCTATTATGGTAGTATTCGAATACCACCCTTCCAGTCCTCGAGTACTCTGCGCATTATGTGCTCACCAACTAAGTTGAACAACTGAGGTGATAGTATGCATCCCTGACGTACACCACGAGCTGGCTTAAAGGATTCGGAGACATAACCATCCATTCTCACGCTGCTACTGCCGGTAAGGTATAAATTCTGCACCAAGAAGACCAGATGCCTAGGCACACCCATCTCCACCATCACCGCAAACATTTTGGCCCAATTTACACAATCAAAGGCTTTTGTGTAATCAATGAAGCATAACACCATTGGAACGTTGAATTCACGGCTTTTTTCGATTAGCTGTCTGATATATTTAATATTTGTTCGCGAGTACCCTTGCCCTTGACGAATCCAGCCTGTTCTCTCGCTATTTGCCTACCGATATAACGTTCCAGCCGTTTGTTGAGGATATGTAGCAACACTTTACTGGCGTGGGGAATCAGTGAAATGGTCCGGTAATTTGTACATTTGCGGGTGGGTCCTTTCTTGTGCAGCGGAATAACTACAGATTCTGTCCAATCCTCAGGCCAATGTCCGGTATCCCACACTTTTTGGCATATCGTGTGTAATATTTTAATGCCATCTGTACCTAGGCGCTTGATCATTTGCGCGGTGATTCCGTCGCCACCACACGCTTTCAGTTTCAGCTTGTCAATTGCATTTTCCACTTCGCGCAACATTATATTGGGTTCCCTGTTAGCATCGTTATAGACCACCATTTTTATGATACATCATACAAAAATACATACAACCCTAAATTTTCACCCTTTTACCACCAACCCCTATTTTTTATGGCGGTACGATATTCGCTGGGACAGCTAGTTTTAATATAAGAACGCTTTCGTTTGAATTGAGTTTAAATGCAGTCAGTTATTACATGAGTAGGATTTGACTGACGAAGAGACAGGACGCCATGGAATGCCTCAGAGGGAAGATAAAGGCTCCCGGCCCAACCGGCGTCCGAAGAAGGCTGTCCACCATAGACGCGATACTCAGACTAAAGCGGCTGTCCCAACAGACACTTAGCAGAGGGGAGGTTGTCATAGCGATATCGCTTGACATAGCAAACGCATTTAGCACCCTTCCTTACAGCTGTATTAGGAAGTCCTTCTACCACCATCGGCTCCCCACATATTTGATGGTCATAATGGAGCACTATCTCCAAGACAGAGAAGTGCTCTATACAGATTCTATTCGGCGCGCAGTTGTTCGCAATACGACGTACGTGGTTCCACAGGGGTCGGTCCTCGGACCGCTCCTGTGGAACGTGGATTTTGATTGGGCGATTCGCGGAGATTTGCTGCCCCATAAAGGGGTTATCTGCTATGCACACGACACTCTGGTCACCATACGCGGCAATAATTATGCTGTCTGCATAATTATTGCCCCGTATGGTGACCAGTTTCGCCAGAGCAGGAGTAACATCCACATTCAAGTGGACGAGGTAACGGTTCCATTAAAACCCTCAATCAAGTACCTTGGGGCTCTGGCTTGACTCTTACTGGAAGGTAGTGAGCACTTCCGGCGCCTGGGCCCCAAGCTAGAGGGAGCGGCAGCTGCCCTAGGCAGACCTGTGCCCAACTTGGGAGGATCTAATGCCACCTGTCGAAGGCTATATGTGGGTGTCCTCCACAATATGGCCCTGTATGGTGCGCCGTTCAGGGTGGACGCCCTTAACACAGAGAATAGAGCTATGCTGCGAACCGTGAGAACCGTGGCCAATTGCGCAGTTGATGGCTCTCGAATGATCGCCTGGGCTGTAACATGTATCCTAGCCGCCAACCCGTCTTGGAAGCTTGATGCTTAGATCTTGACGGTTGTTTACAATGAGCGCGCCGACCCCAAGGAGCGAGGTGAACGACCCGCCATTGGGGCTCTGGTGAGGACAGGAAGAGATGCGTCCGGGCATAGCTGCTTTGGAAATTACCTCCACATGATGCGAAGGAAGGCGACCCCGTCGGGTCATGAGGGCGGCGCTACTGAGGACACTGCGCAGCTTACTTTAGAGGTGGGAAGCGCGTGGGTCAGCGGTGTCACACCCTAACGACGACTCTCTGCCTAGCCTAGTCAACGCTATGCTGAGCATCGACAGGTCTTGGCGTGCCGTGGTCTCCTTTTGTGAGGACGTCATCTCGCAAAAGGAGGCAACGGAGAGAGCTCACGAGGTGGACGCTAGAGCTGACCTCTTGCGCCGTCGGAGCGAAAGAAGGAGAAGATGCCTGTATGCGCGGTACCCTCCATAGGTGGTTGGCAAATCCTAAGTTCTCTCAATCCCTGTGTATGACCGAATCGAGGTTGAGTGCGCCGTGCGCGTGGCCTGCCCCGAGTGGCGCCTCCGCCCGGCCCTCCACGACCCAACCTGACTCTGTGCATCCCTGCGCCCCCGGCGCCCTGTGTCTCACGCTCCTCTCCGAGCGAGAGGGGTTCGGGCGGCTCGACGGTGCTGGGAACAGGAGACCTCGAGAACTTACCCCCCTTACAAGGAAGAATGAGCTAGTTAAGGTTGACCGACGCTGCATATGTCAAGTTACAGTGCTTCAAATTCATTGCTCCAGTTTCATTTATTGAATTTCATTTTCTGGTATAATGTTTTGGATGAGCATTTTTTCAGAATGTCGTAAATAAATCGATTTTCTACCGAATCTACTAAACTATACCGATTTTCTGCTGAAATTACTACTAAATCATCAAAATCATAAATCATTTATTCAGTCTAGGCTGTTAGATGCACTTGTGAAGGTCAAGAAGCTACGGCATCGGTTCGCAAAACTAAGGCGGGAGACCTTGTACTTAGAAGAACCGGCAAGAAACTCAGCAAGGGCTGTTTTTTTCTCCCTATATTGTTATATACAGAATCGTCAAATTGAAAAATTACTTCAAAGCTACTTCTGAAGTCGCCTTTCCATTACATCATTTAGGATATAGTAACAATAAATTTTATAGTTAACTTTATATTTAGTACTAGCTGCTGCTGCTAAAAAAATAGGGGTTGTCCAGCGGACAAAATTGTGAATCTAAACCATTCTCAGATCCCCTAGAACACACACAAAAAATTTCATCAAAATCGGTCCAGTCGTTTAAGAGAAGTTCAGTGACACACACTCACAGAAGAATTATATATATTTAGTATATAGGAAGCGGCATTAGATAGGCACCATATTACTGTTATGAAAAATTACTAATACCCATCAAATTACAAGAAACACTATGTCCATGCATTACGAGCATTTCGATAATCATCAACTTTATAATAGTCCTTATTTATAACATTATTCTTGATCTGAGATCTAAATTTGGTCAGTGGAAGCTCAATTAGATCTTGCGGAACTTTTTTAAGCAGTGCAATACTACAACCCAGAAATAAACCTCTTGATTTTGGAGTCTGAAACATGGAACGGCAAGCTTGTTCTTAAATCTCCAGTTAAAGTTATGGGCTTGACTTTTTTTGCAAATGCGTCATAGTTTTTTCTTATATTACCTACACTAATATCATAAAGGCAAAAATTTGTGTGTGTGTATGTTTGTTACTTCTTCACGTAAACGCCTGGAGCGATTTTAATAAAATTTGGTATGGAGTTAGCTGACACCCTGGATTACCACATAGGCTACATTTCACTGCGGAATAAAATCAGACCGCGGGGCACAGCTAGTATATTATATATATTTTTATAAATGTGTTGCGATGCCAGTGTTAAAATATTAATTTGATTAAAATTTTCCCTAAGAGATTCTCATGCTTTTAAGTTGTATATGGCGCAACAGCTAGCCCTCTTTTGCAGTATGAAAATACTTTCGATATTGGCAGCTGAGCCCCACAAGAAAAGGCCATATGACATAACATCGTTCTCTTTGCCTCAAATTTACTAAAAAAGTAGAAATCTATTAGAAGTGCTTATGCTGGACTCGTGTAAAACACATCTCTACAATTCAAAATGCAGAAATACTCGACAGAATGTTGTCTCACATTCACTTTTAATGGAACGTATGCTTGCTTCATTTGCCCAATAGCGCGACGTTGCCGTACTCTTCATATTCAACTATGGAGCCACATTTACCACTAAAAGTCGGATATAAATCGGAGCCACATTTTGCGCTTGCATATCATTTTTTTGACCGTTATTGGATCAACAAAAACCTTAAAATTTTATGACGAGTAAATTAAAAACGGGTAAGAGCACATCCACTGACGTCAGACGCTGAATTCATATATTCGATCTATACAGCCGTATCTGAATCCAGAACTGAATGTACACACGAAATAGGTGGATCAACATTTGTTCTAAATCAGTACTGGATCAACATTTACCGTGAAAGGTTGATTATATATATATATATATATATATATATATATATATATATATGTATATGTGTATATAAATTAATATGTGTATGTTTATGCATGGTTATATGATTATTTTATATATGTGTATCAATTTGTATTTAAGTATTATTATGTTTATTGTTAACATTATAAATGTTAATTTCCATTTTATTTAATTTCGCAAAAGATTCGAGTGCGATTGTGTAAAGTAAATCCTCACTTCCGAATTCCATAGTTGCCATTTTAGACATTAGTTTGATATGCATTATGCTATTACACGGCAAAATGTGTCAGTGTCTGTTCAAGCAGCCAGTAATAGATAAAATTGATATACAGAATACCTAAGCTGGTGTTGGTGATCCAAGATTAGACCACAAAGAACGTAACGCTCAAGTATTTAGTAGCGAGCAACCGAAGCGGGACACGTTGGCCTAACCAATTTCCGGCATCGGGAACTCCCGAACGATTTGATATCTATGAAGCCACTTGCGTGACATAGTGGCTAGGTAGGTGGGTACTAGGCTTGTGGGAAATGCCACACGTAAAATATCCAGTGTATTTCAACCGGCAATCTAGGTATTGTAGCCACGTGAGAGAAATGTAGATAGCCTCTGGTCATAGTTAATTAGCATCGATAGAACGCTGCCATTCCTAGCTGCTTACTCTCAGATAAGAAGCATATATTAAAAGCTCATGCGTTGATAAAAACAGGTCTAACAAGGCACCTCGCGCACTGGACAGCTACGACCACGGCCTGTGGCCGCAACGACCAGATTAGCCGTACTCAGGGGCGTCAAATAAATTTTATGTCATTTAGAGTGTCGAATTATTTATTTATTGGTGTAGATACACCAGCGACAAACTATTTAACATAAACTGTCTGACACTTTGCAGTGCACATACATTCTTTGCTTAATGTTAGTGATATGCATTTATAGGCGGATACAGAATTCTAAAATAATATACTATCTTTAATAAAACTTAAAAGTTCACTGATGTCCCTGTGTACGGTTGTTAAACTTTTATTTGAAATTGAAAGAAATTTAAAATTTGGTATTTTTAGTGATTGATCATGTAGTCATAGATCATGTAGCTTTATTAATTCCTTCAGCTACTGGTTGACATATTGTTTTTTCCCATACTTCTAAGTATGTTAAACGCGAAAATCTAATTAACTTGGAATCTTAAGAATGTTTCCAAGTAAAAACACTGAATATACTGATAATGGGTAATTCTTGTTTGTAGTTCTATAGTTAATTTATGATAAAACCAGATTACAAATTCTCACTACGATATTTATGTTTAGTCTTTAGAGTACCGAAAATATACAAATATACGGAACATAGTATTTATCTAAAGAATGAAAGAATTTTATAAGCCATAAATAATAAGATTACAATAGTTATAATTTTTATTATTTTTAAAGCATGTAACTGCTTGATGTTTAAATCTACTACAACAAGATTACAATAAACAAAAGCAATAACAGAAAAAAAGGCCAACTAGGTCCCTGCCTAAGCATACTGGCTGCTGTACAGCTGTAAGTATATTTAACTGTTACTTGTTTACAAATCTTTCAGCTGTTTTGTTGTTTAAGTAGGTATTAGAAGAAGAAGGTAGGGCACAGCGGATTTCCCGCTCGAATTGGAGCGCCCATCTGGGGAAGCAACCTCCAACTTACAGAAGACCACTGAAAAATTATACTACCTTTTGATGGTGTTCTGTTTCTGCTAGTGAGTAGGGTTCCAGGTCTCCACGGGGTTGGGGATTGGGTTCAGGCCGCCAAGATAAGGATGGCTGGAGCGGCACATTTTTTGCCGCATCATCTATATTCGCGATTGAACTCCACTTACACATAACATCAGGTGGGCTGTGGTAATTTGTTGTGCCTCGTATGAAAAAATATATAACGGTCACACTCAGATCTCACTCAGACTCATATAGTAAATAAACTTTTCAGTTTGACTAAAGTTGATGTTTTCTCTTTTTTGCGTTAACAAATGAATGAGACAACACGTGATTTAATGAAGCATGAAATTAATTTAACGTTTCGGAGTTTGACTGTTAGAGGTCTCAATTGTCAAATTACTCTGGACTTTGCGAGATAAATAGACGTGATAAAAGCGTGATATACTTATTTTAATATTTGATAAGGTGCGTTGATCATGCTATGCATGAGGTAGGGCATAGCGGATTTTCAGCTCGAATTGGAGCGCCCGTCTGGGGAAGTAACCTCCACCTTACAAATCTATGTACAGAAAAAAAGAGGAATTATTATGTTAGATCCATCCTAGGATTCCTAGGTAGGTTATACAAAAGACAATAACTACATTATGCCATATTCCTCTAATTGTCAGCAAAAGATCAATATTAACGAAATCAGCTTTTATCGACAAAATCACCGGTACGAATTTGTTATTCCCTAAAAAAATATTAAGTGAGAATGTATCCCAAGAACCAAGGATTAAGTACTGTACCTGTGCGCCATATTTTATGCCGATTCAGGGATAACAGCCTCTTAAAGTAATGCTTTTCTCGTTACTTTTTTTTAATCGATTGAGATTATAACTACGAAATCGGAAAATGTCCGAATCACACTAGAGTTTTATTAAATAATAATTGATGAATTCGAAGTCATAAATATCTAAGTCGTCAAAAGCACAACATCGCCATCGACAAACGGCATACGTTAAAATTAAATTACAAGAACAAAGATTCGATATAATATTGATGTCCAGGTGTTTTTCACGGAATTTTCATAATGACATCTCGTTAAAACTCATCACGTGTCTTTTAAAATTAAACGGAGAATTTCTCTGAAATGTTCGAATTAAAAGAAACTCCAGTCGCGTTCGAGCGGCGGAGGCGCGCCGCTTTCCCCGAATTAAATAAGCAAGCGCTAAATTTAAATTTAATGAAACAAGTTTCTACCGAGTGCTGAGTTATACCGTTATACCTATTCAGTTCATAACTGTGTCCCCCCGTTCATTACCTCCGAACATTGTGTTATGCAAATTTTCCTTGATATAATTTATTTACAAAGATTTGTTCTCATTTATTTCCATTTCAACCAAGAGAGCTAAATGCGAAATCGATTTCGCTAAGTACCAAAACATTGGATAGTGAATATTTGTCAAACGGGATTAGATAATCGCCACAGATTATTATCAGGTTGTCCCTTTGTAGTGTACAGTGTGACGGAGTGGTGAGTTTCCGAAGGTATTGTGGATTTGACAACCTAATCCGGACCAATATCTGCGCAACTTACTTCATAGACGAGTGCTAACTATTCTGCCTAACATATATAGTTAAAATCAATAGGTTCTACCAGTCTCATTAAATATCAGTCATAGGTATAAGGGGTGGACATTTACTTGAAGGGTTCCAGATTCCTGGAAGGAGGAGTTAGGCAAAAGTTCGCTATGCATAGTTTTATAGGTACCTTGAAAGAATTACTTAAACTATTATGTATAGTATAGTACCTAATTAAACATGCACGAAGACTTTATTATAACCTAAAGACGCTTACTTTACAGCATCACTCGCACTTTACCTACTCTAAGCCCATCCCCTAGAACCTTGCTAGCCGAAAAATTCAACATCGCCCAAAGGTAAATAGTTTTTCCTTGTCGTCTTCTGTGAGGTGAAGATAACTTTTCCAGAAGGGCGCTTCAATTCCTACAAAAAAGATACCCTACCTCTTTGTGGAAACAAGTGATCTGTACATTCAAATAAAAGTGTTTAGGTGCGTAAGAGCAGTTTACCATCACACGAAATGAATATAAAATTCATAAAAGAAAAATTAAGTAAGCGCTCTCTATTCGGAAATGTAAAATCGAGATTGCAAGGTGAGCACAAATATTGCCAATCTGGGTCATCGAATCGCATCGCGGGAGAGTGTTCAACGGCACAAAATGATTCATGGAAATTGCGGGGTAATTGAAAAAAATATGTTATTCCGGCTTGACGTATTGGTGGAATGCTCGCTCCCCGGAATTCCTAACTGGCGAGAACAACCCGTGACTTTTTATTACAAATAGGGAATGTAAATTATTTTTTGATTTACTTCGGCAACTAGACAACTTTTATGAGTTTGGCCGTGTGTTCCATCTGATTATTATAGCTAGAAAAAAACGTCCCTACTACAGTATGACATATAAGTATATATATATATATATATATATATATAAATATATATATAAATCAATTGCTGTTCGTTAGCCTCGCTAAAACTCGAGAACGGCTGAAAGGATTTATCTTATCATGGTCTTGAAATGTTCGTGGAGGTCTAGGGAAGGTTTAAAAGGTGAGAAAAATTCCAATTAATAACTAGTCAGTATATAAAATAGCAACACACAAAGGCCAAGCATACATTATAATACAAGGAAGAGGAATAAAACGATAGATATATCTACACATCTTAATCTGACGAACATATATATTCTTCAAGGTTTGTGTGGTGAACTTCATGAAAAAAGAACGATTAGATTATCTGAAGCTGAATGCAAATATGCAGGAGGATTTCCCTGCAGGTTTCTTAAAATATTGTCACAAACGCTCTCGAAACGTAACCGCGAAAGTGCTAGAGATCGAATGTGCCAGAGCACCGCGGGTCGCGATAGAGGTCGAATAATGCGGCTCATTCTAAAATGAGCCTTATGCAGTGCAGTGTAAAGGAGTAAGTGCAACGACATCTGCACTTGTTTACAAGTTCTGCGCGTTACCTGCGTAGGTATAAGTAGGTACTTTGTACTCGCGGGTGCTAGCTAATTCTCAATTTAACGCGATCAAACGCGATCAAAGTGCAATAAAAGTGTTCAAGTACGATTGTTTAGAGACTTTTATAGTGAAATACAGTGTTTAGTGAGTGTTTTGTAATTAACATTGTGTGTTAATTGGGTGAACTGTGTGGTGAATAAAGATTTTTCAAGCGTGAACTGGCATATAATTTCGAGCCTCATCCCGACACTTAAGAATATAAATAATATCTATTAGGTACCTAGTTCAAAGATAAGTTATCTGTCTATTATCTATATAACCTTGTTAGCGAATACAATTAGTTATTGAAAGCTATTATATAATGTGGGTGCTGAGTTTCTTATCGGTTCTTCTCAGCAGAACGCCTGCAGCCCTAAACTTGCGAACCAATAACATACAGCATTTTGTCCACCGCGGCCGTCAACAAGACATGAACGAGAACGAGATAATGGCGCCGAGGTAATAATACGTCACATCATCCAAAGTAAGTTTGATTAAAATGTTAGTGTGTTTATATACATATATTATGTTTATGTATTTGTATTTTATTTTTTGTTGTACATAATTATTTATAATTATTATTAATGGTAGTTTCACTTTAAATGACACCATCTACTTCCCACTCTATGTAACAGTCCAGTTAACATACGGTTGCCTGGAAGAAATTGCTTCTTAGCGATAAGGCCGACGTTTGTACTATTAAGTAACAGTTTTAATTAATTGTAATTTAAATTTTCATGGTGTACAATAAAGTGATCATTCATTCATTCATAAAACATACATTTCCTTTGTAACGCCGCTTAGCCGCTTGTACACCGCAAGCCCGTTAAGGTTTCATGATCTCAACCAGAAATATTATCGTTTTTGGAGCCACACGGTCCGATGACAGGAGTGGTTGACCACCTAAGATGGAGACTACTCCATCTTAGGCCGTAGATACAAATACAATACATGTTCTGAACGTCAAGAAAACTATTCTTGACGTTTAGAACAGTTTGTATCAGCAAACACAGGTTAAATTAAGTTTACCATTCACTCTATTCTTGTCAAGTATACACTTACTTCATAATATCAAGCAGTTGAAATCACGGGGGTGCCCGTGATTTATATCTATACATACATATGATATATGCTAGTAAGAATAAAAGGTTGTATTCAACTACCCGCGCCATGTTTGCAGTGCGAATGGGAATGTTGTTTGTCGATTACTTTTACCTTCACGGGTGAATTGGTCGCTTTCAGCCGGTTCAAACTCGCCTCTGGATAAACCGGCAATTTTCGGCTGATATAGTCAAAGCCAAGCTTTTTCAGTGGTTGGAATATCAGATTAAGAATCGTTCTATTTATGTATAATGAATGAGGTAAGCGCTGTAATTTCATGAATTTTATGTAAAAATATATATTTGATATCAAGATAGTGTTTCTTTCTATCTTCTAAACTAAAAAAAAAAATACGAAAAACTAAAAATAAATTTATGAAAAAATATTAAATAAAAGGTTTTTTGTAGTCATTTAAATACAAGTATGTATTGTTTCAGTCAATTTTGATCTTACGATCGAATACGTTACAGATAACCATTAATACTTACAGTATTTATAAGAAAACCTGACTATTGGTAGAGTTAGAATAAACACTCAGTTAACAAATAAAACTAGTTTTTACGGGTTAATGCACGAAACTTTATTTATTTATTGACGTTTCGCAGCCTTTTCAGGTCTGCATCGTCAGAATAATGATTTTATTTAAAATTGTCGAGCTACCTTCGAAAGAATTATATTGAAGTGTGAACATGCATTAGGGGGACCAAACCACTACATTAGATTTGATAGACCACAGATCCTTGCAGCTGAGCGGCGGTTCGTTCCTCGAATGATGCGCGAGGCTATTGAGATTAAAAAATATCCAAATTTCAATAGGGAAGATGGTTGGTATATACCACCAGCTTGGGAACCTATTATACAGGAGATAAAATCCCAACCCCGAGCACACACTGCAAGACCATCAGATACTATTAGTTCTTTTTGTTTGCATAATTTAACATAAGAAGGAGATAGAAAGCCTCTCTTGAGTTTGTTTCGCCGGTTCTTCTCAGGAAGGTCTCCCAATTTTGGAACCGGTGGTAGTTTACGGTAGTTAGGGTCAAATAAATAAACTCAAAATTACAAACAAGAATTTTAAATAAAATACTTTATTAAGTAAATTAAATAATAAATTCATACATAGACAATAAAATTTTAAAAATCTTCCAACGAAATAACCGAACGCACAATATAATTCTTTCGAAGGTAGCTCGACAATTTTAAATAAAATCATTATTCTGACGATGCAGACCTGAAAAGGCTGCGAAACGTCAATAAATAAATAAAGTTTCGTGCATTAACCCGTAAAAACTAGTTTTATTTAATGAGTGATGTGCGTGAAAACCTAAGAAACAAATACTCAGTTAACACCTAAAACTTTTATAAGTATAATAAGCGAGAAAACTCATAAGCTTTTTTTACAGAAGTAACGACATTTAAACGATAGAACCTCGTTATTACCTCAACAATGTTAACGAAATCAATTAAAATAGATTTTTTTATTTCATCGAGCGAGTGTGATTAATCTCAGACACCGCGGTCTTCCGAGCAATTTTAGACTTTGTAATAACCTTTCTCACGAGAGATATTTCACATACATTGTAAACATTTGTAAAGGAAAATCAACTAATTACACTTTGTAACACTTCAACGTTAAAAACGAGAATGTTGTGAAAGTTTTGGAGTAAAGTTGATTTAAAGCACCAATCACGTTTGCGAAACAATGAAATCATAATGTGTATTAGAAGTACTATCAGTCAAAACACTAACCGTAAAACACTATTTGAAAAAATTAAAATTACATACCACCACAAATAGCACAAAACTAGTATTACATACATTACACAATAGAAAAGCATCAGCGTGGATAGAGTTAAAACTTTTTAGTTGTATATTTACAATATATTACACATTATTATTATTTATTTATTATTATGTGATTATATGGCAAAATGTCGCAACGATTGTGGAAGCTACCAGTAATTGAGATTTCACAATTAACAAAAATTCAGATTTTTTAAACTCTAGAGTGAGATTGCGTAATGCAACTTCCTTTCTAAGCAAGGTAATAAATGCAAGAGTTTCGTTCAGACGTACTCGTAAAAGGGGCTTGGGAGAAGAACTTAAACACTACTTTTTATGGCGAAAATAATACTTGTGGGGGTTAAAACTGGGGATAAAACAATACAAGGAATTTTATTATATTTATTTTAATCATTTTTTCTAGTAACATTTACTAAAGAATACAAGCAAGGAATTCCCTTATTATATTATATCATGCAGATGAAGTTGCAGCCACCTACTGTAGCAATCTTCGATGAATAAATGATATTTATCGAATTATAGTATCGTTAAACTTTTCATGTAAATGTTTCTGCTCTCAATTGAAATCCTAATGCGTGTTCATTTTTCATGTCTGTTACAGTAAATAGTGTCTAATGCGATTCAATATAAAAATACAGCGATGCCGTAGGATTCTTTGACGAGCGCCAGGAGAGTGTTTGCTTATCGAGTTTGCAAATGCTCGAACTGCTGGTCCTGATTGCCTGTTTGTACGAAATTTTTATTTCCTCAGCATTCAGTTGAATGCTGAATTGTGATTTCCAATTTGACTATAATGCTCAGTTTGTTGATGTTGAACGGATGGGAAGGACTCGATTCCACCGTTCGTATTATTAGAGGGGACTCGGCTAATAGGTATTTTGGAAAAAAAGCGTTACATAATGTTATTTGTACGAGTATGATAAAAATCTAAGTGGAATATGGATTATTTTAATTTCTTATGAAAACATGTATCTTTAATTAGAACATTCATCAAAATCTGTTGTGGTTTAAACATGAAGTTTCACAAGATAAAACTAAAATGATAACTACTTATAAGAGGTAGGTACGTATATAAAGCTATGCGCTAAAACACAATTCCACTTATAATATACCTTGTTGGAGAAGTCACTATGAACTTGATTCCCATAGGATCCAATAAGTTTATCTAGCGTGTTTGTGAATTGGAATCGAAGTTCTGTTTTGAACTACAAACTCAGCAACAGATCGCCAAATATTAAAGTTACTCTTACAAATTATATTTGTGTTCTATTGAGTTTAATTTTCTTCGAGATTTATTAAGGTATCTGTGTCCAGAGAGAAGAAAACTGTTATATATATATTTTTTTTTAAATCCAACACACACCAATTAGCCTAGCCCCAAAGTAAGCACTGTAAGGCTTGTGTTATGGGATGCTAGGGTAACTGATAGAATACATAAACTGTACATATATAAGAATATTTATTCAGAAATACATATTAAACATCCATGACTGGAGTACAAATGCTCTTATTCATCACACAAACATCTGCCCCCACCGGGATTCGAACCCGGGACCTCTCGAGTCGCCATAAAACCCGGCTTAGAAACCACTCGGCTATGGAGGTCGTCGGATAACATCTAAGAAATACTAGAAGAAATTCGACACGGCAATTAGCGCCGCGGTAGCATAATTCGCAAGTGCATCGGCCCGAATAGCGGAGGGTGGGGGTTCGAGTTCCGTCTGCTGCTCGGTCCGCGTGGCTTTTTTTTTAGTAAAATATTCTTTAGATTTAAACAGGTAACAGTTAAATGCTTTAAAAATAAAATTAATATGTTATATAATTTGGACGCACTGGTACTAAAAACATCGTGTAACATTTAAAAAGTAGGTATCTTTCTTTAATTCTTTGAAGTGTATTTAAGTATTTTTTAATTTAAGATAACTGAATTTTTCTTCATTGTGACGATTGTGACACAAAACACTTATTTCATATTTCAATGTCAACTTGAGATCAAAAGATTTAATTAAACTGTCAAGTTTTTATTCAACGCATAAGTTTTACTTTAAAAATTCAACTTTATTCACGATCCTTTTCAATTTTTATGTCAAACAATATTTTGAATGACACTTAAAAACTCCGGATACTATATAATTTGGAAGATATTTATCAATTTAAATCGTAGTCGAAGTTTGTAAATATCCTTTGAATGTCCTATTGAAACTATGACTGAAGTCAGGCTTGAGTGAGGGGCTAGGTTTATCATCTAAGGAGACGAGTTCTCCGAATTTCCATCTTATCTCTATTTTGTAGCAGATGCTGAGGTAATATCTACAACATAAATGAACAGTAATATTCGACAGTTATAGCAAGTGTTCCAATTTGACAAGTTCTATGTAACACTTATATATCTATTATATCTGTAGTAAGTCTACAGTCTTGATGACGTTGAACTACAGCGCGTCAAGGGTTACCATACGTCCGGATTAGTCCGGACATGTCAGGACTTTTAGACTATAGTCCGAACTTTGTCCAGATCTTTAAATTGTCCGGATTCTTTTATATTACATTGAATATGAATAATAAAAGTACTTAATGATTTAAATACCATACCATTGTAACTAAGTGAGTAATGGTACCATTTTGTGACTAAAAAGACCGGAGTTCTTTCGAAATGTCAGCATTTTTGTCAGGACTTTTGAAATTACTAAATGGTAACCCTAAGCGCTTCTGAACGCCGGAGGGGCCCAGAATGTGCCATAAAGCTGGTTTATGGATAATTAAAACTTAATACCACAGGTGTATGACAGAGTTCGAGTCTGAGAAAGTCGTCGATACTGTATTGTGAGGGCTTAGGCATCGGATTGGGGTCACGTACGTACTCACCTAAATATAAGGCTATGATCAATCTCTGGGCTGGACAAGTTTTAACATGTTCTCACATTAAGTAGAACTTTTTAGGTCTCCATGTCAGCTCTCTTGCTCACACTTTTACATTAGGTGTATTTTCCAAGACTCATATAAAAAAAACTATATTTATCTTTGCCCCTTACTAAAAGTAAGATTGCCTGCCCAGTATCAGCTACATAGTAGTTATATAGAGCGCAAGTCGCAACCCATTTCTTCATCTGACTTTTACTACTTGATCGAGATGATAAGCGGCTGACGCATTCCAAGTTTATGTTCTCGTCACATCTCTGTTGGGCGTTCCCGTTGCTTTTTCCTGTTGATCTAATCCTGTAATTCGTTTTTTTCTTTATTTGAAACGAAAGTAATGTTTATTGTTTTTATTTAAATATGCTAGCTTTATTTGACAACTAATGTTAACGATGAAAGAGTTTCATATATGATTTGTGGTGTTATTTATCTGTGTCATATGTCATTGTATCTTGTCAATGTTATTAAATCAATATACTAAAATATTTTTGTAGTAAAATTCTATTTTTTCCTCGCACGACAAAAACCAGCGCTCCAACGCTAATAAATGGTCCTTCGAGAAAACTGAATACGTGAGGTTTACTTGAAATATTGTAAATATGTTGACAAGAGCCAAAGCATCAACTTGCACAAAAAATGTTGCATTCGACGTCAATGCGGACAGAACATCATTCGGTTAGCTCGAGAAAGGTAAAAGAGCATCGGTCGAATAAGTCCTCAAATGTTTCTAGTTCGAAAAAGTCCGTGGTGTCCACAAATGCACGTAAGATTCATCTTGTACTTGAAGCTGCCGAGGCGAAGGCACTGATACATTTGGCTGCCGAGGAAGCTAAAATTAAGGCTGAAATGGAAGCAAAACTTGAGGAGGTAAGGACACGAGTAGAACTAGACCTTGTTGATTAAAAGTTGAACGCGAGCCTAGCTGAACTTGAGGAGCGCAGGTCGCGCACAGGATCGAGTATGTCATCGGCACTTAGAATAAAAGATTGGGTAACGCAACACGATATGAACAAAAGTTGCACTGCTGTAATACAAAATACGCGGTACTCAAACAATGCTGCCCTGGATGATTATCACCCGAACCACGCTAAGCAAGATGCGTTCTTCAGCACCTGCTCTAGGAGACTCCCAACCATCAGCGTCTAAACCTTAAGATCAAGCATTACTCTTTAGTAATGTTAAATTGGCTGACGTAGTAGACGAGTTGGCTTTAGATTGTGCACAGAATTATAAACAAGTTTCACCTGCTGACAAAATAATAAGTCGCATAGCCACACCAAAAGATCTGTTGCTGTTTAATGGAGACCCATTAAAATGGATTAATTTCAAAATTTTCTACAGTGAATCCGCAAATATTTGCCAATTCTCGAATGCAGAAAATGTATGCCGTCTGCGAAAGTCTGATTGGTGATGCAAAAGAATATGTTTCAGCGCTTTTGATGGGTAATGTTTTAGCTGAAAATATCATGGAAACTTTGGAGTTACGTTTTGGTCGCCCAGAAATTATTATTTCAAAAATTGACACTCAAATTAGAAAAATCCTCCAATGTTATTTTCATATCATAATGATATAGTTTCGTTTTCAATCAAAATTAAAAACTGCATAGTTGCTGCTAAGGCCATAAATCAAGATGATTACTTAAGAAGTCCCGAACTCAACTCATATTATTTTATCAAAAGTACCATGCAACTTGATTACAAGATGGGCCGACTATGCACACGAAAATCGACACAGCACATCAATCATGACGCGACTTGAACAACTTTCGGAGTTTTTAGATAATGAAGCAAAAAAATCTAACATCGGCGTGTCGCTACTTAAACATTCAAACGGACTAAAGGCCCAGTTGCTCACTCCAATTATCATAGGCCTCATGTTAGCACAAACCAAAGAGGCTACAAGTTGTGCCTTCAAGCGCGCGCTCTGAAAAGACAAATGGTCTTTTGTGCGCAACAACCGACTTAGTCCGAAATGTCTTGTCAGCGACCATGACAAGAACACTTGTGAGGCTCCATTACGTCCAATTGATCATTGCGGATTGCCACATCATCAGATCCTTCATTAGCCAGCTAGGAAGTTGGACAATTCTGTTACTGCTGCTGCTACAGATGCCTCTGATGATACCGACGCAGATTATGACACGAACGTAGCAGCTCCTCAAGAAGTGACAGCCGTAGCTAATTCACCAACACCTTCCCACATCTTATTGAAGTAGGTTAGGGTTCACATTAGGGATGTTCGATATCGATTCGATTAGTCGATTAATCGATTATTGCTGTTCAGTTCTGCTTGTTCAGCAATCTTCTGATCTATCATCGTAATTATAGAGCCGTCGTCCAGAAGAGCAACAGTAACAACGTCGCCGTTAGGGATGATAATCGATAGCAAAGTAATCGATTTAGGTAGGTATTTTCTTTTCCTCCGCTTAGGGAGAGCATAGTTATATGTGTTTGGGCTGATACGTCATCTCGTTTCGATGCAGCGGCTGTCTATTTGACTGTGGCCTTTGCCTTCAGTTGGAAAGAGAAAAATCATAGACACATATTTGTTAGTTGATGATCTTTCTCTATGCTCAGTTTTGAAACCACATTTAAAAATTTCACAATCATTATTGAGTCATCACCGTTTTGTTTTCTGCCCAAAGTATATTGAAAAAGGGACTATCCAGACCCCTTAATCGGTTAATTAGACCCGAAAAGTTTATATCCTAGTGGATATTGGCAGACATAGCGCGAGAACGCTAACCGAACTGTGATTCGGTGTGAAAACATCCCGAAAGGTAAAATTGTCCTAACTTCCTTCTCTACTTATTTTGCAAGTTGTGGCTATGCAAAATAACCTTTCTATTGGTCTTCCGTATCGTATGTAGATGGTATTGGCAATATAAATAAAAGAGTTTTGAGAAACCTTATTTAATTATAGTTTATTACTCACAGCAAATATGTCGTGTAGGTCTACATCATGGGAGGAAGCGGAAGAAGGGACATAAACAATACAGATTACAGATATTAAGAATTATACAGCATAGACTATTTCCAATACCCCCCTTCAAGTTCAAGTTCGCCAGATTTGAACTTGCTACTAATATTCTTTTTTTCCTACTACAACAATTTTCGATATCAAAGTGCTGGCAACATTAAAATCGTATGTCATTGTTACTCAGTTGTCAATGACTTACGTCAAACTAATAACCTATACAAATTACGAATACTAGACAGCTCCATTTGAGAGTGCGGACTCGAGGAAGGCACTGTAGACCACATTTTTTTCAACTGTCAAAAACACCCATCTCTATATTCTCTACTTCCACCCAAAACTGTACGTCTCGTTAACATTAATACAATTCTAACATTGACCGACAAACCTGGCTTTTTGTGTTTATGTAAATTCATAAAAAAATACAATATTAAACTCTAACTTTTATTAACCTTTCTATTTTTATTTGGATATAAATGTCGGCTCTACCCATGTCATATAAATTAATATTGTTTAGCCTGTGACGTCTTTGTGTTTGTTTGTTGTGTTGTGCTTTCAGAAAAGTGAAATACTCAAGGAAGAACGTATAATCGGTTATTTAAATCACCTTAATCTGTTTCTACCGAGCAGTCTTTCTCGTGTCTCTCTCACTACCTACTGGACATTGGCGGAATTTCTGTGTAAAACGGAGAACGCCACAGAAAGAAGAAAAAAAAACTGTTTACAATAATTTTACAAGTCTATCAACAAAATATCATAAAAATCATATTAACAACATATTTAACATGTTTATCATAACAACCTATTAAGCAATGCACAGTTTCTGCAAGAAATAATTATGTTTTTGTCTACACAAGGATTTGGTAAGTATATCTGCAATATTTTCATTTGTAGTAACATAATTTAAAGACAACATACCTTTACTAACAACATCTTTTATAAAGTGAGCTTTTATGTCAATATGTTTCGAACGCTTACTATTTTCGTAACTTTCTATCATTTTAAGAGCACTTTGATTATCTATATTTAATACACAACACTGATCACTATATAAGTCTTTTAACACTCCCTTAATGTATATTATTTCAGTTACAGCGGCGGCAGCAGCGACATATTCCGACTCTGCTGTGGATAATACCACAGTAGACTGCTTCTTGGACATCCAGCTACATGCTACCAATATAGCCATGATAGAATACTTAGACCTTCAGAATACTTAAAAAAAACCTCATTTTTTAATTCCCCGTTTAAAAAGGCTGTAGGTATATCTAGTTGTATAATAGGTAACCTCTCTTGAATTGATTTGTTTATAAATAATCTTATAGTGGTCATCCTTGCCACTGGTGCATACACATTTTCATTAATGTTTTCTTGGAACCCTTTAGCTACTAATCTTGCCTTTATTAAACCATCACTTTTGGTTCTAAACACCCATCTTGTGTCAATAGCTTTGCAATGAGAGGGTAAATTAGACACTTCCCATGTTTTTAATTCTTGATGTGTTTGCAGTTCTTTCTCTATAGCATCACTCCATCCACCTTGTTGTAGAGCCTGTTTGTAGTCTACTGGATCCTCTGATACTACAGCATATGCCATACACGACAGATCATAATCCTCAAAACCTCTGTGGTGGGTTTATTCTTCGCTTGGGTCTTTCATTTGAATCGTTTATTTCTCCTTGTTCAGTATTATTATCTTCATCTTGTAATATAATTGTCTTATTTCCTATAGAAGTTTCCTTTTTATCATATTTATTTTCTTCTTCATCATATTCTGTAAATCTTGATATATATTTATTTTTCTCTTCAGGTATATTTTCATATATATAATTAACTTCATTAAATTTACATCTCTAGACACAAAAATATCATCAGTCTTCGGGTCCCTTATGGGATGGGAGCCTGTAGCCTGCTCCTAAGTAACCTATAAATCTCACTTCACGAGCTCTAGGTTCTAACTTTCCTCTTCTAGGTAAAATTACAGACCATGCTTGGCATCCAAATGTTCTCATATCATCATACTTAACTTTTCCATAAAACATTTTTGCTGGAACATTACCATTTAATGTTTTTGTAGGTGATCTATTAATTGCATAAGCAGCGCATCTCATCGCTTCACCCCATAGGTACTTTGGTAGCTTTGTCTCACTAAGCATTGCTCTCACACGATCTGCAAGTGTACGATTCATTCTTTCAGATACTGAATTCTGCTGTGGAGTGTAACCACAAGTTGTTTCTTGCTTAATACCATTTTCTTCGTAAAAATCTTTCAACTCTTTATTAACAAATTCTCCGCCTTTGTCTGTTCTTATTCTTATCACATTTATTTTATTATTTTTCAACATTCTTACATAGTTTATAATGTAATTCTTTGCTTCTTCTTTATGATGCAGTAAGTGAACTTGTACGAAATGTGAATGGTCATCAATTATAGTTAAATAATACCTTTCTCCGTCTTTTGTAATTGGGGTTATTGGCCCACCTATATCACAATAAATTAGTTCACCAATCATTTTTATTCTCGGATAGCTTATAGACTGAAATGGACTTCTACTTGCCTTTGCTTGCATACAAGTGTTACACTTCTCATTTGATAATGGTAAACCTAATATTTTCATCCCTCCATAATTCAGATGACATATTCTCCTATGCCATAAATTTTGATCTGGTTTTGAAATTAAAGCTTCTGCCTTCTCCTCAATGATAGTAAATAACAAAGAATATAATTTTCCATTAATTTTACTCACAACTTCTTGATTATTTCCTTTTATTTTTGCTATATTTTTGGTAAAAATCACACTCAGTCCTTTTTCATTTAATTTTATCACTGATAATAAATTGTGCGACAATCTTTCCACTATAAGACATTCTATTGTTATTCTTATATTTTCCTTTGACCTCACAATCAATGTTCCTTTTTTATTTGCTGACAACGATTGACTATTTGCAACTGTGATTGTAATTTTATTGATTGGCTGTATATTTTTCATGTATTTTTCTAAGCTTGCATTACCCATATGATACGATGCTCCTGAATCTAATATGAACTGAAAATTTGTGTCTTTATTATATATACTATATGCTTGTTCTTGATCTTCTGCTAAAAATGCCATATCTGTTTGTTCGCTTATATTTGTATTAGGTTTTCTTCTCCAATTTGACCTATTATATCTACCTCGGCTTCTTATACTCCTGCCTCTATAATTTTTAGGACAGAGTCTTGCATAATGATTCTCCTCACCACATTTATAACAATTTATACCTTTTCCTGTGAAACTATATTCATTACTGACATTACTTGCATTGTTTTGATTTTTCACTTTTAATTCTGCATCTAAAAGTTTGTTCTTGACATAAGCAGTTGTTAAATCAAAGTTTGTCGTTTCCAGTGCCGATATTGTATTCTCATAAACATCTGGTATTGTTAACAACAAATGGCAGACCTTATCTTTTTCATCCATTTTACATCCTGTTTCTTCAATTTCTCTTAATATAGTGTCAAATTTGTTAAAATGATCTGACATTTCTTCATTTACATTAAGTTTTAAACTAAGTAACCTCTTTTTTAAATATAGAATTGATATTGTACTTTTTCTCTCAAACACTTTTCTTAAATTATCAATCATTTCTTTCGCGGTTTTTGCGTCTCGCACATATTCTAAATGTTTGTCATTTATTGTACTCACAATAATAATTTTTGCCTTTGCATCATTGTGTCGGCTTTCTTCACTTTCAAACTTAGTTAGCTCTAATACATCTTCACATTTCTTTTCGCTTAAATGTAGCTTTATTCTAAATAGCCAAGAGCTGAAATTTCCTCCCATAAACATTGGTAAGCTATTTACGAACGCGTGGTTTGTTGACGCCATTTTTTACTTTCCCTAATATTCGAACTATGCTTACTGATCTGACTTACTTATTTACCCGAGACTACTTTAATATTTGCCTAAGGTTTTTCTGGACTCTGGGCCCATAACCTATTGACAATATAATAAAAAAGTTTTGAGAAACCTTATTTAATTATAGTTTATTACTCACAACAAAAGTCGTGTAGGTCTACATCATGGGAGGAAGCGGAAGAAGGGACATAAACAATACAGATTACAGATATTAAGAATTATACAGCATAGACTATTTCCAATAGATGGTCTTGGAATCTTCCAAGGCAGGGCAGAATCTTGTGATAGGGGAACTGAGTAACGGAATGATTTGTGGCAGTTGTGACAAAGTTCACATCTTCAACGGTAAACCTACCAATTGATCCCCGATTTTATTCTCCTAGCACTAATTGAATTGCAGACCTTTCATTATGCATGATATGGTGATTATTGTCATCAAATATACCTAATCATTCTTGTCAAGTTAGTGAACATGAAATTGATTTCATTCAACTCAAAAAGATGGACCTCCCAGTCATGTAGTGATTCCAAAATGTAAACATTAACCGTGAATATCCCTCACTCTACCCGCTAGTGATGCAGATGTAGTAATCAATGTATTTCCCTAATGTCTGACCAATTTTTTCAATGTGAAACTTCAGGGTGTTACTTGTTGTTCTTTGCTTGAGGAGAACCTCAAGAAGTACTAGAGGAAGAACAAGCTAATAACAAGGAGATTCTCTCTCTATACACGGACCAGGTGGGACGCGTGACATTATTACAATAAAGGTTGCAAGCTACGCTCCAGTCTTGTGTAACCCGGCCATAACTGCTGACAGATACAATCCTAAACCTATCGTAATCAAGGTATTTCTCTAACTAACCCTGGGTGAACGGAGCAGAGGCACCGCGAGGCGAGGTTGGACTCCGAACTACCCATTTCCATATATATATAACTGGTTGTCTCATTGAGAACAAGAATTAACATAAGATACAGCATCACCAATATCGATCAAGCGAGCAGTAGGACTCCTAATATCCACCGAATAGTTTATTATCTGGAAAAGTCTAGTTTTGTGGTCTCTCAATTGACAGTCCATTGCAGAGTAGGTAAAATATATTAGATATAGTTTAAGAACTCATGTTAGTACATTGCAGTTTGTTATGCATGTCTGGTATTTATACGACTCCATCTTTATGTTAACTTAATGCTTTGTTCACTGAGAAGGAACTGATTTATATAAACTATAACTTTAAAACTACTGTATTTACCTGATAAGCCTTTGGAATGCTTAAAATTTATATTAAGCCATCTTCTTTATGATATCTATAGTTAGTAAAATATAATTATAACATTATCTTAATAATAATAATAATATTCTTTATTGTATAACACCACAAAGGACATAACAGTAAGATTACACTGACAGAGAGATTAATTCTTTTGTTTTCTTTCATTGTTTCCCCTGCGCCCTGAGGTAGACTAGAGGAGCAGTGGAGGAGGATTAAACATGACATAGTCACCTTTCAGGTATTCAAGACATGCTACCTTATGGCCACATGAAAACGTCTATGATCATTGGTCAGGACAATTACCATCTCCTAGCGCCTCTACGCGTACCGCTCTGGGGTGGACGGTCCATGGACGTTCAATCAGTAAGCATCGAGCACAACGACTAAAGCATATACACTGTTGATATTAAACCAGCAAAACGAAGATATTTGCACAGAAATGACTTACACGATCTCGTCAAACGGTCGTATGTTTTAGATGCGCTTGGTGTCAGCATTAAGACGAGACACTGCTCAGAAGATGTCAAAGCTCTGAATATTCTCGAAGCGACCTCCAGGCATTTGGGATCTCACTGGGAAGTTGGTTTGCCGTGGAAAGATAAGAATGCTAAGATGAAGGACTCCTATATTACTGCCTATAGTCGCCTTCAAGGGGTAGTCAAAAAGTGAATACAAACGTAGATTTTCGAGTGCGATATAAGGAACGTATGCAACACCTGGGGGCCAATCGCCTAACTGGATTGCTTTGGAAAACGCTATCGCTTACGATTTCATTTTGTTATTTCTAGCCCCCTGAGGTTTTCAAATGCCTCGCGCTCTTTTTTTTTCTTTTGCATTGGTAATAACAATGTTAAAGAAAATGAGCGTGAGGTATTTCGGCGGTTAGAAATAACAAAATGAAATCGTAAACGATAGCGTTTTCCAAAGCAATCTGGTTAGGCGATTGGCCCACTGATTAACAATAACTATGCTTATCTTTGTAAAGAGGCCGACGCAACGTTCAACCGTTTATGGTATTTACCTCATTTTGGGGTCGACAATCCGTTCAAGAAAAAATTGCGCCTTGTATTTGATGCCGCGGCAAAATCTCAAGGTTACTATTTGAACGATTACCTTCTTCAAGGTCCAGACTTACTTATATCTTTATTTGGGATTCTCCTAAGATTCAGAGAGCGCCGCGTCGCAATTACAGGTGATTCAAGGATATGTTCCTACGTGTACAAATTAGGAAAGACAATCAAGATGCTTCACGTTTCTTTGGGAAAGACGATGACAAAGTGTTTAGTTCTCCAGCTATATATTGCATGAACTCTCTTATTTTCGGGGCATACTGCTCGTCGTTCGTAGCTCAGTAAACAGTCAGGTTTGAAAAACAGTTTCCTCGTGCTGTTACGAGTATAATCAAAAACCATTACATGGATGACCTTATGGATAGATTTGACAGTGAGGATGACTGCTACTGTTTTAGCTGCAATCGATAAGCTTAGAAAAAGAGATGGTACGATTGACGCTGCTGAATTAAATTGAGCCGAAATCCTTATACTTCAACAAGAGCAACTAGAATCGTTTCAAGATGAGATAAGTTTGTTGCAACAGAATAAGCCTTTGGGTAAGAATAGCAGAATTTGGACACTTACACCTTACTTAGATGAGAACGCAGCAGTTGGCTTCACTGCGGGGATGAAACGGCCTGCTATTTTAGATGGTCGCAGTCATGTCTCACGGTTGATCATAATGCATTTCCATGTTTTGGCTGCACACTCATGTAACGAAACAGTTATAAATGAACTTAGGCAGCGATTTTGGATTGTTCGCCTTCAGCCATCGGTTCGTAGCGTCAGTCAAGGTATTTAGTTTGCAGAATTAGAAAAGCAAGGCCTGCCATTCCAAGACAGGGCGATTTGCCCGCTGGCCGAGTTGCCCATCATTGCAGACCGTTTTCGCACTGTGGCCTCGACTTGTTCCGACCGATAGACGACATAGTTGGTAGAAGACACGAGAAAAGAAATGGAGTCATTTTTACATGTATGACTGTTAGAGCCATTCACCTTGAGATTGTTAATCTTTGACGACAGATAGTTTAATATGGCCTTACGACGAATGGCTTCTAGAAGAGGGTGGACAAGTGATCTTTATTCCGATAATGGAACAAATTTAGAGGAGCAGAGGCCGAACTAAAGAGGATGCAAACCATAGTTGCTAGTTATCGGGTAACGTGGCACTTCAATCCGCCCTTAACACCGCATATGGTCGGAGCCTGGGAGAGGTTGATTAGAAGCGTAAACACGGCTCTAAAAGTCGTTTTAAAGGAACGTGCATTCAGAGATGAAACACTTTCGACTTTGTTTTGCGAAGTTGACACACGTTTATGTCAGCCCAGCTGACTCAGCTACTTTAACCCCTTTTAATTTTTTACTAGGTACATCTTCTAATTTATCTTCTGGAACCACTCATAATTCTGATATCTGCTCTAGGAAGCAATGGCTTGTGGCCCAGAGATTAGCCGATATGTTCTGGTCGAGATGGCTTAAAGAAGGACTTCTTTAAGCCCCTCTACCATGCCCGC
Source organism: Chilo suppressalis (assembly GCA_902850365.2). Classification (NCBI taxonomy): domain Eukaryota; kingdom Metazoa; phylum Arthropoda; class Insecta; order Lepidoptera; family Crambidae; genus Chilo; species Chilo suppressalis. The sequence continues at coordinate 10,282,471 of OU963910.1, read as the reverse complement.
TGCCGAGATCTATGAGGAACACGGGTGATGAGCGGTTACAAGTTGGAGACGTTGTCTTGTTGGTAGAACCGACTGCGGAATGAAATGACTGGCCTCGGGGGATAGTAGAGGCGCTCTATCCTGGAGTCGACGGACGAGTGAGAGTAGCTGATGTCAGGACTGCTCGTGGAGTGCTTCGTCGACGTTCTGCAGTCCGCCTGCTTCGCCTACCCTCAAACCCCAGGGGGGAAGAGTGTTAACGACGAAAGAGTTTCTAATATGATTTGTGGTGTTATTTTTCTGTGTCATTGTATCTTGTCAATGTTATTAAATCAATATACTAAAATGTTACCGTAATAAAATTCTATTTTTTCCTCGCACGACAAAAACCAGCGCTCCAACGCTAATAACTAATAAATTAAAATAGGGTCATATTTTTATGTAAAATGGGGTTTTATCCAAACAAGCATTTGGTCCTCCAAGCCGCAATAGCTTACAGACACTTCCGATATCTAAGTAGCATTGGCATTTGGCACCGTTTTCTACTCCGACACCCCGTGCCTCGAGTCTTATTGAGTCACTTTAATAAATTGTTAACTTTTTAAAACGACAGCCATTAGCAACTTGCGACCGCGGAGAGACCGAAACCTTGCTTCAGTGTTTTGTTTATTAAATTATGATAATTTGCATATTGCAATGTTTTCATAATTAGATATGCATCGGTTGGTTACAGTTGAGAGTGACAAGTTGTGTGTGGTGTTGTAACACTATTCAAAAAACGGTAATAGCTTAAATTATGTTAGTTAGTTTTTCATCAAAAACGGGCGGCAACCTCGTGAAGGATAGTCCTCTGGCCTTGATAAGGGGATCTTTGCGACTTGCGCTACTCCCTAACCCGTTCGCCAAACCCAGTAGCGGACAGATACTGGGAGTAGGTGATCATCATGCAAGGAAGAGATTTGAGTTTAAAGATTTCTTGTTTGACCATTCCCCACCCAGTGTATATTAAATGGCAATTTAAAATGATTGTTGGACGTAAGTCGATTTAAATAATATTCTTATTCTAGTTCTTTTATTTTAAATAATTTAAAAAATGGACAATGTCTTGCGACCACTGAGCCTGTAAAGGGTCTGAAATATCAAAAACAATGTTAAAGTAGTAAAATCACGTTACAAACACTTTTAAAAAGCGTTTTAGAAAAGATTGGCATGAGTGAAAACATAATAAATATATACATATTTAACTCGTATTTTTTCCTACTTCACACTAAGGTTAAATAATGTAGTGTTCAAGCGGTTGGCGCCAAAGTCAATCGGGAAGCAAGAAATACAGCAGCGGAGACTACAACTTAGCGCGCTTCCGGCCCCGATAGCGCACTTCACTACAACGTTTGACTGATATCTCAAAGACATTGTTGCTCAACTTGTTACGCCGGCACTTAACTTGGCTATTCATATTTGTAAATTTGACAACATTCTGTTCTTATCATGCTTTAGTTTATGCAGTGAAGAAAACAGACTAAGGTCTAGTTATAAATAGTAAACAAGAATTGCCAACTGAAGTGCAAGCCAATAGCAATTCCGATTCTGTGAGGATTTCAAGTCAGACGGTACATTACTTGGTAGTTGTTATGAACAGCGGAAGCTTTGTTAATATTAAGATTCAGTTGTCACATTTAAAGTACGGAACCCTGATTTTCTTTTCAATATATTTCAAAATTCGTTTTGCGTACGATACGACATATGACGTTCTAGTGAACATCTGGATTATACGATGCCTCCACACTACACAAAATGCTATAATATTTTATACAAATAGTATCTATAACAGTTTTTAACCTCCAATGGAAAAAGAGGGGTGCTATAAGTTTCAAATCATGCGGATAAAAATAATAAATACCTAGTCAGGTCATTTAAGTATTGTCATACAGTAAAAACTTTTCTTTTAGAATGCTGGCCACAAAAAAGTTCGAATTTCGAATTGTTCATGAAAATAAAAATGTGTACATTTTAGAATTTTACTCATTTTTAAATATGGAGTGGACGCTTAAAGAAGACCGTGTTGCAGTTATTGCGTTGCATCGTTGCGGTTACACGCCAATTCAAATTTTTGACATACTGAAAATTTTTAATATAACCAATATATTAGTTTATCGTACCATCAAACGATACAATGAAGACTCTAGTGTAGATGACAGGTCAAGAAGTGGTCGCCCTCGGTCTGTCAGGACTCCAGCAGTGATAAAAGCTGTGAAGGCGCGAATTCAAAGAAATCCTAAACGTAAGCAGAAACTGTTGGCCCTTCAGATGGTGTTAAGCAGAACCACGGTGAAAAGGAAGACTTAGGCCTTCGGGCATATTGAAGAAAAACAGGACATCGTTTGAATGCTCGTCTAATGGACCTGAGACTGAAGAGATGCCGCGCTTTGTTGAAGCGGTACGCAGGAAAAAATATCGGGAAATTCTTTTTTCGGATGAAAAAATTTTTACAGGCACTGGGCATTCCAACAAGATTCGGCGCCAGCTCATAGAGCTAAGAGCACACAAGACTGGCTGGCGGCGCGTGAAATCGACTTCATCCGGCACGAAAACTGGCCCACCTCCAGTCCAGATTTGAGTCCGTTAGATTACAAGATATTGTAACACTTGGAGGAAAAGGCGTGCTCAAAGCCTCGTCCCAATTTGAAGTCACTCAAGACATCCTTGATTAAGGCAGCCGCCGATATTGATATGGACCGCATTCGTGCTGCGATAGACGACTGGCCGCGCAGATTAAAGGCCTGTATTCAAAATCACGGAGGTCATTTTGAATAAACTTTATTGTCTTAAGAATCTATGTTTTGTTAAGTTCATTTTGGTATAAAAATGGTTACATAATGAAGAAACTTGTTTCAATCATTTTATATTAAACATGTGAATGAATTTATGACCTGACTAGATAATATAATAAATATTTCCAACACTCACACCAATTAGCCTAGCACCAAAGTAAGCACAGTAGGCTTATGTTATGGGATACTAAGGTAACGAATAGAATATATAATTATACTGATACATATATCAGTATATGTATATAGAAAAAACATATTAAACATGCATGACTGGAGTACAAATGCTCGTATTCATCACACAGACATCTGCCCCCCCCCCCCCCCCCCGGGATTTGAAACCGGGACCTCTCGAGTTGGCGACACTATGATACCCGGCGTACATACCACTCGGTCACGGAGGTCGTCGATAAAACATGCTCTATACCTAATTTGAAAGCACCTATTTAAAATATTTTAGGGGGTATACGACCCGACAGCTTTACACCTTTAGAAAGCTTTCTCTATTAATACTTGGCATCCCGATTAGCATTGGGAAAGAGCAATTCTCTGTCGATCTCTACGTTTGTCAACACAGATTCGTATATTCATACACGACCCATGTTACATGCACTGTCTGTACCTACTAAGTATGTGCATTTGATTGCTCAGATGCTCAGATGACTTGAAGATTGGGTACAGTTCAATCACGATATCCCCTGTTTTTGATGTGATATCGTCTTATAAATCGATAAACACCGGCTGCACGCACGCAAAAGTGAGTCGTCATGTCACGTTGTCAAGAGTTAGTTCAACGTACCGCGGTGTGTGTCTGAGGTGAAGTCGAGGAGTTCTTTCGACCTATCCCCTGACCACCTCTCCTTCTTTATTACTTTTTTGTAATTTCTTTATGGTTTTTTGACTTTTAAACGTAATGGACTTTGTTAAACCGAGAACTCCATCCTAAACATTATGGTAGGGCAGCCCAAGCGGGGATTTTTAAAATTGCTCGAGAGCGGCAGAATAACATAAGGACGGCAACGGGCAACCTTGCTCCTTGTGAAGGACTCGCACCATACCTTAGCCCTCTAAGTAGAGTTAGACTTTTTGGAATCGGTAAGAAGATTAACCACCTACTTAAATTCAACTTTATCTCCAAACAATGAAGAAAGATTTTGCTTCTTTAAGGCGAATTATACCAGGATTATTGAGGAGCTGCAGGTGATACCGTGGGATGAGGTATTATTGGACGGCTTCACCGTGGATTTGATGACGGCTAAGTTCCATTCTATCCTTCGTTCTGTGGTGGAGAAATATGTGCTGAAATCTAGGCCTCGGAATAGCAAATATCCACCGGGGTTTTCATCGGGTTTGATAGTTGCAATTAAAGAGAAATATAAATATCGAATGAAAATTCGCAAGTTCAATAGTAACCCGCGTGATGTTTTGGCATTAAAATTGCTGAAACTCAGATGCCAAAAGTTGCTGACGGCTGCTTACAATAAATACATGTTCGGTTTAGAACAAACGTTAACTTGTAACCCCTTAACTTTGTGGTCTTTTATCAAACGCAAAAAAAAATGGTAAAAGTGCGTGTACCCAGCAGAAATGTTTTTGGGTGATAAAACTGCATCGGGGGGAGGGAAAATCTGTGATCTCTTCGCATCACATTTTTCCTCAGTATACGATGGCATTACTCACCATGTAGGTATGGATACAGTTGCTAGTGATAATACTAATACTCAATGCCTAAGTTTCATCGACTTTACTAAAGATCAGGTATATAAAGTTTTGAAGAGACTTGACTTATTTCAGAGTGCTGGTGCTGATAGAATCCCTTCTATTTTTGTTTATAGACGTGCCGATGTCCTCGCTTACCCCCTTTCGATTATATTCAACGAGTCTTTGAGTGCTGGTGTTTCCATTTAACTGAAATGTGTCACTGGTCCTGCCCTTACATAAAGCAGGTGACATTAGTCAAGTTGAAAACTAAAGACCGATTTCCATACTTCCCACATCTGCTAAAGTCTTAATCAATGTTGCGCCCTATTATTGCTCAGCATTTTCGGCAACTAACCTCACCACAGCAACATGATATCCTTAAGGCAAGATCTACTTGCACCAACCTGATTACTCTTATAGACGATTTGTCCAGTTCCTTAGACCAAAGAAAGTTTACTGATGTCATATACACCGATTTCAGTAAGGCGGGTAACCACCATGTGTTACTCAGAAAAATATCGTGTATTGGGATCAGCGGTAACTTATTAAAATAGTGTAAATCTTATTACAGCAACCGAAGTTCAAAAGTTGTGGTGAATGGCTATGAGTCAAACCAATAAAAAATATGCAATGGTGTCCCGCAGGGTTCGATCCTTGGTCCTGTTTTCTTTAATATTTTCATCAACGATATCTATAAGCGTTTTAACAACTCCAAATGCTATTTGTTCGCTGATGATCTTAAAATTTCAAGGCACATTTCTACGCCCGACGATGTGGTTCTTCTTCAAAAGGTTCTTGACAATCTGGTTGAGTGATGCGATGAAAATGGCATGTCTCTAATACGAATAAATGTTTTTTGGTTCACTTTACACGCAGTAAAAAAATATTTGCTAGAGAATATGACTTAAAAAATAATAAACTTGTAAGCGTAGATTGTATTCGTGATTTGGGAGTTATTGTGGATGCAGGGTTGTACTTTAACAAACAAATTGATGACATAGTAGCTAAGACTTACCGAAAGCTTGGTTTCGTTTTGTGCAACATCAAGGAATTCAAAAATCCACAAACTAAAATAACATTATATAACGCACTTCTACGTAGTGGATTGGAATATTGTAGTGTGGTGTGAAATCCACACTATGATGTACGTTACATACGTACGTTAAAAAGATAGAGCGCGTCCAAAAAGGTTTTTATGGCATCTATCTTACAACCTCAACCTTGCAAAAAAGCTACCACACTACGAAGTTAGGCTTAGATACTTCAAAATGGACTTACTAAGCGATCGCCGATTTATTTTGGATATTTTTTCTTGTATAAGCTCGTTAATGGTATTATGGACTGTCCCATTTTGCTATCAAGAGTAAATTTCAATATCCCCTGAAAACTGCCAAGAGGGTCAAGATATAATTTGTTTGCGACGAGAAGCGCCAGATCGAACCTAGGCTTTTTTTCTCCTATAAATAGAATGCTCTCTCAGTACAATTCACTGTCAAAGTCGGCCGATATGGACATCTTCGCCGATACATTGAAGAGAATAAAATGTTTATGTTTGGTTGTGCCCACATAGATTTTCATAAATTTATTTTACATTGATTTATTTTACATTAATTTATTTTACAATATATAATTTTATTTTTCAAATATTGACAATTTAAAATGTTATTTTTATTCAAAATTGCTTTGTTTGAAAATGAATGCTATTATCAAAATTTCATAAGATTTAATTGCTAGTTAAGTTTATATTGCATGTCGTAATCGCCTATAATTAAAGTTCCACTAATAAAGTGTCTTACTATAAATGTGTAAATAAGAAATGTCTTCGTGTAACTTTGTTGGCGATCATATAAATAAATAAATAAAACTTTAAATCTTAATGTCTTTACAACATTCGTAAAGAGAGATTTGAAAAACTATCTGTTCTGTGGATTATAAACTTTTGTTCTACTTACAAAAACTCAGTCTTACAATGTTTTTAAATGTTATGCTACCGGTAAACAAATTTTTAATGACGTCACCGTCTCAGTGTGTGAGAACGTGTATAAAATGTAGCGAGCTAAGTAAAGTTAGTAAGGTAAAGTTACTAAATGGTTGCGAGCGAGCTGGCGCAGGTGTTGGTGATTGAAACAAAATTTGTGAAACACTGCTTTTCAAGTTTTCTAAGGAGTCCACGTGAATTTTCTATTTTTCCAGCTCTTTCTATGAAGACTATCTTCGCATATACCCATATTTATGATTGGGATCTATTTTTCCTCACTTGTAAAATATTAGCAATAGGTTATACATAAGAGGCATTCGTTATAGGGGTATCGTCATTCCCGGTTAAAAACTGAGACACAGACCCTATGAATGGAATAGGAAAATGGACTAGTGCCCTTGAAAAAAAACTAGGTAGGTGTGGTTAGGGTTACCTACTTTTTTTTCTATCAAATATAGTATTTTAGAGGTAACGCTAAAAATATAGTAGATGGCAAAAAAATGAGTATATTTATACTGCTATACCTCAATAATTCAGTTTTTATTTTTAAGAAAGCTTTTACTGGCAAAAAGTCTGCTTTAAGCAAAATATTGTAGTTAAAATATTGTAGTTTCTCTAATATAGTGGGTAGTAGGGTTAGATGTGGTAGATCATAACTGCTGCACCAGTAAACGCTTTAATAGGAAATATTGTAATTATAACTTCAAACATACACTTAATTATCATTCGACCAATATGGTTCCGGAGTTTAATTTAAAATCGAAGAGATGACGTGATGTAATTCCAGCAAAATGTGAACGAACAAATTCTGTTATAAGTTGAAAATTTGGTGTTTGTTTTCTGTTTATTTACTTAAGGCTAAGACTTAGGGTAGGAAATTTGCTTTTGGATCTTCATCATTTGCCTGCCATTTACCCAATATTAATTGGAATCGGCGTTACATTATTATTCTCTTCCTTACTCCTTCATCCTTTTTAGATATCATTTCACCTACAGTTTAATTTTCTTTGGAATACCTCTCTCTCTCTGCACCCATCCACACTAGAATTCCTTACGTTTTTGGAATTGTTCAATGGAACTAATGGGATAGACAAACTTTCTAACTTAGGTAAAGTACAAATTATCAATAACAAATTCTTACATGCCCATTTTCTCCAAAAGAACTATCATAAACCTCAAATTGAAATTCATATGCATCAGAAGCGTAAAGCTGCTCGAGTGGAGCATCCGGAGAACCGGATAAGGCAGGTGCAAGGCGATGATAACGCGTCGATGTTTGCCCGGTATAAATCACTGGCGGCCGAGTATCGACTGCACTTAGCGCCAACCTTGTTTACAATCCGGGCCCTGATACCAGATTGGCTCGCCCAGCTTCCTGTCGACACATCTATAAATGTAGATTTGTGTCTACTTGCTATCAGCTCAGCGTAAAATCCATATTGATAATTTCAATTCGAAAGTACACAATTCTGTTAAACATACTTCCATCTCCTAATCGCTGAACCATTTTTCAATTTGATATTCATATTGCCTAAATAATTGAAGAAACTAAGTAAATAAGTTGTTTCGCTTTTGACATTGGCGCCCTACATTGAATTTGTTTTATATCATTAGTGTCCCTCGTTTGATGATGGAAGGATACTCAAAATACCCTTAACATCAAAATCTGTTAAAATATAAATATTTCAACAGCCAAAAAGGATTATAATACCTTTTCAGAAGATATATTACAGTTACAGAGAAAAGATATTACAATCCTTTTTCGCACACATGTAATAATGAATGGGGAACAATTTATTCGCTTATTCTATACAGATGATGACACGGACTCTGGCTAGTACTTAAAGCTTCCGCTGCGTTAAGCGGGAGCATAGAGAGGACGTCGGCTACGCGTGCTCATGTAATTTCTTGGTCATTTCGTAGATAGACCCGCCTCCTGCAGCGCTGCTCTATGAAATAACATGAAAGAAACACGCGGAGCGGACGCCCGCTTTATGCTTAACGCAGTGCAGGCTCTTACACTACAGTAAACGAGCCCGATCTGCGATTGAGTTTAGTTTCATCAAGGCCGATCGTCGGATAGATGACAGACCAAAAAAGTAGCAAACAACTCACTTGAAAGGTCCAGGAATTACCATACGCGTAAGGTACGACTTACGCCCAAACTAACGTAGGAAGTTTAGAATTGCGCTCACTACGAGCGCTTATCATCTCATAATTTGACCATATGTTGGGTTTCGGTCCAGTTTTCTTTCATTGAAGTGAAAACTTCTTTAGCGGCGTTGTACACTTTTTTTTGTATGGGTAAAAAATCTTAAACTCGCTTCATGACACGTGGGCTGATCTCATCACAGGCCAAGTGTCCTGATTATAAGACGAAAACAATAAAATTGGAAAGGTTGTTGACTTTTAATATATTGGACGAAACATAGTAATATTTTATTTTATCGTATTATAATAATAAGTCTCCTTGTAGGACGTCCAGGTGGCAGCTTTATTGCAAAGAAAATGCAGTTTTTTTTACAATAGATTTCGCTAATTGCGCTTATGTGATTCATGTAAGTTGATATTGAAGTAAAAACTTCTTTAGCGGCGTTATACACTTTTCTTGTAATGGTTAAAAACTGTTAAACTCGCGTCATGACACGTGGCGGTGGCAGCTTTATTGCGAAGAAAATGCATTTTTTTTACAATAGATGTCGCTAGGTGCGCTTAAATAAGAAATTCTGAGAGATAAACTTTTTAATGTAATATAAATTGTCATATGTTTGTGTACGATAGCGCAATAAATAAATATTGTATTCTACCACATAAATGATAGTACTTTTATACTGATAATTAAAGAAATTCGAAAATTATTCCCTTACCATTCCAAAATATCAAAAATTCACAACGTTAATATTTAAGTTTTCACTTCTGCCGGCACTCCCGGAGTGCAACCCGTCGTTTTTTTTATGCTAATAACTAAAACTTATGCTACGACAGTAGATCTAAAAGGCTTATGCCCAATATCTCTATAATAATATATATCTGGAAGTTATATTACACACTTTAAGACCCGAGTAACAATTGCATTAAAATCCGGAGTAAAACCAAACAAGTAAGAGACCCTCCGATCATGTCGTTCTCATAAAATATCAGAATAACATAAATATTCAAATATTAGCTGCCAACAAAACAATTTCAAACTATAATACTGTCATAGGTCGACGGTAAAGTGTCCTTTTCGGTCAATTACTCTCATGTTTGCGCTTTAATATCCTCAAAACAGTTTCTCTAAAGAGCTCGCGATACTTTAACTAGTGATGTCCTCTACAAGTAACGGAGATTTCCACTCGTTTCTTTAAGTTTCAATAGACACGGTACATTGAGATACTTTTACACCTAGCGTTCCCGGACTTAATCATAAACTCTACCTCGGAAAAGACTGTCCCAACCAATATCAAATCTGATGTCGTTGAAATGTGGCTTTGTGAGTGTTCTATTATATTTTTATATCAAAAGAAAATATTGAACTCAGCCAAGATGCCAGGCTGGGTTCAAATCAACTCCTTTCCGGTTCAGGTTACTAAAGAGAAAAAGTGCAAAGAATCCGTATACACTAAGTAGACGATATACGCCTTAACAACACAGCAAGGCACATCCCTATAGGAACCCAAGTTAAGTCGAGGCATCTGTTCCCGACATAATCCCGTGGCTGCCGACAAATGTTGTTGCATCGTTACAGGCGGCATACGGCACCTCGCAACTCAGCTCTCCTATCCGACTTCGCTTCAGGATTCAAGGATACAAGTCTTAAGTCGTGTAGTAGGATCGCACAACACTACACTGAAAATGAAGAATACTGTGTATTTTTAGACGACATGCTGAGTCTGTCGTTGACTCTGGTTAAACAACATTATAATACCATGTTTGACCTTGTCTATCTCACATCAAATATTGTATTAATTTACCATTTTTTTTTTACATTGACACGGCGCAACGACAATCATTAATTAGAAAAAAAAGTTATACTTTGCCTGTAAGAATTAGAAAAATTATGTTTCTTGTTTGTGGCGCCTTTACTTTTTATCCTAATCATATTAGAAATGTCGCTTCTATGTTAAACTGTTTACCTATCATGAGAGTATTGTAAACTTAGCCTTACGGTTTTTGAGAAACAGCCTGCTGACATAAGACGGGACGGACAGCGGAGTCTAAGCAATAGGGCTCCATTGTCACCAACTAATTTCGGAACTGAAATTTCAGTACTAATAATATAATTTATCAAAAATATAATGTTAGATCTTTGAAACCTAGTGCAATAACGAAGCAATGCTAGTTAGGTACCTGATACAAATAAGGCCTATGCTGATATAAGGTCTGTAGTGCAGAAAAGTCTATTAAAATATATTAACATCAAAAATAAATTACACATGCATAGATGACAGTTCTACAACTCGGCAAACTGTTCATGAGCAGTCCGCTCGAGCCCATAGCGTCATCTCATCTCATGTCGTCTGTAGTGGCGGTACCTACTTTGTGAAGGACGAGCGTTTTCATAGCGCGTTATTATTTTGTCGTAATTTTTATCGAATTTTAATACGTTATTCTTTGAAGTTTTGTTTTATGTAAGGTATACGGATCACAATATAACTAATCAAAAAGTTAACTATTACTTAAAATGGTTTTTTTTTAGAATATGCGAATTAAATACTATTTGTGACTTTTATGAAGTATAATGTACTAAATAAAGAATACTTTTATAATGGGCCTTATTTTTTACTCTAGGTCTTAATAGGAATTCTGTTGAATTTGAACTAGACGCATTTGTATGTCCTAATTGTCAGTAAAACTGATTATTGAGTCACCTCTACTATATAGTACTTATTATCAGTAAGACTGATTAATGTTTCTAAGCAAATTATGCTTCTTATTACGTTCTAATGCCTTTTTAGTTACCTTGTTTAAGTAAGGCTAAATTATATTTATTTTTTGATATTTAATAATATTTCTGAGAATATATGTTAATTTGCAATTTGTTGTTTGTATGGATATGTTTTTTTTATATAATTCCTTATTTTTTGTTAATATGCAACTTCAAATCTGACTAGCAATAATAACATTTAATAAAATAACTTAGAATTTTGTTCAAGGATCCCATGAAAACACTTGATTACGGGCTCAGAAATTCATATTTTAATATAATTTTAAACTCTAATAACAATATTCCTATAATTTAAGTACATAGGCTTTTTTAAGTCACTTTGTTTTATAAGAAGGCCTAAGACTAAGGTTCCAGAATTAGCTCTTTTTAAGTGATTTCTGATAATAGATTGTTGTATGTTTTCTTAATTAATTAAAATGTATGCACCATAGAATAATACCTTGCTTTTATTTATCACCTTCTTCGCATAATTTATCATGATATGAGTGTCTGAAATTAGGTGGGCCTTATTTGTATCAATTACCTTATTTGGAATTTCTAAAGATTCATTAAGTTTCTATATTAGTATAGTACCTATCTCATAAAGTAATTGGGTTTCAGATCATCAGGTTTTTTTAATAAATACTAATTCTTGAAACAACATAAGCAAGATTGCTTTTTCGTTGGATTCAAAAGGAACCGATCATTTCGTTGAGCAATAAACCGCACCCTGCTTGCATCACATATCCATCAACAGAATCGACGGAAATTACTATAAATGAGTAATGGTCGCCCGATACTCGTCCTCCTATACGCACGGTTAAAGCACGTTAGGGGTAGACCATTAAGTAGGCTCAACACTCGTATAAACTTCAATTTATTTTATAAACTAATTTAAGTGATAGTTTCATTCTAAAAATTATGGATCGCGTCTTTTTACTATGTAATTCATTGCCAACCCAGAAAACATGTAATTACACAATCTCTGGATGATAATTTATGTTTCGATTCGATTTTTCTGGCTAAGATTAGTTACAAGAAAAATCATGAGACTGTAACTTGACCGTAACCTTTTTATTGTTTGAAAGCAAAAGTAAGCAAAAATTACATGTACGAATCAGTAATGTTCAAATATTTGGTATATTGATGCTGTGCCCTTATAACTGATTGCATAGTACGAAGGTTTAATTACAAAACTAGCATTCAAAATACAAAAGTAAATGTCTGAGTGAGAAGGTAAGCTCCTAAACTACCTGCTCCTAAATCCTATACTTGCCGGTTAGATACTCCAATGAATAATTTCCCCAAAAGGTCGGCAGTAAAGAAGACGTCAGCACAATAATCATTTTATTACCATCGAAATACGGAGTTAAATAGAGACAATTCCAGTAAACAGACACATAATAGTGGCTCGTGAAATTGGCGGTAAAAACGAGCCAAATCGCCGTGGCGGCTGCGTAGCATCAGCACATTAACGAAAACGTGATACAGTAAATCGAGGTGTTCCAAAGAAAGTTGGTTCAAGCCAGTAGGATTACGTAACCCGAATGAAAACGGTCTGCTAATGAGCATCACGAGTTAATTGCCGCTGGGGGACGCCAGTCACCACCCTCGCACTGTTTAAAAGCGACCCGATAAGAACACAATGGCTGACACTGTATGACTATATGAATGCACAGGTTAGAATTCGAATTAATTCGATAGTTATATCCGGAATGCCGGTTCGCGAACAAAGGCACCTATCTTGTGTGCCTCAAAAGAGTTCAGTATTAAGTAAGTACAGTCGAAAACACGGTGGTGAATTTAATTTGATATTACTGTTTAGAAAGGATATTCCTAGTTTAGTGTTCCCATTGTCGTAACCCCGAATGTGCCTACCTAAGTTATAATGTAAGGGGGACGTATTACAAATGAGCGTGCGAAATTCGAGGATGGAACAACCGATTCTATATTCGACAAACTTTGTACGATTCATGCAAGAATTTTAATAAGGAATAGATGTGCGAGTTAATCCTTAGTTTCGTTAAATAGTCAGCGATTAATAGAAATACAATATTTTGAGAATTTCTCCCTATTACTCTTTTTATCCAATAGGCAAGAATTCATAACACCAACTCACATTGCTGAGGCCTCAAACATAAATCTGATACTTGAACATCGGCAACTCGAATTATGAATTTGGACCGCGGGTCCTTCAAAAAAATCTAACAAGAAAATATAATGACCTCACAAAATGTTTACGCAAGAAATCGGCATTGGCTCGCAATGTTTGGCAAATACGGTCTGCGGGCGGCTGCGTGTGACAGGAAATCTAATAACCGTTGAACGAGTGCCACGTATAAATTTCTTATACAATCGCCCTAGCCTAGCTTGTCCCTTTTCTGTAGTCCAGAAGAGCCCTGTTAACATATCTTTGGCCCCCATCTGTTCTGGCACAAAAAAAAATATAAAAGACACACCGGATTGGTTGATGATTATTCCGTGACCAAGGAAATTTTATATGACTGTGTCTAACAATGTAACAATTACTATATGTAATTATTGTTTTTATTTTCATAAAATTCGGATAAATAAAACTAGTTTTTACGGGTTAATGCACGAAACTTTATTTATTTATTGACGTTTCGTAGCCTTTACAGGCTTCGTCGTCAGAATAAACTTTTTATTTTAACCCGTAAAAACTAGTTTTATTTATTTATTTATTTTATTCTTCTTTACCAAAATACAGTAAATGGCGGACTTAATGCCATAGGCATTCTCTACCAGTCAACCAGTAAGGGTGTGGGAGACGAATGTTATGGCAATAGAGTGCGAGCTACTAAAGTTATAAAAACATATAATATTATCCTACTTAACTTAACTATACTATAATAAACGATAAATAAATTTTATGAGTGATTTAATGAGTGATGTGCGTGAAAACCTAAGAAACAAATAAAATTCGGATATTTTGAATAGGCTGACAGTTGTATGGTATACATATATACATTATTTGATGACGATGACCATATCTTTCGCACAATCCAATAATATCGAAGTTTTATACGTATGTGTGTTACTCAATCACGCAAAAACCACTAAATGTGATTTCGATGAAATTTGATACTCCTATAGTTTATAACCTGTATGTATAACCAATATCGAATTCGCATAGTTTGTTATCACTCGCAAACTATTCGAATTCGATATTGATTCGTGCTAAGAGTACTGGACTGAGATACTTTTTATCGAATCGACGAAAGTGTAAGGTTCCTGTGGGATTGTTTTAAACTTTCAAGGTCACTAACATTATAGTAATATAAGTTATTTACGGGATTGTTACATGGTAACAATCCAGTAAATAACTTATATTACTATACTTCCTGTGGGATTCTCAAAAAACTAACTATGACGGAAACGCGATAAAATCGCAAGGTACACGACTATTTGCACTGCATAAACTTTTAAAAATATTTTTCGGGGCTTAAGAATAAGAAGTAGTCCTTAAAATGTTGGAAATGCATTATCATTCCTATAATGTTTTGGACTTTTATTTGACGCTAACCTGTATTTTTGAAATCGTATCAAACATTATTTAAATTGTAAAAGTAATTACAATTTAAAGCCACGCAGAAGAACTGTAATGTGATTTCATACAAAATTTTACTATTAATACAGATAATAGATGGCGCTGATTAATTACAACTTCATCATCGTGTTTAGGTTTGTGTTTGTAAAAACTTCAAGATCTATAGTATTCGCCAAGTTTGAATTAAAATATGAAAGTTAAATAGGTAGTCGTTATTTTTATATTAAGTTTTAGGCAATACCTACGTGGAAAAGTATTGTCTGTGTAGTGTGCGTGTAATTTAGTCATTCAGACTATTTATACTTTCTTTTTAAAGCATTTGTAGCAGATATTCCCTGTAATACTACGCAATCAGAAGAATAAAGTTGATACGTGTCTGGTGAGCTTAATTTTATGGTGCAATTTTACATCTACCGACTTATTTTTGTAAAAAAAATCATGATAGAGTCTGTGCGGAAAAAGAATGGGATTGAGATTGGAGGGCACTGTAGTTAGTGATGTTACGGTCTTGAATTTTGACAAACCGGATTTGATCGGTTAGTAATACATGCAAATCGGTTTCCGAACCGAACCGCCGAATTTTCAGTAAACCGCGGTTTGAACCGGTTTGAACCGTTTGATGAGTTGACGAATGAAACTTACGAAACAACAGGTGCTATTTTTTTTAATTCTACATATTTTATTGATATTACATCGTGCAAATATTTAAAGGTAATTGAAAAATAACAATTAAAATATGAAAACAAATAATAATAATCAGAATTAAAAATGTCAAAATAAAAATAAACAAATACCGTGTTTAAAAAATTACAAAAAAAAATATATAAACTCTATTAATTACATAAAATAGACTTACTTCTTAACTTTGAGAATAAAATACAATTTTAATAATCAACAATATAATAAATACGTAACTTATTTTTGTAAAATCATTTGAGTCGTAGAAACTTTCTTTGGTACAAACAACAATTAAAAAGTTTTCTTACAACTATTTAGGAATAATATTTGGTCTATTTTTTTAGAAGCTGGGCAATTACGTCGCATATTACATAATAATGAAAACAAAATTACACCGTCAAGTTAGTCAAATCTACCAGAGTCCGTTTCATTTCGGTTCGGTCGGTAAGTCGGTTATGGCTGTTGTATTTAAATTGTCGATGCGCGCTAACCGTATCCGCTGCTGTAAGTCGGTTCGTATTGGTCGGTCAAGTTTTATTAGGGTCGGTAAAGCACGTCAGGAGCCGCACGCGATTTGTGGATGGCGGCATAAACAAGAATTGACAGGCGGCGCAGCGCGATACGAACGAATGCCACAGTAGAACCGGTTTACAAAGACGTTAACCGATTCAACTCGGTCCATGCTCAAACCGGTTTGAACCGGTTTGAAAAGTCAAGTCGTTGCATCTCTAACTGTAGTGCTTTTCTACCGTATTTGTATGGTTTTACCCCTTTTAGGCATGATTAAATACAAAAAACTGCAAGAAATCAGAACAACAAACAAATCCGTATCAATACAAAACTTTGACGTTTTTCAGATTGCTGGGTTTGATTGCCAAATAAAAATCTTAATGTTAGTTCCGTTTTTCGCCACGCCCATTCTCTTCCCGTACAGACTCTATAGTTGACTGCCAAAATGCTTAAGGTGATTTTTAATTTACTTGATATTGAAAATTGACGACAATCATTATTGTTTTCTTCCGTGTTCGGAATTCACGCAGACATCAGTAACACAACACTACAGGTCCCTGCATATGCTTAACGAGCTATTTTGGAATATAAAGCTCAGAATCAAACTTCATTCATGTATGACTTTATTCTGTGCGGGGCAAACTTTACGTGGAGTAAGTATAGTTTGTAAAGACGGAAAACAAAAACGTAATTAACAGAAATGTAAATGAAATAAATAATTGATTAATAATCTTTCTACTTTGTAATATTAGTAGAATATATTGCCCTAATGGGCAATATATTCTACTAATATTACAAATTACCACCCTTCCGGGCAACCAACCTCCACCTTATACAAGAAAGGAAAACAACTCTACCTTTTGGTGTTGTTGTGTTTCTTCTGGTGAGTAGATTTCTAGGACTCCTCAGGGAAGGGGATTCGGTTCAAGCCGGCAAGGTGAGGATGGCTGGAGCGGCACACATTCTGCCACATAATGAAGATACTTGCGACTGGAGTCCACTTACACTTAACATCAGTAAAGTAATTTGTTGCGACTCGTATAAAAAAAGTTGGACAAGACTAACTTCTGAGCGTCAAGTTATACCACCCCTCACAATAGATCAGATCGACATTGAAAATGTGGTAACAAGTCCCACGATCAGTTTACAAAAAGCGATTTGATCCTAGCGGCTACTACCCTACAACTGGCGGACGATGCAACAAGGCAGACCACGGTGGGATTTGTATAGGGTTTAGGTACTATTCCGGCATGACAGAAGCAATTCAGAGATTACAAATCAAATGATTGATTGAATCAAATGATATTCATCAACTCCCGCAGTTCAAGTGTTCTTGGAACTATACTATCGAGCACTATAACTTTTATATAACCTAGGTATTTTGTATGATTTGTTCTGCCACTTCAATAAAATAGAATTTCTTCTCATGACAAATTGCTCAAAGTTTACATTAAAACTAGGTATCAAACACCTGTGTGCATAATGCGCTGTAAACGTGCAGCAACCTCGTAAAATAACCGTGCTTCGCTATGTTTTAGGTCATATCAGTACCTAGGTAACTTTTTAATTTTTCCGATACTGAACCGGAAGCGAAGTAAAAAATAATGGAATACGCAAACACTAACTTTCCTATCTTAGTCTGACATAACGTAAATGTTCCTTAATAACCATCTGACCTGCTACCTGGAGGATCACTCTCTGATCCACAATCGTCAATACGGATTCAGGCCGAATCGATCGACGGGTGAACTTCTAGCGTACGTAACACACATCTGAGGTGAAGCTATGAAAGCCAGAGTATCCACTTTCACGGCAAAAACATCACTAGCGCTACAGAGAAACATCACCATGCTCGGTACAGGGACCTAAAATGGATGTTCGCTCAGACCTTGTACCCCTAGCACGAATCAATATCGAATTCGTTTCGTTTGCGAGTCCGAAATGTCATTGTCAAATGTGTACTGATTTTTAGTTCTCGTTACGTACTTTGTGCCGCTGCTGTTAAAGTTTCCATACAAAATTTGACATTGACATTTCGGTTTGCAAACTATTCGAATTCGATAATGGTTCGTGTTAGGGGTACTGAATCTAAAGGACTACACTAAAGCAGTGATCAAAACAGCTCACGCATACTCGGAATCTTGAACAAGGTGCGGCGTTTTTTCACGACTGATCAACTGTGCTTGTTGTACAAAAAGCAAAGATTAAGTAATTAAGGTAGTGGCTGGACTTGCCGGTCGCTGAGTGCGATCACTGAGCATGAGTGTTATAACATCAAGCTATAGACTCTCGGGGTTACCATTTTTAGCATGAAGCAACAGCCGACGCGGCCAGTAGATAATTTTTAGTGATCGGTTGCCTACTTTTTTCATTGATCACGGTAGGTATGACGATCATTGGTTCTTTTTGGTCATTGCTGCCGCACTGCGGTACCGCAGTTACCGAAATATTAAAAAAAAGGGGAAAACCCAAGTTTTTGCCGATAGTAACACTGTTTAAGAGACGTACTAAAATATTTCTGCCGTGATTTTTCCGATATTTAAATTTTTGTTTTTGCTGTTTGGGGCGGAGACGAATCCTAAAGGACAATCTTAAAATTGGCCTAAGAACCAACACCAATTTGGCATTTATGATAATTCTTAGTAAATTTTTTGCGATTAGTATTTCGATTGTGACGAACACTTCCAGTTAAGTAAGCTAAATTAAAAAGTTAATAAATAATCTGAGATAATAAATACCATTTGATGTGTATAATCTATGACAGCGCTGCAAACAAAACACTCTTTCTTTCTAATGCCGGCACTTCACTTGGCTGTTCGTATTTGCTATTTAAAAACATGACATCAGTCTGTCCTTTTCATTCCTTTTTAAGCATGACAAGGACAAACTGTTGTCAAGTGAAGGGCCGGCATAAACTCGATGCTCTGTGGTTGTGGTGCAGGCAGTTTGCATGCGTAGTAATCTGTGGCATTCGTGCATTCTCGTCAAAGGGTACTTTTTATATACGGAAAATTCTCGTTTCGGATTACCTGTTGTGTGTGTTTATTTGCGATTGTTTTTACTTTAATTAACTATTACTATTTCGGCTATCTAATATGCCATCGATGTTACCAAAGAGCAGAGACCTTATTACCAAGTGCTAATGAACCTGTGCCACAACATCCTGAGAGGATCATACTGACAAATTATTCAAGAGCACCTGATACACATTCACGCTGCATCTCAACACAATATACATGTGTTAAACAAATAAATAAAGTACCTATACAATATGATACAATTATGTGAAAAATAGTCAATAAATAATAAGAAGCAAAACTACAGTTTTTATTTCATTCATGATTCCTACCTAACCAAGTTTTTTCTAATAGTTATTCTTTAAAATCGCACCGAATAAAATGAATTAGTTGTAATATTAATTCACTTCATACTGAGTTCATATTAAGTTCATAGGTTGACCTATGTTTCATTGAATATTAAACATAACCTCAAAAAATAATTAGTTTTCCTAATAATTTAAGTTCTCAGAAGTGTCCGTCAATAATTTTTGGTTTTTACAGTCATTTACTTGCGATTTCGAACCTAGAAAATATTATTTCATGATTGTTGGTTCTTAGGCTAACTATGTATGGACGCAAAACAATGTCCTTTAAATAGATCCAGTCGTTCTTGAGTTATAATAAGTGTTTTAACTAAGATAACTCTGTTTTATTTCAATAGATTTGAATAAGAGAACCGGTGTTTCCCGATCCCGAATAATATAATAATAATAAAGTTATTTATTTTCACTCCAAATCACAAGTGTTCCCTCGAAACAATTAGTAAATCAATGCATTCATTGATTTTCTGATATTAAGAGGTAATCGTTGACATCTGTAATAGTAAAAACTGTGACACAGCTGCCAGCGCCCCCACTCAAAGACAATTTTATGTACATAATTTTAGGTCTCAATAGAGAACTATAAACTAACAACTATATAAACCAAGACCATAGAAGTTTTTATATTGTAACAAATAAGTCTAATACAAAAAAAATCCGTTCCAATGTTTTAGTATATAATAAAAACAAAAGTGATAATATATCTGTGATTTTGTTTGCAGTGATAACATCAGTTTCTAAAAAAATCTTCTGTATCCTTAAAATTTAACTTTAAGAGCCATTCACGAAGCTTAACCTTGCATTTATGAAATGGCAGTGAGTATATATTGTTGATTTTATTTGCTTTATTATATAATGTGTTGGCATTTACATAGAATTGGCGTCTAGCAAGTTCGGATTTATGAGATGGAAGTTGACATACCCTACTTACGTTACGCTTATTAATAGGCTTAAAATCAATGTATTTATGTTTTCTTAATATAGTGTTCAAAATATAAAGCTGTCTTACTCTAAGTACTGGGCATTCCGAGTATAGAATATCAGTGCTATATTTCCGAGGTTTTTCAAGCATGACCTTCAATATTGGCCTTTGAGCCCGTTCTACCGGAAGAAGCGCAGAAATGCCAATGCCACCCCAAATATTGGAGAATACTTTGGACTAGGCCATGGTAAACATTTACTAAAGTATCAATATCTGCGGAGTGCCTAAGTCTTCTAAAAACAGGGGTCAACTTTCTTATACGACTGGTCAAAGTCTTCACATGAGCGGACCAATTTAAAATGCTTTCTATTTTTAAGCCCAGATATTTCAATTCAGATGCAGATGACAAAGAAGAACAAGTGCATTGTGTCTCATCGTCACAGTTATGGACTTTAATCTGAAACTCTGGCTGAGGCAGTGTATGGATTCGATGACAGAAAGCCATGTATTTTGTCTTATCTACGTTTAATGTCAATAGATTTTTATCCAGCCATTGCTTAGCTACAACCAGTGCACGCTCTGCATGGTGTTTGACCTCCAACCAATCCCGTCCCCAAACTACTAATGCTGTGTCATCGGTATAGGTGATTATATTGCAATTCGGTAAATTTTTTGAACATAAGTTGTTGATATATACCAGGAAAAGAGTAGGACCTAACACACTACCTTGTGGTACTCCAAAAACAAGATCACACTGAGAACTCAAATAGTCCCCTATTTTAACGCTTTGTGAACGATTTGATAAATAACTTTTAAAAATATCAAAAGCCGTACCACGTACACCAATCGATTCCAACTTGAAGAGAAGCAGAGGGATATATACCGTGTCAAAGGCCTTCGTCAAGTCCAAGAAGATACCCAAAACCTTTTCTTTGTCATCCAGATGCTTAACTATTGTTTCCGTAAGTAATAAGGCCGCATCCTCAGTAGACCTACCTTTCATGAAACCAAACTGATTCTTTGAAATCACGTTATTATGATCTAAGAAATCAATAAGTCTACGATTGAGAATCTTTTCAAGTATCTTTGAGATAACAATTATGACAGATATTGGCCTGTAATTTCCGACACAATTTCTATCCCCGCCTTTGTGAATCGGATGTACAGTTTGTCTATAAAGTCTTGACATGAATGTTTGAGAAACTTTATTCATGTGTCTGGCAACACCAAACTTATGTACATCAGCTGTCATCGAGTTTCAGTTGTGGAACAGTTTTCCTATTGTATTTTTTATTGTTTGGATTAAACTGTAATAAATTAAGACGAAACTACGCAGAAAGGTATAAAAATGACTAAAGTAAATCGGAGTGGCATGCGGGAAGTGATTTTTAAAGTTTTCCAGCGATGTTTCGAAGACTACCAAGTTGGACGAATTTTGGTGGCAAATCCCACCAAAATTCGTCCCACCAAAAAAAAAGTTATGTATGTGTATGGGCGAACAGCATCTATGACGGGTTTGTAATCGTGTAACTATTTGTTTGTAATCTGCCTGAAGTTACAAATTTACGCAATTTATGATTTTGAGACTAAAAAAGGCATTGTTTACATTGCACATTTTTAGGTTAGATTGACATTGTACCATTGACCATTTCTTTTGGTACGTTATTATGTTTCAATTCGGTCAGGTTTTCTACCAATTTTGAATTATTTGCTTCATGTCAATAAGTTATTGTTTCTATTCCGTTACATATTTTTTTACTTGTTTTAGGAAAATCAGAGAATCGGATAGTCAACGAAGGTTTTAAGAATGATGGAAAGTTTGAAACTCCTGGGAAAAGAGGCAAGGCCAACTAAAGAAAGAAATAGTCACATAAAGAACCATGGCCAGATGCTTTTAGTGAAGATACCTATCACTAATTTTACTAACTGCATATTTACAAATTGTTTCTCTAATTAAACTTTTTATATACTATAAAATGATTTTTAGTATTATTTTCTTAACAAGTGTGTTAAAAAACGTCTTATGATGATACTTGTGTATTGATGATTACCTAACGGCTCTCGTCTCAATGACACCTCAGCTGTAATCACCAACATTACACACTTTTACACTATAAAGTGCTATTTTATCTATAATAATTTTATTCTGATTCAATTAAATATGCTTGGCTAAACTTTTTATAAGCATAAGTACCTACTATATATAAAACAGAAACAAAATACGACTGTATAGTGTGTCTTATTAATTACCTATTTTACTTGAATGAACTGCTAGTATCAAAATCATTTTGGTCCGACTGTACAGGGTCCGCCATCATTTAATGTCACGACTTTATAGATAAACTGTACCATAGCTTTCTTTAAAGTATCCGGGAAAACTCCTGTCTCTAGACATAAATTACATAGATATGTAAGAGGGGGTATTGCTATTCTTGACGTGCTTTATGACAAGAGTTGTTATATAATCTATGCCAGCAGCAGAATCATTTTTAAGGCTGACGATAATAGAATTGATTTCATTAAAATCTGTAGCAAATAGCGCCATGGAATTACAAGGTGAAAAACAGGATTGATTAGTAGGCGGCATTGGTTTCCGACATGATTTTTTTAATATAGTTTGGGCTAATTTAGAACCGATTATTGCAAAATATGTGTTTACAAAATTAACTGATTCACTTGCATCACCCTGCAAATGGAGAAGTTCTTCAGATAGAGCCACTGATGGCTTAAAGTTAGTTATTTTATTAATAGTTTTCCACATATTCTTTGGGTTTCCTTTATTTTTTTTTCAGTTCTGTTTTTTCATATAGTCCGGTCAATTTAGACATAAAAATAGGTATCAAATAACAAAAACCCCGACAGAGCCAAATATTGGTGGAGACCTTTGTTTTACCCTTACAAATAAAAATTTAAAAGTCCCCATCAATCCCATGCGAGCTTCAAAAGTTTGCGGGGCCAAAGGTCAAAATTTTAGGTTTTTTGACTTTTCTCAAAAACGGTAAGTTTTATCAAAAAAATACCTCAGACTAAAATTGTAGATCTCAAAATTCTCTACAAAAATGGTTCTCATAATTTTTTCTCTAAGTATCACCGTTTCTGAGATATCGTGACTGTGAGAGTCACGTAGTACATAATATGCACACATTTCCTCACCACCTATGAAGTAGTGTACTCGGCGCGTTTTTTTTTTTTAACGTGGTGGTTTTACTATTCCATTTTTGTTATTTGAATTGTCTAAATTGACCGGACTTTTTGAGTTTATTTATTTGACCTTAAATACCGTAAACTACCACCGGTTCCAAAATTGGGAGACCTTTCTTAGAAGAAAGAAGTTTGTTTCGCCAAACTCAGAGAGGCTTTCTATCTCTCTCGTATGTTAAATTATGCAAACAAGAAGAACTAACAGTATCTATTGGTCTTGCAGTGTGTGCTCGGGGTTGGGATTTTATCTGTTGTATAATGGGTTCCCAAGCTGGTGGTATATAACCATGTTCCCTATTGAAATTTGAATATTTCTTAATCTCAATAGCTTCGCGTATCATTCTAGGAATGAATTGTTGTTCAGTTGCGAGGATATGTAGTTTATCAAATCTAATGTAATGGTCCCCCTAATGCATGTTCACACACTGCAAACTTATTTTCGCGCCTATGTTTCATATCTGCGATATGCTCTTTTACCCGAGTCCCTATACTCCTCTTTGTTTTCCCGATGTAGGAGAGCCCACAGTCGCATTCAAGTTTATAGACACCAGCAACTTGAAAGGGTATATTGCACAATACAATGAAATACCCGAACGCTCAATAAAAGTCTTACGAAGGTAGCTTGACAAAGTAAATAAAAAAATCATTATTTCTGAAGACACAGTCCTGAAAAGGCTGCGAAACGTCAGATAAATAAATACAGTGCATTTAACCCGTAAAAATCGTTTCATTCACTTAGTTTTTGTTGTGCCAGCATCAGTCAAGTTCCTCTCACTCCCCCTCCCTCCTATAATTCCCAACTCCCTCAGCCCCAGTCCCCGGGGACGTATGGAATAGCGTCACCCCGGGACTAGGTCTGACAGTCAACTAGTGATAAGCAAACCATGTAGTAATTATACTGAACCATTATATAAAGAACTAACTGTGCCCCGGGGGGTTACCCGCTGTTTTTTAGGGATATTTTCCCGCAGTAAAACATAGCCTATGTGTTAATCCAGGGTATCAGCTAACTCCATACCAAATTTTATTAAAAATCGCTCCAGCCGTTTAGACCTGAAGAAGTAACAAACACTCACAAACTTTCGCCTTTATAATATTAGTGTGGTTATTTGTTCTTAATTGAAAGTAATCTCTTTAATTCTTGAAATGATATGACATTATTAATTGTTTCATTGATTTCACATAATTTATTTTATTATGACAATAACTTTACAGGACTATGTTGATAAAAAACTCTATGGCCCATAACTCATTAATAGGTAACTCTTAACATCTTACACACGTGATAACTTTTAAATGAAATATCCGATTGAGATGAAACAAAAAGTATTTTACTTCTACATAAATACTCTTGATAACTTATTGGTTAATTTCGATAAAGATTAATATTACGATACATATTTAACGTAGTTTTTTTTTCTTCAGACGATTTAAAAATTATTTTGAACACAAAATCGGTTATTGTGATTAAACCATGATAGCTAGATATATTTTCTTGTGGACTTTTTTGTAGGTCTTAATGGGATCTACAAACCCGTAGTACATCGTTTTGTTCTATTGTCAATAGTTTTTGCAGCGCACGCAAAAATAGGTATTCGATTTTACACCTTGTGTTACAAAATAGCAATTTTATTACGGATCCCTAATTTTGAAAAAAAATATAGCCTATAGCCTTCCTCGATAAATGGACTACCCAACACTGAAAGAATCATTCAAATCAGACCAGTAGAGTAGACAGCGCGTTCAAACAAACAAACAAACAAAGTCTGCAGCATTATAATATTGGTATAGATAAAAAGAAAAAAATACATACAACATGCAAATACTCGGGGACTACCTTTGTCAGATTTTCTGTGCTTGGAAAAGTGTCATCGCCATCAACCAAAACAATCATCTCCAAGTTTGTAGCCTACAAGGAACGATATTACATATCGTTGCATACAAGCGATACGATCCGCTTGTATGCTACAAACGGATTATACATATAAAGAGCGATTATGTTTGTGGTAATTTGTCGTGGTATATACTCTAAGGTTACAAGTGACTCTTTTGTTTAAAAAATTCACGTGATTTGTAATTTATTTAGTTTATTACAATACAATCGTCCGTGGATACAATACCAAAATTTTAAATAAAAAATACTGTCATCTAGTAGTACAGTTTAGAACTATCATAGCATTAAATAAACTAAGTGGTTCACAGGTTGTCGCCGTTCCTCTGCTTCAGATAGATGGCGGTATTAGTTTTGTCTTTAGAATATAAGAGAAAGACAAAAAATGTTACAGAAAAGCAAAATTAATAAGTGAGAAAGAGATAACAGGAGTATTGTGATAATGTAAACGTCATCCATTTTATCTGTCACAGTTTCACAAAAATTGACATGAGTTAGTGAATTTTTTCTTTGTATTGGTTTATACTGTTCTGTCGTGTTCGTGTTTAAAATATGGCTAGCGATTTATATAACGAAAATTATGATGTTTCGGCAATATTTTTTGATTTGGACAATACATTAATACAAACCAGGAAAGCTGACACGAGGACGTGCAATAAGGCAAGTAATTAAAATATTTTACGGATATTTTGCGTGACATTGCCACGGTCATGGGTATTCGGTGCGAAGTGCGCGCGCTGTCATCGCAAGTTTTCTAAACTACGTCGTTGTGTTGAAGTCGATCTCGATAGTTTGCTTTGCTCGCTATACATCCCGCGTGTATGTTCCAGTGTGTGGTTATAATTAGACTTTCATAGTTGGAGAACGCGAGCTCGCCGTCCAGATTTAGATATTTTGGAAGAGCGGCCACGCTAATTTTAAACGTGATGTAGATCGAAACTCTCCGTCAGACGATTCAACTGCGGCACCCTACTTTTAGTGGAGCGCGAACTGCTGCGCTTTGTGATCGCATCTAGTGGTTTGTAGTGACAATGGGTGATATATCAGAACCTATAAAAAAATGCGTTCTCATTCTGAAGTCTGCAAAAAGCGACACAGAAAAGTTCGCTGCTTTGTTCATGGTGACAAAGTTGGTGAAAAGCAAAGATTGCAATTCGGCGGCAAAGAAGGCACTATTTGAAGCCATTGGATTCAATTTTCTGAAGAAACTATTGACCAGCAACACTGTTCAAGATGACTGCCCACCTTCGGTCTACAAATCTGTTGCTTTATCAGTTCTTACCACATTTTGTAAAGATCCAGAGTTATCGGTGCATCCTGAGATGTTGGCAAACATACCATTCTTTTTGGACATTGTGCAAACATCAGACAACGATGATTATGATGACAATCTCATAATTATTAGTGAAGCATACACTTGCCTCCAGTGTATTGCTGAACATGAAAGTGGACAAAAAGCATTAATAGAAGTTGGTGCCATTACTAAAATGTCAGAAATTTACTCTCACCAAAGTTTCCAAACAGATGAGGCACTCAACATTCTTGTGAAACTGGTTAGTAGATATGGACCCGCCGCCTGGGGAAATGATCCTAAACCGTTCCATGCTTTAGTAAACAAAATTGCATTGGATTTTGCAACAGACCAATCAGAAAGAAAATTTGAACTAGCTACTATTTTGAGTGCACTATTATATAGCTGTAATAAAACTACAGTATTGCCTGGTTTTGCAGAGGAGACATGGCCTATGAGTATCTATAAAGCCCTCTATGATATTCTTACCAGTAAAATTGGTAAAAATCAAAGAGATCCAGCATTGAAACTTGCAGCTAATATTCTTGACCTACTTGGAATTGAGTGGTGCATTGAATGTGGTGATGAAGAAAATCCAAAGAAGTTCTTCCTGTTACTGTTGCAACTGTGTGCCATTGAAGTAAGGATGCAATTAGATGACAGAAGTTTCAAGCAAGCCTTTTCTAATGCAGATTTAATTACAGCTTGCTTCATTGTCCTTGAACTGTCTATAAATTATATGGCTACAGACCAACTTGATTTGGATCAGAAAGAAAAGCAATCAGTGTACACCAGTCTCAAAGGAGCTTTTAATGCTGTTGTTTCTAATTTAACTAAAGTTTCTAATGACAAAAACAAAGATAAATTACCTGATGCTGAAAAAGTTTTTGTCTGTGCTATGGTCAGAGTTCTAGTTGCGTGGATTGCACAAGAGACTACAGCAATGAGGGACCAAATATATGCTTTGCTGCCATTTATATTCACTCTAGCGAATGATTCTTTCCATGCATATAGAGCTCGGAAACTGGCAGAAAAAAATAAATCTGAGGGTGAATCTATGACTGCAGATACTTCTCTTATGGGTCAAATAGATTTATTGAGATTAATGTTGCCAGCTCTTTGCCATTTAGTAGTTGAAGACAAAGCCAGAGATATTGTTTTGAACCTGAAACAAGAGGACATCTTATATGAAGCTATGAATTTCCACTGGTCAATTGTTCACTACAAGAAGCCTCCTATACCCAAGTCTGAACGGGGTAAAGTGAGGACCCAACCAGAACCTGAACTTGACCCTAAAGTATTAGAAGATATGAAGGACTCCAGAGCTGCCATGGTCAGCCTTTGTAATATTTTCATGAACTTAACAGTATTAGCACCAAAGGTGGTTGAAAATAGCATGTTGTTCAACACTTTACTTAAGTTTATTTTCAATAATTTACCAGAACTGAAAGATATTCCTGATAATCTTGTGCTTCATGGACACATGGCTGTATTAGGGCTATTATTACTGAAGCAGCTAGCAACCAAAGTCAAAAAGAATGATTTCTCTATATGTAGATACATCCAATCAACAATCAGATTTCTTTGGGATGCATACATTGTTGATGAATCCAATGACCCTACTGCACTAGTAGTGTCAATGACATACAAAGAACATTGGAATGAAATTGCTGATTTGTGGTTCCTGGGTATGCAAACTATGAGTGGTGTACTCACCATAGTCCCATGGATATCAGAGTTTGCCATAGAGAGTGGTTGGGCTGAGGGTATATCTGTAATGCTTGCCAAAGTTAAAGTTGGAACTCTACCTCCTAACATTAAATCTGCCTTTGAAGATTTTCTGTGTAGATTAGTAGATTCAAATGAGAGTGTAATACCAGTGCTGAAAAAGGGCGGAGCCCTGAAAATGTGCAGAAGTCACAGGATGATGGATTTGGGAAAGAAATTGTTCGGTGATTAAGTGCAATTCTTTTGTTTGTGAATGCCTCACTGTACTTATTTTAATAAAATATTTGTTCACTTTCTTATTCAAGAGTTCTTAATTTTTTCAATTTATATTTTTCTATTGTTTGAATAATATTTAATTTACACATGACCATAAATAATTCAAGAAATATCTGCTTGATGTACATTAATCCGAAAAGAATAAATAAATTTATTATTGTAAAATAACAATGTAACACTAAATACTATACAATAAAGCTACCATACCCACTATTCCAACACTTTTATTCTAATTATAATTTTTGTAATTGATAACAATTAAATAGAGCAAAACTTTTTATAAACAATTCACTTTACAGAACAAGTAGTCTCTAATTAGTAACGTACTGATAAAACTGTGATTAGGGTTGCTGTCACAAAAATTTTTGACACGAGGCAAAAACTAGAAATAGTATTAACCCCAGACATTTGGGTATCCACCAGCACACAACCTTTAAAATTTAAACATTTCATTTCAAATAAAAATATGTTTATTATCAACAGATAAAGATAGAAACGTCTGTGTTAGTAGGTATAAAACAGTACAGCATAACTAATGATTATACACTGACTTTCCCCCGACTCAAAAAAGTGTCTGGCTTTTAAACTGCCACTTTGAAAAACCTCTCCTGTACAGCCCCCCGGACTGAACTACTACAAATCCGGACGTATGGCATCCCTAATAGTGATAAATGTATCAGCTTACATTGGCGAAGCTTGCCAAGGGAGCAGGTGAGTGAACGGACCGGCGTTCATACAGATCGTTGACCCGAGCTATTCTTGAACTACATACACTTCCTTGGGCGAGAGCACTTTAGTAGTTTGACCCTATTATTGAAATTCTTAAGAACATTGGCAAAGTCTTAACATCAATCTCAAAATCATTGAGAGACATTTCTTGTATTTAAACTTAGATTTATCTTGCAGTATTGCAGTCACCTTTGGGATGGCTCTGTCAAATACCAACTTGCTGCGCTGGACTCGGTGGAACGCCAATCCAAAAGAATTATAGGAGACAATATATTGGTGGAAGCTAAGCTTCACACCTTGTCTCACAGCCGCCGCGCCGCAAGATTGCCTGCCTTTCTGTTTTTACAGGTTGTGCCTACTTTGCGGGAACGTTCTCAGGAGTTACACGAACTCATTCCCCCTTCTACCATTGCACGTCCAGACGCATTACAAGTTATCGTCCATTTTGTTTGCTGTTTTTCCCCTTCGCACCCAACGCTTTTCAATTACTTATGTAAGCGCCAAGAGCGAAAGTGCCTGCCTGCGTTTGTTTCTCCGAGTACATGTAATTTTAAAGCCAGGAGGAGCCTTTCCTTCTGGGTAAGCTTGCTACACCGTAGATCCCATCACTGCTCTCGGGCTGGACTGGGCAGAGGATCGAGAGCTTACCCATTAACAAATAAAAAGTTAATAGCTAATTTACAATTAAATATAAAGAGATATTTTTTTTAATCCTTGCGTCAGGTCCTGTACTATGAGCTTCATATCGCCTTACAAAATTATATTTTCATAATTAGATCTCGAATAGGAATTGACCACACTTCAGTGTTATCAATACAAATTACAAATAGTACAATACCTACGTACTTGTAGCCCTAACGCACATTCAATAGAACCGTATTTCTACTGAATGTGCGTAGCGTAGCATTCATCGGTTTCGTTTTCGCTGGTTTGCATCAAACGCTAAACATGACACCTAAATAATGATAACCAGAGTGGAATCAGATTTATAAAGTAAAGGTGGAACCGTCTGAGGACAGTGACCTAACTGGATATCGATTCTGCTGATTTCTGAATTGTATTAATCTTGCCTCAATTATGTTTCAATTCATGGTATTACTTTTACACACAGGTTAGACTGAAACACATAGTACCTACTTACTTAGCAAAATGTATAAAACACTTGTTATTTTGTGATTTACTAGCTAGGCAGTGATTGTCCGACTCCTGCTACTATCAATTTTATAAAATTTGCTGCAGAATTAGCAAATTGATCTTGATCTAATCACGTTAAAAAAACTGATCATCGGCACTTATAACTACTGAATAAATTCACAGCTAGTGGAGGTATTGCAACAAGAATACGGCTTGCCCCAAGACGCAGCGGTGGAGAGTGCCACCGCATTCCTGAGAGCCTTCCGAGCGCGGCCTGACGATGACTCCTTCGGTCTGGATGAGTGGCCTGCCCACCTGTGGCGCAATTCCCTGCCAAAGAACTACAGACATATCGCCAGTACGTATTAACATATTTTATTTAAAACAAGATTTGTTTACCAATTCAAGAGGCATAAGGCTCTTTTACACAAGGCCCTAATCCACACCCCTGACTGATGCCATAATACATTTCTGACATCAGTCAAAATATAATAATCCCAGTCTGTGGAGATGGCAGATTTTTGCCACAAGTTTAGAATTTTTAATTTCATATACATATTTTTTTTCATATTTTGTAGAGAAACTATTCAGAATTGATTTAAGACATAAATAAAGAGGAAAATCGGTGAAAAACAAAATGGAGGCTAACACAGACAGGGTTTTGAGCAGCATTTTGTTTCTATAGGTACTTGTTATGGCCAGTGATGGAAACCCCGCTCCCTGTAGGTAGTCTATTCGGCTTGATTATGGTTAAACCTCACATAAATCCATACCTTGTGTAGTCATGATTATGAATAAATCCTTAATTAGTCATATTGGTGACTTATTTTTTTAGATTTAATCAATACTGGATGATATACGCGTACGTACCTTTTGTGCCGCACTATCAATAGTCACCTTAAAACTCCTGAGTGAAAATACAAACGCTATTTGTTATATTTTGAAAGTCGTGACTCTTGATTATCTTATAGAAGATATGACCTCTACTATTTCATGTGAAACAGCACTTATAGAAGTTAGTCATAGTTTATCTTATGTTAAGTCCAAGTACGTACATAATTATTTTGTACCTTTTTCATACAAATCGCAGCAAACTGACCCAACCTATCTGACATTAAATTAGTGCAGTTGCCAAGGTAATTATCACCTTCCCAGCCAAAACCCAATCCCGAGTAACACTGGAACCATACCAACTAAATCACAACAGCAACGAAAAGTAGTGTTACTACAGTCTTTTCTAAGATGGAGGTTACGACCAACGCGCTGAAATTGTAAACTCCCTACGCCCTACTTGTCGAGGTGTAAACTCCCTACGCCCATCTCCTCTATGAAAGGAAATGAACAGTCATAAAATATGAAACTCTTGTTTCTTGGCAAATCACTGTCTCATAACAGCCAAAACAATATTAATTAATAGTGAAACAAACATATTTGAATATGTAGGCGTATACACGTCTGAAAAAGTTTACGACGTCATTTACTGTTATGTAAACAGTTTTGCCAATTTATTAAAGTAGATAGGTACAGCACCGAAATTACGACGGCATCAACAAGCCAACCTTCGTAATATTATGTTTTTGAATAGAAACTAGAAACCAAAATAAAATCTTCCCCTGTATTTTTGTTTGTTTATCCTGGGTGCCTACTACTGTTAAAGTTGACTTAAAATAAATATCGTCATCTTCCAGTCCTATCTTTTTTTTTCACAATGACCTGCGTTGCTGTTAACAAACCCCTCGAAACGCAGGTAATTGCGTGGTGCATTCGGCCAGCTGCGAACGGCCCGAGGGCTATTCGTCGGTGCAGTATACTTTGACGGTCCAGTCCTACCTACTCTAACTAACAAATAAACTATAACTGGTATTCTGCCGTCTTGCCGCTAGTACAGTACGGTTTCTATAAGACGCTCATGCAGCCGTGAGTCGTGAATGATATAAGCGGATGGTGACTGAATAGTTATCAGTCAACTCATCAGACGACAGTTTAACCATCACTCATTTATTTAACCATCATTACCTTGAGCGACAGCAAAGTCTACCGTCTAATGGACGGTTAAAGATAAAGATGCTACACGACGAAATTCACGAACGAAACATAAGAATACCTACGGTTTGATTCATATTCATTCGTTCAACAGCTATGCGATGATGCACTAATTGATTTATTTCTATTTACCAGGGACACGTGTCGCTCATGTTAATCACGTGTAAAATAGAACAAACAACTCTCATATCGGGTACTCTTTGTTATCATGAGTAAAGTAATTATGTAAGTAGGTATATCAAGTCCTTAGCGCCTCTTGGCTGCGAGCCCAAAATGTCAACATGTGCCCACAGAACTTGTAAACAGCAACTGTTGAACAGTTATTTAGAAGATTTAAATAACGTATAGTCAGCTACAGGTCAAGTTAACCAAAACCGACAAGTTAATCCAAATCCAAGCTTTATGTTCCTTGAAATACGTTTCACAGTATATTGAGAAATATTTGTCAGTTTATAGTAACTTGCACTGCAGCAGAAGCTGCTATTCCATAAACTCTTTCTGTTATCTGTAGACCTAGTTTGTAATTACCTTGTTCATTAGTGTCTGTCTAATTAGATGATATTCCAGGTTCTTGAGTAAATACCTTTCAAAGCTAAAATTCAGTGATTTAGGTTTAATAAAAGGAATACGTAAGACACCATCTCCGTTTGTCTAAACGCTTCAAATTCACATTTTCCTAACTGGCTATGTTTTATTTTTTTTCATTTTCACAACTAGTTTTCTTACCAGTTAAGAAAACGGATAAAATATTCTTCTTACCTAACCAGTAAGAAAAAAGTAAATAAAAATTCTTCTTTCTTAGATGGTTGAGAAAAACGATTAAGAAAATGGAACAGTGGATAAAACCAGACTTTGCTGAGTGTTTTGCCGATTCTTCTCATACAAGGTCTCCCGCCGTAGATTTGAGAACCACTAGCATAGATTCTCGACCTTAACAAGTGATTGTAACAGCCTAGAAGCCATTCCACAATTCTATCAGATTATACTTTTACCTAAGATACGCTCCAAAATATTTAGCACAGGTTATAATATCTATTCAAAATAACAATAAATAATTTACAACTATGTTCCAGCAATGGCAAGGTGAATTAGATATGTGTAGATGATAAAAGCTACACAGTTTTCGCATATACTATTAGTTGCCTTACTGGTGCCATATTTTGGGGTTGTAACCCTGACGGACTCAGAATACGC
This sequence comes from Chilo suppressalis, assembly GCA_902850365.2. Taxonomy (NCBI): domain Eukaryota; kingdom Metazoa; phylum Arthropoda; class Insecta; order Lepidoptera; family Crambidae; genus Chilo; species Chilo suppressalis. Next base: position 10,248,535 of record OU963910.1, on the reverse strand, counting down.
CATTTGCAGCTGCTAACTGTCCTGCACCGATAATTAATAGCAGTTAGCAAGTTTCACAATCCATATAAGACAGTGCTAGTCTCTTAAAGGTTATCTCAATATGGTTGTGGACCATCCATGGTTTCAACAATTAGTTAACCTAATTGATCCCAAATGTGGCCTCATCAGGGTGTGTAGTCTTGGGAGCGATTTTTTGTGTATATTGTTACGTGTCGGGGTGGGGTTCGAAATTATATGCCAGTTCACGCTTGACAGTTCTTTATTCACCGCACAGTTCACACAATTAACACACAATGTTAATTACAAAACACTCACTAAACACTGTATTTCACTATACAAGTCTCTAAACAATCTCACTTGAACACTTTTGTTGCACTTAGATCGCCTTTGGATTCGCTCCGAAATCGCTGTTGAAACTCAACTGTCTCTGCGCGGCGCCTATCGCGCTTATATACGCCGATGGACGCATTCTAGAAAGTAGCTGTAAAATTGAGAATTACCTAGCACCCGCGAGTACGAAATACCTACTTATACCTACGCAGGTAACACGCATAACTTATAAACAAGTGCAGATGTCGTTGCACTTTCTCCCTTTTGGCGCACTGCATAAGGCTCATTTTAGAATGCCGCCTTACTCGACCTCTATCGCGACCCGCGGTGATCTGGCAAATTCGATCTCTAGCACTTTCACGGTTACGTTTCGAGAGCGTTTGTGACACTGCCCCCCTCTTAGACATACTCGTCCCGAGCATCATTGCTGCCGTGGTAAGGTGCCAGGCGATCGATGTGGATTATCTTGGGCTTTTTCCGATCTCCCTGTCTTATCCGATAGGTCACGTCGTTGATTTTCGTAATCACTTTATAGGGTCCTTCCCAACGGGGCTGAAGCTTCGGGGACTTTTCAATCCTTTTCTGTGGGTTGTGCAACCAAACGAGCTCTCCCTCCACGAAGCCTCGAGCGTCGGCATTCCGATCATACCTGCTTTTCATTTTCTCGCCAGATTTCAGGTTATTTTCACGCACGAGGTCACGAGGTGCGTTTCGTGCAACCTTCTTTGCAGCTCTGCGACGTACTCTACTACTGATTTGGAGGCAGCAGGAGGTGTTCCGGTAAGTAGGTCCACGGGTAAGCGCATCTCTCTACCGAAGTTGATTTTCGATGGAGTGAATCCCGTGGTATCATGCGCTGCGGACCCGTACGCCATCAGAAAGAGCGGAATGTAACGATCCCAGTCCCGTTGATGTTCTTCTACGACCTTCGCCAAATTATTTTCCAAAGTCTGGTTGAATCTCTCTACCATGCCGTCGGATTGTGGGTGTGCCGGAGTCGTACGCGTCTTATTTATTCCGAGTAAATTGCACATCTCCTGGAATAAGTTTGACTCAAAATTCCTTCCTTGGTCGCTGTGTAATTCCAACCGAACGCCGAATCGGCATACTACTTCTTCAACAAGCCTCTTGGCGACGGTTTGAGCCTCTTGGTTTGGTGTAGCAAATACTTCGGGCCATTTGGTGAAATAATCTTGAACCACCACAATGTAACGGTTTCCATCTTCTGTTTGTGGAAAAGGCCCAGCGACGTTAATGGCAATTCTTTCCCAAGGAGCGCCGACCTGGTAAAGCTGCATCTTCCCCTTGGATCTAGTACGAGGCCCTTTGACCGAGGCGCAAACATTACATTTCCTACACCAGTCCTCGACATCTTCTCGACAGCGCATCCAGTAAAGGCGTTCCCTCACTTTCACCAAGGTCTTCCTTATTCCCAGGTGTCCACCAGACGTACCATCGTGCACATGCCTTAAAACCTGAGATACTTTGCACCTAGGGCCCACCGTTTGAAGTGTCTGATCCTTACCATTTGGTGACTCCCATTTCCGATACAGCACGTCTTCTTGTAACAGAAGACTGTCCCATTGGGCCCAGTATGCCTTCGTGATTGGGCTTGAAGCGGATATGTCACTCCATGATGGTTTCCGTCCTTCACTTTTCCCCTTCATTATCAGCTGCAGGTCCTTGTCTTCCTTCTGCGCCCGAGATATTTCAGCTTTACTCCAGGATTCATCCAATTCTTGAGCTCTTATAACCTTCACTTCGTCTTTGTACTCGCATTTTAAACAGTGCTTACAATCTTCAGCACAAGGCCGCCTTGATAATGCATCAGCATTGGCGTGCGTCTTTCCGCTCCGGTGTTCTATTGCAAAGTTGAATTCTTGCAGCTGTTCGATCCATCTCGCCACTTGACCCTCAGGGTTCTTGAACTGGAGTAACCATTTAAGTGCTGCTTGGTCTGTACGCAGAGTGAACTCTCTTCCCAGCAAGTACTTATTGAAGTGTTGTAGGGTCTTTACAACTGCTAGAAGTTCGCGTCGAGTTACACAATAATTTCTCTCTTGCTTTGAAAGAGATTTGCTGAAGTAAGCGATAACAGCTTGTTGTCCATTTTGTTCTTGTGACAGTATTCCGCCGATTCCAGTATTACTAGCATCAGTATCCACAATGAATCTTCCTTTTCTTCGTGGATAGCTTAGGATTGGTGCAGAACAAAGTAAATCCTTTAACTTCGTGAAAGAAAGCCGGCAATCTGTGTCCCACACGAAGTTTCTTTTCTCTTCCGTGAGACGATGTAATGGCCTGGCTATCTCAAAGAAGATCTTCACAAATCTGCGGTGGTACGCACATAGGCCTAGAAAAGCTCTCACTTCAGTCTTATTTCTCGGTGTTGGCCTTTCCTGCGCAGCTTTTACCTTTTCAGGATCAGTTATGACACCCTTGTCAGATATTATGTGCCCCAAGAAGGCTACCTCTTTCTTGAAGAACGCGCACTTTTCTGGATTGAGCTTCAGGTTTGACTCGCGGAATCTTCTGAATACTTTCTCTAGATTCCTCCAGTTTCCGTGAAGCTGCGTCCCATAACGATCACATCGTCCAGGTACACCAGACAGGCATCCCCCAATAACCCCACCAGCACACGTTCCATGAGTCGTTCAAAAGTGGCTGGTGCGTTGCACAATCCGAAGGGCATGACCCGAAACTGCCACAGCCCTTTTCCAGTACCAGTAGTGAATGCAGTTTTCTCTTTATCCTCTGGGCGAAGTTCCACCTGCCAGTAGCCACTCTTCAGGTCAACGGTGGAGAACCACTTCATGCCTCCCAACATGTCCAATATGTCGTCAATACGAGGCAATGGATAGCTGTCCTTCTTGGTCACATTGTTGAGCATCCTGAAGTCCACGCAGAACCTGGTGCTGCCGTCTTTCTTCTTCACCAATACTACTGGAGAAGACCAGGGGCTAGTTGATTGTTCGATGACCTTATCACGTGACATCTTCTCAATCATGTCCCCTTCTTCCTGTTCTCTTGCCAGAGGCACTCGTCTAGGTCTTTGTTTGATAGGCTATGTATCACCGGTGTGGATTGAATGCTTGACAAGGCCAGTCCTCCCAAGGTCATTTTCTCCATTTGAAAAGATGTCCTTGTAGTCTAATATTAGTTGCTTGGCTTCATTATACAAGTTAGGTGGCAAACTTGTCTTCATTTTCTCCAGTAACGGATTCATGTGCCTCGTTGAAGGTGGTTCTCTACAGCATTCTTGAGTTCTTCTCATGTAGTCTACACCTGCGCATCGTCCGATGACCGTGTTCTTCCATAACTGTATCTTAGTGTTGCTAGTGTTTACGATTTTTACACTTGCCCCTCTCTTGGTCATGATCAAGGTTCTAGCCGTGATCCAACTAGGGTGACTCCCGGTATCTTCTACTACGACACATCGATTCAGTGACGCTCCTTCCGGAAACTTGACTTCTACCAATGTCTCTGACCTCGCTGGTAGGGTAACCGTTCTGACGTTGTAGAGCACTGGTGGAGGGTTTCCTTCTAGAAATATTTCTTGATCTGGAAAATTCAATACTCCTCTAGCGATATCCACCACACACTGCTGTGATCGTAAGAAGTCCAGTCCGAGTATACAGTCGTCCGTTATGTTAGCGACCACACTTTGTCTGTAGATTTTGTCTCCTAGTTTCAATGTGATATCTGTCACTCCCAGGACGGTCACTGGCTAGCCTGTAGCTGTTTGCAATTAACACGTAGATCTTTTACCTTGCCACATAATTGTACGCTTGAGAAGTTCCGGCCGTACGATAGTTTTCGATGCCCCTGTGTCAATTGTAAATTGTGCAGGCATGCCGTTTATTTCTCCTGCGGTTACGAGACTATTTCCATCACATGCCTGTGACACTCGTACTGTGGGGGCTAAATGAAGTCCAGCCAGTGCCCGTCCGGCAGCCGCAGTTGACATCGCCCGGTTTCTCCGCTGGACCGGACAGTTAGTCCTGATGTGCCCTCGTTCTCCACATCCATAGCACATTGGTCCACCTCGAGGCTTGACTCTGCAACAACTTCTCGCACTCTGTGTGTCTTGTAGTCATTGCGTACTGCTTCTACCTCCAGGGCGTGCGCTAAAGCAGCTTCCAGAGTCGTGTGATGTGCCAATCGAACGGCCGCTCTTACTTCGTGTTCTCTTATACCATCCACAAAAGCTTGAACTACAATGTCTTCTATGGATGTTTTACTGGACGCATAAGCGCGACGCACCAATCGTTCACTCTCCGTAGCCCACTGCTGCAATCCCTCTCCTGGTTTCTGTGACCGTTCTTTTAGTTGCGCTCGATACACATGTTCTAGGTGTTTATCCCCGTAACGAGATTCCAGAGCTTTGAGGAGAGTTTCCAAACTTCGTTGATCGGCTGGTACATTTTCCAATATCAGAAGAGCATCCCCCCTGAGCGCAAGAGTGAGTGCGGTCAGGGCATGTTCGTCCTCCCAGCCGTTCCCTTTGGCTACGACTTCAAATTGGTGTCTGAATGCCGTCCAAGAAGTTGTACCATCAAACGCCGGTACTTTAAATTTAGGTGCCGTGGTACCCGTGGTTGCTATGGCGGTGCTGATGACCTTGGTTTTTTGAAAGTCTCTTAACATTTTCTCATGGACCTGTAGAGTCTCCTTGCATTCGCGTATGCTCTCCTGGTGTTTGTCTAGGGTCTCCTGATGTTTGCTGGTACGACTCTTTACGCATTCTATTTCGTCTTGGATGCCGCACAAAGTTGTCTTGAATGCTTCAAATTTCGAGTCAATAGCAGCCTTCACGTCCTCCTTGACGTCCTTGAGCGCTTGTTGTTGACTTTCCATAGCTTGGCGTTGACTTTCCATAGCTTGTTGTTGACTCTCCTTAACGTCTTTGATAGCCGCCAACAATGTCAATAAGTCGAGTAGTTGTAGCGGCAACACCACTGTGGTGAGCAGTCTGTGGTATGCTTGAATCTTCATCAGGCGCCGCTACTCCCGACTCCCGCGAATGGTCCATTACGGCCTGCCGCCGAGTGCGTACGCATTCGCTTCCGTCGCGCGGTGTGACTGGCATGTCACTTCTGTCACCAGTTGTTACGTGTCGGGATGGTGTTCGAAATTATATGCCAGTTCACGCTAGACAGTTCTTTATTCACCACACAGTTCACACAATTAACACACAATGTTAATTACAAAACACTCACTAAACACTGTATTTCACTATACAAGTTTCTAAACAATTTCAAACTCAACTGTCTCTGCGCGGCGCCAATCGCGCTTATATACGCCGATCGACGCATTCTAGAAAGTACCTGTTAAATTGAGAATTACCTAGCACCCGCGAGTACGAAATACCTACTTATACCTACGCAGGTAACACGCATAACTTGTAAACAAGTGCCGATGTCGTTGCACTTTCTCCCTTATGGCGCACTGCATAAGGCTCATTTTAGAATGCCGCCTTACTCGACCTCTATCGCGACCCGTGGTGATCTGGCAAATTCGATCTCTAGCACTTTCACGGTTACGTTTCGAGAGCGTTTGTGACAATACATATATGACGTACGTTTATCACCTATATGTTGTCGAATTTTATGATCTATTATTCCCCAAGGGTATATCTAGCATAAGGATAATCTATATAATGACGTACACATTTTCAATTTTGTTTAGAAATTTGTACATCTATATCTTTGAATAAAAAAATCAATTGCTGTTCGTTAGTCTCGCTAAAACTCAAGAACGGCTGAACGGATTTATCTTATCTTGGTCTTTAAATGTTCGTGGAGGTCTAGGGAAGGTTTAAAAGGTGAGAATAATAATTATATAAAGTAATTCATTATGTATAATACAAGCCTGAGAACAAAAACTATAGTCTGCCTACACTACAGCTCTACACCGAAGCGAAGCGAGGGCGGGCCACTAGTTACGAATAAAAATTCCCACGTAAAATTGAATAGAGAGTGACGCAATAGCACTTTAATCATACAAAATGATGTAAACGTTTCGCTAGTTATCTTTATTATTAGAATATTTGAGTGTTTATTTGACTTTATCTAACACCGAACTGCTTTTCATTTGACTTGTCTTTTTGTTAACATCATAGAAAATAAAAGGGACGATTTTATTGCATCTAAAATTCACATTGACCTACTTTTTGTTACAGAAAATATATCAGCCGAATGGTTAAATTTGAGATTTAAGAATTTGGCTCTTACAAATGATGTGATCCACCTACTAGAAACGTTGCGGTATGTTTTTAATTCTTCGCCCTAATCGATTAACACGATATTATGCAGAAATATTTTAGACCATTTTAATAAGGCTGAAGTAAAATAGTCATTAACTTTTAAATTGAGTCACATAATATTTCTTCATGATAATATATTTATATATATCATATATATTTATATTTTACTTAAGAGTTATAAACATATAAATAGTTTCGATACAATATAGTAAACAATAAGAGCAAGTATTTCATGATCTTGAAAATGCGTCTCCTATTTGCATGTTTACTGTATCAGCTAAGAAACTATCTCATTACTGTTTCGCTGTGAAAAGTTGTTTTAATCAATAATTATGTTTACAATTATTCACTTACGTTTTTGTTATTTTAGTAAGAGTTTTAGAATCAACAGGGCCAACTTGAAATTATTCAATAGTGAAAGCAGTTCGTGTGTCCGAAACAAGCATCCTTTGGAACAACTTTTCCAGTCTATAATGTTTGCATGGTGTTATGTGGTACACTTCACTGTTCTCTTCATATTGGCTGTCTGTTTAAGTGAAACTGATTTATTAAACCAAGTTTGAAACAACCGTTCTTTGTGAGCTCATTAACTTTGAACATATCACTTCATACATTTCACTTTTACTTAATTTTCACTACTTTCCAAAGTACATACCTACATCATGATAAAATTGCATCAGCATGCCACATAATGCTATGACTTATCGTTTTTGTACTGATTTTTAGAATCTTTCATTAAAGTCGGCATCAACGTGTTCTGGAGGCATTTGAAAAAAAATCATGAATATAATGCAATACTTACTGTTGCTCGAAATGCTTTCGCAGTTCAGTTGATCTGACTTTGAACGCATGTTGCTAATAAATTACTTGTTTTTCAACAGTTCAGTTGTTGCTCATCGAGTGACTAAACTCGGGGCGCCGCGTGCGCAACACTTAGGTTTGAATTGTATTTGTAAAATGTGTGAGGGAGTACATCATGGAGAAGGTAAACCATTACCTCAAAAATTTAAAAATAACTATGGAGATACTTTTCTTTTATTAATTATCAAATAAGACCCATGTGCTTTTAAATTATTTCTAATTGTAAAAGCAAATTGCGAAGCAATGAAAATATCTCCATTGTTTCAGTAAGTCAATGCTAAAAAAATGAAGTGTTATGTTGGCCTCTAACTTTTAATAAAAGAAACAGTAAAATCATATTGGGAGTCTACTGTATTTACAAAAAAAATCACAAACTCAGCTAAACACTTTACTAGTTTTAAGATTAATTTATATGCAATTTTTAGGGATACAATTTTGTTTCTACGAATTGCATATGAATATTTTTCTAACCCATCATTCATGACATCAATACAGGAAACCAAATGATCTTGCATGTTTATACATATATATAAGTTAAATAACTATCTTTTAAGTAATCCCTGCTGATAATAATATAGGTACAAAAAATGCTAGTGGCGTCAAATTTTCCCTTCCGTGTGCAAGGTCATTTGCCTCGAGTTACTTGTGTGCTGAGTTACAGCATTACTCGGAGCTGAAAATAACGAAAGGCTGGTCGATGAATGTGGTACAGGGAGGATTACCTTCTCGGTCTGATCACGAACGGGCCCTCGCGAGCCCAGTGGCAGAAGATCGAACGACTGGGCCTCCGCAAGTACTTCGACTGCGTGCTCGTCTCCGGAGACCTGCCTTGGGAGAAACCGGACCAAGAGATCTTTTTGGAGGCTTGCAAGATGCTGAGCGTAGAACCTAGAACTTGTATCATGGTTGGAGACAAACTGGAAACAGATATCAAAGTAATTATTATTGCATATTATTTAAAACGTAATTACACAAAAAATAATCTGAATTAAAAAATATACAGGTGTCAACGATATTAATAAATACACCACCTCCGCTCAAAATGTGTCCCAGTCAAGAAGTGCTTGAACTCCACTCAAGCACTTCTTGGTTCATAGTCACGCGCAGACCGTCGAAAAGTCGACGTATCGCAGAGCTCCGTGAAATAATGCAAAAAAACACTTTTAGTATGTAAAGTGTCGTTTTTTCGACAGGTTTCTAATCCTTGTTTGTTAATATAAAGTTTTCAAGAAAGAAGAAGTCATTACAGTCATCTTGACATTAGCAGAAATCTTTTACGGACGGTTAGGGTGATGAAGGATCTTGGTGTAATCATGGATTGCGCTTTGGGGCACATATCGATGCAGTAGTTACTAAAGCAGCACGTATGTTAGGATTTTTGAAACGCAACACAAAGATATTTAAACTGGTTTCGACTAAAATTGTTTTGTATAATGCGCTAGTCCGGAGCCATCTTAAATATGCTAGTTTGGTGTGGTCTCCATTTTATGCAGTGCATTCTCAGCGAGTTCAAAGTATACAACGTTCTTTTACAAGACACTTGGCATTCTTTTCTCAAGGCATTTCTCATAGATCCTGTTACGATCAGCGTTTGAATTTTTAAAATGTAATGTGTATACCCTGCGAGACCGTCGTAAACTTCACGACATGATATTCTTATATAAAGTTGTAAACAACGGTCTCACTTGCGAAGATCTTTTATCACGCATTGCACTTAATGTGCCACACGCTGTCCCGCGATTTCCTATCACCAGACAATTTTATACTACACGCTGTCGCACTAATATTGGTCTGTCCTCTCCAATAGTTAGAATGTGTAACGAGTACAACATATTAAATGGTATTTCGGGCGACCTCGACATCATGCACAACTCCTTGCTCTTTTATTTCTGGAGTGTTGAAATCGCTCGCCAAATAAATTAATTTTAATTGTACCCAATGTTTATTTTGACTAAATTTGATTTCGCTTGACTGTATTCTTTTCAAATCAAAATCAAAATTAGAAATTTTGATTTTAATTATAAATTTGTTCTTTTGCTATATGATTGTAATTGTTGACGTTGATTAAGACAATTAAAAACGTTGTACCTACATGCCTTTAATGGGGTACACATCAGGTACTATTTTTGAGAATTTTGTATTTGTTTTTTTATGTGTATGCTGTTGGCGTGGCTAATAAATAAATTTAACGCATTTGAAGCAAATTTTGTTCTAATACTTACTATAAACTAATTTAATAGAAAATATTTGTGATATTCAAATGCATATATAGCCGTCTCTTTTCCTCGCGGTCCGTACCTGCTATATTGCTAACAGCGCATTCAGAATTGCGCGTAGATTCAAAGAAATAAGTTCTATATTCTTCCGCATATAGTAAAAGGTCGTAAAATTTAACGAGCTTGCATTTCGAACTGTCATAACTCTGACGCATGCGCTTTAATTAAGACCTTATATAGTATGCATTAAAGGTGACTTTCAATGTTTAAATAATGCCTTATATTATTTTTGACAACACAATCATCTTACGAAGCTCCGTGGATCGTCCAATGTACCTTTTGGACAGGATTCGGGTATGATTTTGTTCGTGTTGGTGTAACTAGCATACCTAATTAATATCGTTGACAGGTGTATAAAACAATGGAACAGCTGGTGAAATGGCATGAAGAATTACATTTGAATGGTTAAAAAAGATTTTCTTAAAATTTCCTTTCCGTTTTTATGTTGTTAACATCTTAAGTTAAATTAAAATATTTTATTTAACTTGAACGTAAGTCCACGTAAGTCAATTAGTACTTTATCAATATCTTCAATTATCTTTATTAATTACTTGCCGGATTTACTTACCTATATTGGAAATGCGTTTTATTTTCGATACACAATGGCTCATATAATCACCTGTCCCATTGTTTTGTATCCTATAAAACACCACGTAATACAACATCACCAATCCCCTTAGAGTCGTAATTTAGCTTGTTGTTGAGTCAGTCAGTATATCAGTCACTGCATCGACTGTCGCTGTATCGAAAACGCTTTATCGAAGATAATGAATTGACAGTACACTAAATTGATGGTACGCTACATCGACAGTACACCAAATCGATAGTACGCTGCATCGAATTGTGTTCTTTACTATTAATTACAAACATAGCATTCATGTTCTAGTTATCTTCCTGTTTTATTTTTTGTCTAATGGCTCAATGAGGGTGTTTATGAAAATTTACGACACCAGCTGGCGCCACAGTGACGTGAGTAAATGGATCCATAGACTTAAAAGAACATATGCGTTTTGACGGATGAGTAAACCTTCGTCTCAGTACTGCCATCTGGTGCCCGTCATTCCAGAAAACCCTTTATTACTCGAATTTAGGCATCCGAAGCAATATTGACACTGCAGTACGAGCTGGAAGTCTGTGTAGGGTAACCAAAACGAAAACTACCCGAAAACGGGCGTTCTCGACTCCGTTCATTTACACTTAGTCGTTTACCCGAATTCTTTTGGCCATCGTATTCGGGCTAACGACCTAGTGTAATTGAGCCATAACATAAATGAAGATGCGACCTCTAATAATATTATTCCAGGGTGGCAAGGAGGCAGAACTAGGAGGCACAGTGTGGATTCCACTGCAGAAAGACGAAGAATCATCCGACCTACCAGACTTTACAATTGAAAAAGTAACAGAGCTGCCAGAGGTGTTACCAAACTCTCCTAAGCTAAAGCGATCGGTTGCTAAAGTTTGTTGATAATTGTTAAACTTTATGTTAAGTTGGACAGTCTCGATTAGTCTGGATCTGAAACTTTATTTTGATTACAGCATTACCTTAGAGTAATTTAAGATTTATTTACATAATGGTGTCAATTCTGGCGTGATTCTCTAAACTTAAAACTTAATTTAAGGTCAGTCTCACCTTTTCATTCTGTATAGAGAAGGACAAGGATGCACTGTTGTCAAATTTAAGTTTAGCTTTAGAGAATCATGCCAGAATCGACATCAATACTTAGGTATAATAAACTTGTTTTTAATTGTTATTAAAAAGAAATATATGATCTTCTTATTATCAGTATTTAGTACATTTCATGGGATCAGTTTATGTTATACCTAACTATAGGTAAATGTGCCACTTATTAATTAGTTACCACTTTGACTTGTTTAATATATGAACATAAATATTTTATCAGTTAAGTACACCACAGGTTATCCATAATTAATTTTTTATACTTCATAATAATTGATTAGAGATTTTATTTACTTATTGTAAATACTAAACAAATGAATCTCTTTTTGCTTGTACAAAGTTGGAATTATTATTTTTACTTCTAACTGCATAAACACTACTACATATTTTGACAGAATTGCAACTTTAAGTGATTGCAAACAAGTAAGTGATGAGTTAAAAATGAGAGTTATGAATATGTAAAGTATTTTTATATGAGATTCAAAATACCTATTTTATGAATGTGTTAGGTGATATGTCATATTTTTATTACTCACATCTATGTATGTAAATAAGAAAATATTATTGTATTCTTAGAAAGTATTGTGGGAGGCTTTCCTTATTTTTTTTATTCTGTAGTTTTTCTCAAGACTGTTCAATGTGATATTGATATAAGTAGATTGTATTGTTGATCTTCACTATGCTGAAAATAATATATTATTGTAGAGTTCAAATTCCTATGAAACACAATTCCTCATTGTTTAGCTTTGTAGTTGCATTTTCTAGGTATTATCCAAAAACATAAGCAGACTGGTCCATGTAGAAAAAACTTGACAAAATCACAAATTAGTTTTCTAGGTAAAGACAAAGTATTCACTTATTTTTTATCAAATTTAGCTTGGTTCAACTCATTTTCTTAGAATAGTGTACTTGGTTTTAGCACTAGTTATGTGACTAGGTGCCATAATGATTGCCACATTAGTATAAAAGAAACTAATGGTTGTAATGAATATTTTTGAAATAAAATATGAAAATTATGAAGTTTTTTACTTCATTTACACAATAACAAAATATCAGTATTTTATATCAACAACACTAGTTACTAAACCTATTCTATATTAATAATCAACCTAGTACAAAATCAGCACTACGCTGTCCTTAGCATCTTTGCTTCTCGTTTTTCTTGTAACAGTTTCTTTTGTTCTTCTACTGTTGTTTTTCTTTCCTCCAAAAATTCAGCATATTCCTGTAAGGTCAAAATATTAAGATAATAAAATAAAATACAAAATTAATAAATCCCTGAGGCCATTTGGATAAAATAATCTATTCACCTTGGCATCCAACTCCTTGACTACTTGTATTCCACATGTCCTTGCAGTTGCTAAAAGCATTACACATATTTCCTTCAAAGGCTTCCATTCAAGTGTTGGATCTTGCGATTTGATTTTAGCTATTTCATATAAGTGCTTCAGTGTTATCTTTCCACATATCTCTTTAACTGAAAATGTAAGATATTATAAATAAATAAGCTAAATCAATACCAATAATAGGGGTGATGACGGGGTACAGTAAACGAAATTCTATTTAGTTCGTCAGTTAGATGATCAAAAAATAATGGACACATATTTTTTCTTTGGACAATCAACCAAAAAATGACATAGTTATAGCGCATAGTCAAAGTTTGGGAGTAGGGGCTTGTGACTTCACTTTTGAGTGAATTTTCACTTATAAGTGTACACAAACATGACGTCATGCGACTTTTCAAATCAATATATCTCTGCAATGTTCATATTATGTGAAAAAAGCGCGTCCAATACTTTTTGATAATCTACCTGATAAACGAAGAAAAAAAAATTTAGTCATCATCCCTATTATAAAAAGTCTGAATTTAGACTGAAAAAGTGGTATTTCCAATTAGAATAAAGTCTTTATATTTTTTATATCTTGCACAGTTTATTGGTTGCTGAATAATTGTCATGCAAATAATAGTCAAATAAAATTTTAATAATTATTTTAGATAGATAATGTAACAATATACAAACAAAATACAGATACCACATTAGTGAAGTTGTAAAAATATATGTTATTTATTACTGAAGTAAAAATATGCTTACCAGGTTCCATAGCACCTCTATTAACACCAGCAGCCTGCATTAGGAAATAAGAAGCTGGTGGTTGATGAATAACAAGTTCATATGAGCGATCAGAATTTACTTTCACTCTAGTTGGTAGTGGTATCCCTGGTTTGATATTGGCTGTACGTTCATTGAAATCTTTACAAAATGCTGCTATATTTATGTTCCTCTGAAAGATCAAACCGTAAGATTATAAAAACATGTTGTAAATTATGATAAAGCAAGAGACAGGTCACACTTTTCTATCAATGTGTAGATGATAGTGATAAATTGGATGGAAGTAATAAGTATTTTATATTGAGATGCTACATACAAACTAAGGTTATTGCTTTCAAATATTACCTGTCCGAGCATAGGGCCTAAAGGAGGGCCAGCAGCAGCCATACCAGCTGGAATATTAGTTCTTAACTTTGAGCTATGATCTATTTTTTCAGCCACTTTCTTCATAGACTTTAACCGAGCGACTGATTTAGACATATTTAGCTGAAATCAGAGATTAGCAAGAAAAATAAATAAATATAACCTCCTCAAAGCCGATCGGTGAGTGGAAGGGGGAGGGGTGTTTTTTTTAATATTCTACCTTTTTATGGGAAGGCAAGACAAGGAGAGAGGATTGCAGATGATTGCTTTTTTTTTAACGTTCTCCCTTTTTAGGGAACAATGCCCAATATTGGTGTGACTAATCCTAATGTTTCTTGGAGAGTTTGGCACGAAATGCATCGAGTCAGCTATCTCGATAAGATTCTGTGAGGTAGTCAATACTACAATAAAATTCTCATGTCCACATAACCGAGGTTGCTTTCCAATTACAGCATTATAGCGCATTATGCGGCATAATGCTTAGCGTTGAGTGTTCCAACCAGTGTTGCCAGTACCTGCGTCGTATTTCGGACGATTCGGAATCTGAAAAGGGACGATTTTTAGACCTGCAAAAATATATTTATCTTAGGTGTTGTGTTGTGACGCGATCTGCTTCATACATTTAGTACGGTTAGAAAATTGTGTGTCGCGATGTCTCGACAGCGTTCAGAAATCAATATATCTTTATTCAAATTGGATGTATAGTAGAACTCTTTTGAATCGTCCAAATTTTTTTTCCCTGCCACTCGTTATTGGACATATTTTTTAGCTGCGGAGAAAAACGAGCGAAATAAGCTCCACAACATTAAAAGTATAATGTAACAACATTTACAAATCATTATGTTGTTACAACGTCAATACAATCATGATGTATTTAATACAGAAAACCTGTTGGAATGATTGGAATAGTTCATATGTTGGAAGGCCAAAGGAGAAGATCTTCCTCCGAGCTGGATGATGGTAGCTCGGGGGCCGCGATCCGACTGATGTTGGTCGGGCATCGTATATATGTAGAGTTAGCCTCCGAATTTCATTTGCGCGATGTAGGCTTCCATTCTAATATTGATCGCAGTGCAGGTAACGCCATCTCTTGAGGATGGTGAGTAATGATTTCCTACATCCGTTGTATATATGTGGGGCATATAGATGTCGCCGCCACATCACTCCCCTCCGAGACCGGAGGTCGATGGTCAATATTTTTCAGCAGTCAGTGCGTCAGTCGAGCTTGCAAGTGCCAGTGTGCTGCAGGATGCCCCAGTCTGCGGTGAGTCGAGACGGGTGGGGTGAAGGCGCGTCGCCAGTGCTGCAGAGTTGCTCCAGTCTACGGTGAGTCGAGACAGGTGGAGTGTGACGGTGGGTCCGAGCTACTGGTGTGCAGGGCTGCCACGCCGGTGTGCTTGCGGCCGACAAGTGAGGTACCGGTCGTGGGCTGCGGAGACCAGGTCGAGATGATGCCGTCGAGTGCTGCCGAAGGTCCAGGAAGCGTTGTTGAGAGCTGCGATGGAACCTTGAGGCTGATGCTAGCTTGCTGTGTGACTGCTGATGTTGCTTGACCTGATGAGGAAGGGGTATGAGGATTGATGGCTACGCTGCGATGATTGAAGGTTGCTTCTTGCTGCTGCTGTGCTCAGTCGAGGGTCACCAGTGTTGGAAGGCCAAAGGGGAAGATCTTCCTCCGAGCTGGGTGATGGTAGCTCGGGGGCCGCGGCCCGACTGATGTATTTAAAAAGAAAAAAACGAAGATTAATAAAATTAAAGACTGGCTGTATGGGTTTTGTTTCCTTTGCCTTCCCTGAAAAGGGAGAATCTTAAAAATAATGTCAATTTGACTTGACATCACCATCGTTGTCTTGTCTGTACTACATCCCAGAAAATTTTTGCGATCAAGTGATTTTTAGAAACACTCCTAGTTATTTTTTTTTACATTAATTTCAGATTTAGAAAGGATATTATGTTCATATTTTCTAACACTATTCCATAACATCTAATAAATGTAATTTTTTTGCAAAATTATGCAGTTTTTGTGCAATCGAGATATTTGAATCTGTGCAATATGTGGTCCTTTTTCTCCCGAGACCCAACAAAAGATTTTCCATTTGAAGTAGGGGATCCAGTTCGTGGCTTAGAAGATAGATCCGTTTGGTCTTTGCATAAGGGAAAGAAAAGAGGCACTCAGGATGAAGTATCAATTTTTTTGTTTGATGTTCAAAAGAATTCAGAAACCTTATTTGACATAGCAAAGGCCGCTCTGAAGAAACTAAAGACTATGAGACACCCTAGCCTTTTACATTACTTAGATAGTTGTGAAACTGAAAAATGTTTATATGTAGCTACTGAATATGTAGAACCCCTAGTAACTCATATTGAAGATATGAAATTGGAGGGACAACAAAAGGAACTTTTCCTTGCATGGGGAATTTTCCAAATCACAGTAAGTAAAAAATTTGTGTTTTAATATTATTTTTAATTTCTACTAATCAGATTGAAATCCTTTAAAGTTAGAAGAAGAAGATCAAGTTGCCATAAAATTTAGCTTTTTCATTTATAATTTTTATTATTTTTAAAGCATGTAACTGCTTGATGTTTAAATCTAATTTTTCATTTGTTTATTTTCAACTTCTTGTCTTTCAACTGACTTTTTTCTAACTGTTATACTTAATACCAATAATTGAAACCCTGAATCACTATATTTCTAAAGAACATTATTCCTAATATTTGAAGCCCGAATGCATGCTATCCCTTATAACTTTAGAATTGGTATTATTTTTCTGGTTATGGTCAGTCACAACACTAACCTAACCTAGTGTGAAGTATCACCACTTGGGCCCTGGAAGTACAGTTTAGCTCGCCTCAAAGTTATTAATTAGTTATGTTATAGGTCTAAAGTAATTAGGGATAGCGTGCATTTGGGCTATAAATATTAGGAATAATGTTCTTTAGAGATATATAGTGATTCAGGGTTTCAATTATTGTTATTAAGTATAACAGTTCTTTTTCTATTTTTCATTTTAAGGGTATAATTTTAAGCACAATTAAGTTCTTTTAAAATTTATTGTTTTTAAGTAAACCTTTCTTTTAGATATATTGAAGACAGTAGTATATTGTTATAAGGCAAATTGGGGATCGGTTTACCAAGATATACCATTCTTTAAGATAGCCAACACAACAAAAAGTTACCCATTTCATAGAGAGAACTTAAATTTTCAAATTCCCTCCAAGAAATGGATATCTTGCAATGCAAATGAAATGTGTATCTTTTTGTGCAATCAAAGTTCAATTATTATTATTTTTAAAGTGTTATGCTCTATTGAGCCCCAGAGTGGGACTATAGTCAATATACAAGTACTATGATGAATTTCATATTATATATGAAATTTCTGTCACATGCATGGTTGAATTATAAGAGTTTTTAGTATCTATGAACAAATAAGCTTTTACAAATAATTAATATTGTGCAATAACCTTGTTTAAGATTATTGTAACAACACATAAATATAGCTTTAACACAAAATTATACAATACAAAAGTATCAGCAAATATAACTTTGGTTTCTCATTTTAAAATAAGAAATAGGCCCAGTTTACGCATGATTCACAGTGTACTGTTGTCATGCTTTTTACAGAATGAAAAGGAGAGACTATTGTTAAATTTAGTTTTAGGTTAGAGAATCAAGCCTAATGTACGTTTAACTATCAACTATGTTTAGTCACAGATATCAACAATATGTCTCAATTAAGACTTGTGAAACTACCAGAATTGCTTAACAAACAGATATTTTTACTTTCGGCCCAGGTAGACTCAAAAGTGGAAAAAAAAGATTCCTAAATAAGACTAAATGGATAAAATGTTTCATTGTTTATTTGCTGAAATTAACTTTGATATGGCAAGTTATTTCTTTTGCAGAGAGCATTGTCATTTTTGAATAATGATGGCAACATGAAGCACAACAATGTTTGCCTATACTCAGTTTTTGTGACACTAGCTGGTGAGTGGAAGCTTGGTGGGTTTGAGTTCCTCACTGCCCAGAGTCAGGACTCCTCTAACCCTTTACCCATCAAGATATTACCTGCTCTTGAAATTTATGACCCTCCAGAGAAAAAAGATACCAGCAAATTGAAAGCTGTTACGAAATGGTAAGTTTGTAATGAACCATGACATTATGTATTATTTACCAGTATTAAAGTTGCTTGGTATATAAGAAGATCTTTGTATTTCTGATAAAAATTTTGAGTTAATAAGGCATTTATTGATAAAATTTAATCATAGAAAACTTGAATGTTTTCGTGCATTAAAATTATTTTAATAAAAAATAATAATAAATGCCTAATAATAATAATCAGATTCACTTACACCAAAATTCTTATATATATTTGATTACAAACAATGAAATGAAATGAGGTGGTTAAAACAAGATTAAAGTTTTTTTTAAGTATGTTAGCGTAAGTGGCACTTTACTAAATTTATTAATAAAAGGAAATATAAAAATAGTATGGATATTTTTATGAAAGTATTTTCGAATATTTCAGTTCGACAGATATGTGGGGCTTGGGCTGCCTCATATGGGAAGCATTCAATGGTCCATTAAAGAACCAACCAGCATTAAAGACCGTAGATCACATACCCAAGCAACTGTGCACACTGTATTGTGAATTAGTTAGTGCAAATCCAGCTTCTAGACCCAACCCAGCTGATATTATAGCTAGGTATGTTGACATATTATGTAGAACAAAAATCATTAGAAATAAGTTCAAGATTGAAATATTACAGTAACTTACTCAATAGGCTATTTGACAGTATGAAAAATAAATTACTAATTGTTGGCATCTGTATTTAATATGAGTATTGGCAGCGATTTTACTATTCTGAGAGAACAAATAATCAATAATTTTTGTAAAAGATCATTAAATAAATATGATATCTTTGTGCTATGTTTACTAGATAGACAACACTTGGGATTGGCAAAGACTATAATGACGTCACACGCTAAAACATGTCAATGTAACATTACATTGTGTCGTTTGACATTTTGATGGCAGTTGTATGACATCACATATTAGTGAGACAATAAAATGTCCACAGAAACGTTTTAATGCCAACTTAAAAATGGAATTTTGGATTTAGTTTTTTTACTGAAATACACAAGAGAATGATGAATATTCTAATATTACTTTTTATGGACTCTATAAACATTAGTAAAGAAGGAGAGATCATTTTCTAAAATTTGTCATTTACCCTATTGATAGTCACACTGTACTTGTAAAAATATTCAAACCTTGGATATGATCCTGACTAAATGACTCAAGTCCAGCAATAATATTTACAGTGTTAATATCTGTACCCTACACCCTATTTAATTAACAGAAACATACTAAACAAACTTATTATTTCTGAAAACGCCTTTATATGTTCTTTCTCATTGACTAAACAGTCTTTAATTAAGGTCAAAAAATACAAGCTATTATTTTTTTATCAAAATAGTTTTTTTTTACAACTCTACCTG
Source organism: Chilo suppressalis (assembly GCA_902850365.2). Classification (NCBI taxonomy): domain Eukaryota; kingdom Metazoa; phylum Arthropoda; class Insecta; order Lepidoptera; family Crambidae; genus Chilo; species Chilo suppressalis. Next base: position 10,229,151 of record OU963910.1, on the reverse strand, counting down.
AGTTATTGCATAACGGTCTTCATGACAATGTAACCAGGTTCAATTAAAACTATTGTGATGAGCTTTTATTTTATTAACATGTTTGTCATTTCAGATGTCGCAAATTGGGTGGTTACTTCAAAAATGATTTGATTGATTCAATGTTGTTCCTAGAAGAAATACAGATTAAAGATAAAGTTGAAAAAGGGAAATATTTCTCTACTCTGACTGGATATTTAGATAATTTTCCTGAGGCTGTTTGTGTACATAAAATCTTGCCACAGCTACTCACAGCTTTTCATTATGGAGATGCAGGATCAGCTGTCCTCCCACCTATGTTTAAGGTTTTACATGCATTTAAATAACATTGCTTTGTACCAATTTTTTTCATTACTAGTGGTCATCTATAAAGTATGTCATACTAATTTTGTGATCTTTTTACTGCTTCCCCATCCTTGTTACAGTTTGTCACATTTGTGAGTGCCCCCTCCCTCGTGTGACGTCATATATTTTGCTATTTTGCATCAAAAATAAAACAGCAGTTCTGAAATTAGTTCCGAACAAACAAAATATATTAAAAACCCATATTAGGTACTGAAATGTGACATCAAGAAACTTGGACCCCTCCCACGTCTTGACACACAATGTCACATTTCCTTGACCCTCTCCCTCCACGTTAGGGGTACCGTGTGACGTACTTTATGGATACTCTTAATATAATTGCCTAAAACCAAATAAAAGTAATGTTCTCAACTTATTTATATAGCTAATTAAATACATTTCCTGTTTCAGTTAGGCAAACTATTAGATGAATCAGATTATCAGAAACAAATAGTTCCATGTGTTGTGAAACTTTTTGCCTCCAATGATCGCACTACGAGATCGCGACTTTTGCAACAACTCGATCAATTTATTATGCATCTGCAAAATGCAACAGTGAGTGATGATGATGCTTTATTAATGTGTTAATATCATTTAATTTATTAATATAATGCACCCTTCATATTTCAAGGTAAATGACCAAATATTTCCACAAGTGGTCAATGGTTTCCTTGACACGAATCCTATCATCAGGGAGCAAACTGTCAAATCGATAGTGCATCTAGCTTCAAAACTGAACTACAACAATCTGAACGTAGAAGTCTTGAAGCATTTCGCAAGATTGCAATCTAAAGACGACCAAGGCGGCATAAGGTACTTTTTCTTTTGAATAGATGATGATAAATGCTTAAAGCTTACACTTAATTATCTCTTAGATAAACAACAATATAAATAAATAAAATTGGGCTTTACTAACTTGTACATACACCACACTAACACGTATCTACTTACAAATACACTTACACACTCACACTCACGAATTCATATACATATAAGTACTTTGGTAATTTACTAAGTATGGAAGGCTTTGGTATATTTTGAAGTAAAGCAAAAAACAAAACTTCACGAAAGTAAATTCGTGACAAGTTTTTGTTCCAAACGTGGGAGCTTGGTGATCTGTAGCTCAGGTTTTCCTAAATCAGACATCAGCCTCTTAAAGGAATGAGTGTTGTAAACCTTTGCATATCTTCTATATCTATATTTTGTACTTCAGTTCTTCATCTTTGTGCAAATGAAATAAATAAATAAAATAAAAATGATCATTGAAATGCTTGTTTTACGTGGCAGGACGAACACGACAGTATGCTTAGGCAAGATAGCAGCACATTTGCATCCTCAAATCCGGCAGAAAGTTTTAGTGTCAGCATTCGTTCGCGCCACTCGAGACCCATTCCCGCCTGCGCGGCAAGCTGGTGTTTTAGCATTAGCGGCTACTCAACAGTACTTCTTGCTGGTAGAAGTCGCAAACAGGGTTTTGCCAGCGCTATGCCCCCTTACAGCAGATCCGGAAAAGCAGGTACGTTCCTAAAATAATCAAAAATAGTTATTTATCATGATTATTGTCAGTCTACTAATGGCCCTATTGTCACATGCCTTGCTTGTGAAATGACAACAGAAATTTATTTGCATTTAAAGAGCCTGATTCTACCCTTCCCTAGCACGAATGCCTCGCTTATGATACATGTCACATGTTTTCACGTAGGTATCTATTACTGACATACTCCCTAGAACGTAAAAACAGATTTAACTTCCAATTTAATCTTTGGCTCTCTGCATTACTTGCATAATTAAAAACCCGCAATAAAGTAAACATTAAATGTTGTGTATCAAAATTTTTTTTTTAACCTTTCTTATTAGTTATGTTTTTATTTTTTAAGCATTTAACTGCTAGATGTTTAAATCTAAAGAAAAGTTTACTAGAAAAATTCCACGTGGACCAGGCAGCAGACAGTATTTAGATTTCTGTCTTCAACTCAATGTAATGTTAGCGCCCTTCTTTTAAAGTCATATCTATAATTAATTTGACCCATATTATGGCAACCGTTGATAAATTAAATGACCGCAATCTTTATCATGAATGTTTTTAAAAAGGTCAATGACTCCTCTTTCTGTTAAAACAATGAGTGCAATGACCTCATTTATTTGCAGGTTCGTGACGCAGCTTTTAGAACTATAAAAGGTTTTCTTGGCAAATTAGAGAAGGTCTCAGAGGACCCCAGCTTAAAGGAAGGAATGGGTGAGGAATTATTATGTTGTTTATTAGTCTTGTTATTATAGCATTGATTTTTTTATATGCGGAGCTATATATAACCCCAAGTGGAGTTCAGTTGCAAAGATTGAAGACGCGACTGCAAGTGTGCCGCTCCAGTCACCCTCACTTTGCCGGCCTGTTTTTTTTTATGCATAATAGGCAATGCGTTTGACCACAATCTCGCCTGATGGAAAGCGATGATGAGGCCTAGGATGGTACACGCCTGCCTAGAAGATGCCTGTTCACTCTGGCCGTGAAGATATTCAGATTATATTGGTCCGGGAAAACAGACCTCGGCAAGGAGTTCCACTCCCTAGCCGTTCGCATAATGAAGGCCGAAGCAAATCGCTTCGTGCGAATGAGAGGAATTTTGACAACATAAAGGTGAAAGCCCTCGCCGCGCCTGGTCGCCCGGTGCTGGAAAGGGGAAGGGGGGATCAAATTATGTAATACCACCGCACACTCTCCGAAATGTAACCGATGAAACACCGAGAGCCAAGCTACACGTCTTCGGTGTCCAAGGCTCTGGCGATTAGCCTCAACGAGAGCGTCATTGCCTATGAGTCTCTCCAGACAAGCACTGCAAATCCGCTGTGCCCTACCTCTTAATTTTTTTTACGATGAATGTTGTTTGTGATTTATAAATTGCATTTACCGTCGTTAGCATCCGTTTATAGGTACTGGGCTCGCGAAGCTCTGTGTATCTGGCGAGTTTAATAGGCTGGTGATGATATTGATGGTACGCGCTAAGCTCGCGTGATTTACCATGGTGCTACTCTCTATCCATCCTTTTTGTGTATATAGAGGCTGATGTCCACACCGCTACCCCGTCACTTAGCAACGCGGCGGCCACGTGGGCCGGCTGGGCGGTCACCGCAGTGACGGCCAAGTTCTACCGCTCGCATTCAGACACTTCGCGAGTGCAGCACTCCACCAAATCAGCTCTGTCCAAGCCGGGATCATTGGGTGAGTGGCTCCGTCGCTTAGCAACGCAGCTGGGCGGTCACCGCGGTCACGGCCAAGTTCTACCGCTCGCGTTCAGACACTTCGCAAGTGCAGCACCCCACCAAGTCTGCGTTGTCCAAGCCCGGATCATTGGGTGAGTGGCTCCATCGATTAGCAACGCGCCTGAGCGGTCCTCGCGGTCACGACCAAGTTCTACCGCTCACATTCAGACACTTCGAGAGTGCAGCATTCCACCAAGTCGGCGTTGTCCAAGCCGGGATCATTGGGTGAGTGGCTCCGTCGCTTAGCAACGCGGCTGGGCGGTCACCGCGGTCACGGCCAAGTTCTGCCGCTCGCGTCCCGAGACTTCGCAAGTGCAGCACTCCACCAAGTCGGAAGTTGTCCAAGCTGGGATCATTGGGTGAGTGGCTCCGTCGATTAGCAACGCGGCTGGGCGGTCACCGCGGTCACGGCCAAGTTCTACCGCTCGCATTCAGACACTTCGCGAGTTCAGTACTCCACCAAGTCAGCGCTGTCCAAGCCGGGATTATTGGGCGAGTGGCTCTTACTAATAGTCGTAGATACTTGCATGCAATTGATTACTCTCTTAGTAGTACGGCGGGCTGTTTCCGTGAATCGACATCATGTGTCTATTTTGCTTGAGGAACAATTTGATATTCTATAGTCCTGCCATCCCAGCTCCTCCAGAAAGCCCAGAAGTCCCCTTTTTACTTACCAATTACTCTCTAGAAAGGGAGAAAATACAATCATGCGATCAATGCGCAGAAAGTGAAAGAGACAAAGCGATCGAGCGGCCCATAGTTCGAGTTTTAATTCTTCTGACAGTTGACTAAGGAATACTCAGTCCATTCTCTATATGTCTATGCTCTGACACAATCATTATTAATCTTATTTGTTTCTTAGGTTTTCACGCACATCACTCATTAAATAAAACTAGTTTTTACGGGTTAATGCACGAAACTTTATTTATTTATTGACGTTTCGCAGCCTTTTCAGGTCTGCATCGTCAGAATAATGATTTTTTATTTTTATAAATAAAAAATCATTATTCTGATCATTATTTTGATTTTTTATTTATTTTTATAAATAAAAAATCATTATTCTGACGATGCAGACCTGAAAAGGCTGCGACATGTCAATAAATAAATAAAGTTTCGTGCATTAACCCGTAAAAACTAGTTTTATTATTAATCTTGCTATTTGGTCATTTAATACTAAGTATTATTGAGTTGTGTGAAACTACATTAATTAATTTGTTTTTATTTGTAAATAATCCGTGTTTTTATTCTAGAACAACCTTCGTCGAGCAGTATGTCCACGACGACATCGTCGGTGACTTCGATGACGTCTTTGGAACACAGCGAGTCCGTGTCCGACTACGACCCCGAGCACTGGGACATGGCCGCTTGGGGTGAGATCGACTCGAGCGCTGGTCAGTTTAATTATATGACTTGTGACTATATTTACCACGATTACATCGTTGGATTGGAACACAGCGAGTCGGTGTCCGACAACGACCCCGAACACTGGGACATGGCTGCCTGTGGCGAGATCGACTCGAGCGCTGGTCAGTTTAATTAAATTACTTGTAACTATATTCACTGCTATGACGTCGTTGGAATACAGCGAGTCCGTGTCCAACTGCAGCACAGCAGAATCATCAGCCGTGGGGCTATTTGGTTAAATTCGCCATGTTTAGCAATACCTTTTTTGTTATTGAAACCGTTATGCGTCGTACCAATCAGTCAACAGGCGGTAAAAAATTATATGAAATGAAATGTCATTTATTCAGTCTAGGCTGTTACAAGCACTTGTGAAGGTCAAGAAGCTACGCCATCGGTTCGCAAAACTACGGCGGGAGACCTTGTACTGAGAAGAACCGGCAAGAAACTCAGCAAGGGCTGTTTTTTTCTCCCTGTATTGTTATATACAGTGTCGTCAAGTTGAAAAATTACTTCAGAAATACGTCTGAAGTCACTTTCCATTACATCATCTAGAATATAAATATATAGTTACAATTAATTTTATAGTTAACATTATATGTAGTATATAGGAAGCGGCATTAGATAGGTACAATATTACTGTTATGAAAAATGACTAATACCCATTTAATATCAAATTATAAGAAACAGTATGTCCATGCATTACGATCATTTAGATAATCATCAACTTTATAATAGCCCTTATTCATAAGAGTATTTTTGATCTGAGATTTAAATTTAGTCAGTGGAAGCTCAATCAGATCTTGGGGAACTTTGTTAAACAATGCAATACTACAACCCAGAAATGAACCTCTTGATTTTTGGAGTCTGAAAGATGGAACGGCAAGCTTGTTCTTAAATCTCGTGTTAAAGTTATGGGTTTGACTTTTTTTTGCAAATTCATCCTAGTTTTTTCTTACATATATGAAATTTTCATAAATGTATTGCGACGCCAGTGTTAAAATATTAATTTCTTTAAATTTTTCTCTAAGGGATTCTCTTGCCTTTAAATTGTATATGGCGCGAACAGCTCTCTTTTGCAGTATGAAAATACTTTCGATATTAGCGGCTGAGCCCCACAACAAAAGGCCATATGACATAACACTATGAAAGTAACCAAAGTAAACTGTTCAAACCAAGGCTACAAATCGAGCCGTTACCGCCAAATTATCGTAAGCGACACTTTTGTCGAAATGCGTTTTTTGTGGAAACTAATATTTTAAACCGTAACGGACCCATCTCTGTTGATATTTCCCTCCAACCTTCCTTCCGTTATATTATAACGGTGTTCTTTTGGAGGGAAATATCAACAGAGATGGGTCCGTTACGGTTTAAAATATTAGTTTCCACAAAAAACGCATTTCGACAAAAGTGTCGCTTACGATAATTTGGCGGTAACGTAACACTTTTCCGGGAAATAAATTATTGTCTCAATCCAGGTCATAAACTATATGTGCACCGAATTTCATCCAAATCCGTTGATTAGTTTTTGCTTTTTATTTCACATTTATTACATATCGCCCGCCCGAGTCTCCTTCCGCGTCAACTTTTGTTTTTTCGGAATCCCACAGGAACCTATTATTTTTCCGGTATAAATAGTATCCTATGTGTCAATCCAAGTCATATTTCTTCCCAATCCGTTCAGTAGTTTTTGCATGATTGAGTAACAAACATACAAACTGTAGGAAGGCCAAAGGGGAAGAGCTTCCTTGGAGCTGGATGATGATACCTCGGGAGCCGCGGCCCGAATGATGTTGGTCGGGCATTGTATATATGGAGTGTTAGCCTCCGAATTTCTCTTGCGCGATTTAGGCTTCCTTAGGGTATTGATCACAACGCCGGTAGGGTTATCTCTTGAGGAGGCGAGTGACTATTTCCTCCATGTTGATTATATGTGGGGCATGCAGATGTCGCCGCCGCAAAACTTTCACATTTCTACTATAAGTAGGATGATGGAACTCTGTAAATTTATTTGAAGGGTACTATTCGTGCAGGTACTGGCGCTAGCGTGAAATCTCCTCCCAGCAGTGGCAGTGCGCAGGCAACGCCCGCACTAGCGGCGCTGTGCGAAGACGAGTGGGACAACGACGAATGGGGAACTCTACAGGAACAACCCGTGAGTCTATCTTTTACCCATTTTGATATAAATAGGGGTAGAGGAGCTCGATGGCGCAAGTGATTAAGCGCCCTTTCACATTTTTGCAAAAAATCATAATTTTTGAGCGCCTCGTTTACCCCCTGAGAAAAGATTTTGACTATTTCCAATAGAAGTAAACAGTAGATTTATTCTTCCTATTGTTAGTTAATGTAGAATATCTGCAAATACTGTTTTCCTTCTTTTGTACTGATCGTTCCACTGCAGCTAGTTCACGGAAAAAACGATAATATGCACAACTTCAAACGCCTCAATCTCTCAATAATATTCAATAAATAAGATCAAATTAAAAGGGGTGATGACGGGGTACAGTAAACGAAATTCTATTTAGTCTGTCAGTTAGATGATCAAAAAATAATGGACACGTATTTTTTCTTTGGGCAATCAACCAAAAAATGACAAAGTTATAGCGCGTCAAAGTTTGGGAGTAGGGGCTTGTGACGTCACTTCTAAGTGAAAATTATACCAAAACGTGACGTTATGCGACTTTTCAAATCAATATATCTCTGCAATGTTTATATTATGTGCAAAAGAAAAAATACGTGTCCAATACTTGTTGATAAATAATCTATCTGATAAACGAAGAAAAAAAAAATTCATCATCCCTATTACTAAGACATCAGAAATATGTTTTTATTGTAACACTAGCAAACCCAGCGAACTCCGTTTCGCCACCAGATAGCTTCGTTTTATGTAACATTTCGTTTTGTGATTAAAAGAAAACGATTTTTTTTTAATTTTTCCTGAATTTTCTTTGCTATAAACCTCACGGAGCCCGAGACCTTTCCAACGAATGCAAAACCGTGGAAATCGGTTCGTGCGTTCTGGAGTTATAGCGTCAGGAAGGAAAACCCGACTTATTTTTATATAGTAGATAATGTATTAGAATTTTGATTTTCCACATCATTAATTATCAAAAAAAAAACATCTAACCTCCGTGAGTTTTCCCTAAAAATAATGCAGGTTTACCTCGTATTTTGATATTGAATTAAATAGAATTACTATCAAAAACTTTCATAAAACTAATCTACCACCATTGAACTACTGAAATATGTATATATTTTTATAATTAGTTCATTAATAATTATTTTATAAGACTCAAAACATCACCCGTAAAATGCAATATATACTAGTGCAAATCTACCTACGCGCCGATCAGTGCGGTAGCGGCGCAATTTTGTAAAAGGGCTCTTAACGCGTTCGGCTGCGATCTATGTAGTTAAGGAACTTTCGCAGTGGTCGCTCATTGGATGGGTGACCAAAACTTTACTGTCTCGACCTCCTCGGTGCTTCGAAAGGGACGTTAGGCCGTTGGTCCCGCCTGCATCTGCAGTCGTTAGCACCCACATATCCGCATTGGGTCCGCGTGGTTGGTCATGGCCCAATCCCAAATATATCACACTGACGGCTTTTTTTTTATGTTCTTTCCTATCGCGGGCCTGCTGGAAGAAATTTCAATATGAAATAAGCAGTGCCCTTGTACAAATTTCTTGTTCTTGTTCTATTTATCTGTTTTATTGTGTGTGTACTAAATTAGTAAATAAATAAATATATCCCTAGAGATATAAGTATATTAGGCGCAGCGTCGGGGCGGAGCGGGCCGGTCAATTTCGCCGCGAACGATAGCACAAAGTGAATCCTATACTACAAACGCACACAGAGGGCAAAAAGACACTGGCGACGCGGCATGTCCGCGGCTGCCCGCCGTGGATCATACAAACCAGTTTATATGCATTAACGCAGATGGCGGCGCGGGGCCGCTAGCTCAGTCCGCGCCACGCGCTTTTTAGTGATGGACTATTCACTAGAACGAACGTCCTGAACTGACTGCCTCTGCCCGTTGTGTGCTTTGTGTACGCGGCGAGGGCAGCCGCAGACATCGACGGGCAGACGCGGTTTTTATTGCTTCGCGGACAAAAAGCCCGCCCCGCCCCGCCGTCTGCAAAGCGCCTTAAGGTTTTATCTATCTTACAGCAACATATAGATAGGTACAGAATTGTAGGGGAGATATGTTTAATATCGATGATATAAATTGTTCCATTTCAAATATCACCTTGAGGCAATAGTTTCATGTTTGAACAGCTGCTTCACTGACACTTGGCTTGAGAGAATTTTAATAAACCATCACTGGAGCAGTTGTTTGAATACATAGTTACTTATTTATTTATTTAAACTTTATTGCAAAATTACAAAGCAAATGGCGGACATAATGCCATAAGGCATTCTCTACCAGTCGACCAGTAAGAGCGTGAGAAAAAATCTAATATGACGGGGCGCAATAAAGACAAATTTAAGATAAACCAATGATACAAATACTCTTAACAGAATACATACATATTATACACACACACATATATATATATACATATACACACATACATACACACACACATATTATACAATACATACAAAAATACATGGTTTTGTCAGTCAAATATGAGAACGCTGTTTAATGCTATTGAGATAGTGCTCACGAACCAATCCCTTAAATGCAATTTTGTTAGGAGCTTTACGTATATTGGGGGGTAAGTCATTCCAGAGTCGTACAGCCGTGACAGTGAAAGAGTGGGAGACGAAGCCAGAAGAATAGACGGGAGTATGCAGAAGGAGATTGTCCGTTGAACGGAGAACACGGTCATGAGAATCACTCAGAAACCTAAATCTGCTTTTTAGGTAAACTGGTGTATGTGGATCGAACAGAAGATTAAAAAGGGCACAAACAACTCTGAGGTTCCTACGCTCACGAATAGGAAGCCACTTGAGCTGATGACGAAAATGTGAAATATGGTCGTATTTACGTAAGCCATATATGAAGCGGATGCAGTTATTGAGAAGTCGATCCAACTTATTCAAAAGATTTTCATTTATATCAGGATAACATACGTCGGCGTAATCGATAATAGGCAGAATGAGAGATTGAACAAGGACAATCTTGGTACGAGTGGGCAGAAAGAACTTAAACCTGTAAAGAGATCTTAGAGAATTGGTCACCCTATGCGAGACGAAATCGACATGGTCTATCCAGGAAAGTTTTTCGTCGACCATCAAACCCAAGTCCTTTACTTGAGCCGAGAAAGGAATAGTAACACCGTCAAAGAATATTGAATTAACTTGAGTAAAGTCAATTTGCGACAGTAGACGTGAACTGCCAACAACGATCGCTTGACACTTGTTTGGATTGACTGAGATACCAAAATTAGCCGACCAGTCTCTGATCACACTGAGATTATGATTTAAATCTGCGACAGCCTCATTCAAATGAATGCTATCAGTGCTTGCATATAGTTGTAAATCATCAGCATACAGATGGTAAGAAGAAGTAAGAAGTTCTGTAAGAGTATTAATGAAAAGGGAAAAAAGTGAAGTAGAAAGAATACCGCCTTGTGGAACACCGGCAGTCAGCTCGCGCCAACTGGATAACTCCTGATCGAAGCGAACAGCCTGCCAGCGATCACGAAGATAAGAAGTGAACCACTTCTGCACTGAGGATGAGAACCCTAGTCGAGAAAGAACAGCTATGAGAATATCATGATCAACAGCATTAAAAGCGTTTGAAAAATCAATTAAAATTAACAGTGTAAGACGAGAATTTTCCTGGCCATCCCGGACATCTTCAAGGATCTTGGTGAGAGCAGTAGTAGTACTATGGCCGGGACGAAAACCAGATTGAAAAGGACAAAGAAGTTTATTAGTATTAATGTATGAAGTGAGTTGTTTGTGATACGCTGCTTCAATGATCTTAGATAAAAATGGAAGAATAGAGATAGGCCTATATTGACTAAGGGAAACGGGACTATTATTTTTAGGTAGTGGCAGAGTTAAGGCCTTATGCCAGAGATCAGGAAAGGAACCAGATGTTAGTGAAAAATTAAAGATATGAGACAGAACAGGAAGTACAGAATCTAGTATTGAGATGATCATAGTACGACTTATATTATCGCAGCCTACAGCGTTAGATTTTATGGATAGAATTATCTTTCGGATTTCATCCTCAGTTATGAAACTAAAACAGAATTGTGAAGTTGTTGAGGGAACCTTGGAAGAAAGAACAGAGATAGTGGAGAGTTTGACATTGGGAAGAACAGGTTTAATAGCAGTGAAGTGTTTATTTAGCTCATCTAACGGAAAAGAAGGCTTATGGCGAAGTTGTGATTTTCCAATGCCGAGAGTACGTAGAAACTTCCAGGTATCCGCAGGAGAAGATTCCAGGATATTCTTATTAATGTAATGGCGTTTAGCTTTTCTTACCATCTGATTGCAACGATTTCTGGCAGTCTTAAAAGCATCCCAGTGCGTATCAGTACGGCATCTTTTGTAAATGCGAAATGCTCTGTCGCGCTTTCGCATGGCCATACGCACACCAGGTGTAATCCAGGGTGCGGGGGGACGTCTTAATTTGACCTTTTTTAAAGGAGCATGCTTGTCAAATAATTTTAGGACCTTAGAGTTAAAGTAGGTGACCATGTCGTTGACCGAAAGCATTTCATGAATAGGAGACCAATCAAGTAAACACGCATCACGCTTAAGTTCTTCCGTGTCCATTCTCGCAAAGTTACGAATGGAAATAGTTTTTGGCTTCGATTTTGGAGGCTTCACATTATAAGCAATATAAATGAGATCATGTCTGGAGAAGCATGGGGCAGGGATTTGACCATATTTAACGACATGATCTGAGGAGGAGACAATAATGTGATCAATCCACGAATCGGATGTATTAAGATTATGATGTGAAGGATTTAAGGTGTAAAAAAGAAAAGTTTGCCGACGTAATCAAAGAGCGAAGCTTTCGAGAAGAAGGTGAATTTATTAAAAGGTCAGTATTGAAGTCACCCATAATAACATGGTGACTATAATCAGTAGCAATGGAATCAATTAACGACTCAAGGTCAGAGAAGTAATCAATGGAAGGAGGGCAGTATACGACTCCGAGAATAATCTTAGTACCCCAAATATCAACTTCCAGGAGCAGATGCTCCATGCAGTCATGACGAGAGGAAGAAGAATATAAAACTTTCGCTGGTATGCGGCTCGACAAGTAAATAGCCACACCACCACCACCCTTACCGACGCGATCATTACGGAATAAGTAAAAACCTGGTGGACAGTACAAGGAGGAGTTCAAACATGGCTTCAACCAGGTTTCAGATACAAGCACGGCGTTCACTGTATCCGTAGAGAAAGCATCGAGAAAGTCAGTAATATGACAGGGTATACTCTGTGCATTAATGTGACATGCTCTGAAACAACTGGCAAAACTGTTAATTTCACGTGTGAGCTCCTGTTTCAATGAGAGATCTAACGAGGAGTCAAGGGAGTGAAACGACGAGCTACTATCATGCAGCGAATGAAAATCATCTGTGTCTGACATAAATACTTAAATATATATAATAAATAATATAAAGTACAAAATATTACCTAATAACAAAAAAAAAATTGAATAACCAATAATAAAAACTGCACACCTTACCAAGCAACTAGTATGAGATTACAAAAGCTTAAGCAGAATAATAATTATTAACAACAAAATCACGAGAGAAAAAAAAAACATTGAGCAACAATACAAACACAGAAACAGGAAGGCACATGTCTTGCCTTGTAAATGAACAAACAATAAAAAAAGGTACATAAACATTGCTGCAAAATTATTATGAAAATCAAACAAAACATTAATTATACATATTACATACTAAGTCTATGAATAAAAAAAGTATAAACTTGGCTGTATGAAATGAGGAGCTCATGCCTTCCAATTTCAAGAAAATTAAAACTAAACTAAAAATGTCACAACGTCTTGACATTGACAAATACGACTTCTTGTTTGTTTACATTATTAGCTATGAGTTTACAAATACCTTCGCAGTAAAAACCATTCTAATATACTTAGACGTAGGATACTTTTTTTTGTAAAATAAACTCTTGTTGAATGTTAAATTAGTAACGATGTCGATTCTGCTATGATTCTCTAAAGCTAAACTTAAATTTGACAACAGTGCATCCTTATTCTTCTCTATACAGAATGAAAAGGTGATACTGACCTTAATTTTAGTTTTAAGTTTAGAGAATCACGCCAGAATTGACACCAATATCTGTACATTCATTGATAGATTCTACACTAAGCTTGGATACGGTTATATCATCAAAGCATGGTTATGTCAACGTTCCACGTTGACGACGTCATGACGTGGAGATGTCTACAGACAGGCACTTAGTGACAATGAAAGTTTAAAAAAATATATTTTTATATTTTTTTTATATTCTTTAGTCGGCCGAAGCAGAACTAGTCAGCCCTTCAGAGACGTGGAACAACTCGCAATGGTTGGAGGGACCGCAGGCGTTGAACAACGCGAACGCTACGTACGTGAGGCCGCGCGCCCCCGCCCCCGCTCCCGCTGCCGCCCGCACCGCGCCCCTTACCGCTCACCATCAGAACAGCAACGACTCGCTCGCCGGCTGGGAGGATACGGAGTTCGAGCCTATAGAGGAGAACGCTGACGGTAACTGTATATATATTGAGCTGTATATCAAACAGTGTAAGGTTCATATTCGTGCCGCCGCCCCCGCCCCCGCTATCCCCCCGTACCGCGCCCCTTACTGCTCACCATCAGAACAGCAACGACTCGCTCGCCGGCTGGGAGGATACGGAGTTCGAGCCTATAGAGGAGAACGCTGACGATAACTACACATATATTGAGCTTTATATCAAACAGTATAAGGTTCATATTCGCGCCGCCGCCCCCGCCCGTACCGCGCTCCTTACCGCTCACCATCAGAACAGCAACGACTCGCTCGCCGGCTGGGAGGATACGGAGTTCGAGCCTATAGAGGAGAACGCTGACGGTAACTGCATATATATTGAGCTTTATATCAAACAGTGTAAGGTTTATATTCGTGCCGCCGCCCCCGCCCCCGCTACCGCCCGTACCGCGCCCCTTACCGCTCACCATCAGAACAGCAACGACTCGCTCGCCGGCTGGGAGGATACGGAGTTCGAGCCTATATAGGAGAACGCTGACGGTAACTGCATATATATTGAGCTTTATATCAAAACAGTGTAAGGTTCATATTCGTGCCGCCGCCCCCGCCCCCGCTACCGCCCGTACCGCGCTCCTTACCGCTCACCATCAGAACAGCAACGACTCGCTCGCCCGCTGGGAGGATACGGATGTCGAGCCTATAGAGGAGAACGCTGACGGTAACTGCACATTATATTGAGCTTTATATCAAACAGTATAAGGTTCATACTCGCGCCGCCGCCCCCGCCCGTACCGCGCCCCTTACCGCTTACCATCAGAACAGCAACGAGTCACTCGCCGGCTAGGAGGATACGGAGTTCGAGGCTATAGAGGAGAACGCTGACGGTAACTGCACATATATTGAGCTTTATATCAAACAGTATAATGTTCATATCTGACAACGCGGTTGCAAGCTACGTGCCTCACCATATGCCGAACATCTCTAGAACACACAGGGGTCGAGCTCCGTAACGTATCGCATCGACAATGCTTCTATGAAAACTTAGCAGCGCACCTATTAGGCGTATGTATCAACTTGCTTTTTCCATACAAAATTGCGATACGTTACAAATCTACCAAAACTTTGTGCTTGGTCCTCTGAGCAGCCTTAGTAGCTAGCAGCAAAATTCAGATTGTATGATAAAACGTAAATTTTTAATTGTGAATACGGCGAAACCCATGTTTGCAAATATTTAAGCCATTTATCTTGAAATTAAACTAACATGCTATGTTGTCCACCACAACACAACTGACCTCAATTTCAACTCTTCAAACCCACCACAGAAAACAACGCATTTAAAATGGACGAGATGAGACGGAAACGCGAAGAGAGGAAGGTGCAGAGGCAACGTGAAATGGAGGCGAGAAGGAACGCGCGCGGCCAGGGGCCCATGAAATTAGGCACCAAGATATCAGCGCCGCCGTTCTAGTCACTGCGGTTACAAAACATGGCAACTTCCTCAACGTAACTATTGGACCAGGTATAAAGAAAGTTAATTAAAGTAATTTTTCTGCTATAAAAAGTATCCTATGTGTCAGTCCAGCTCATATTTCATCCCAATCCGTTCAGAAGTTTTTGCGTGATTGAGTAACAAACACACAAAACATACAAACTTTCCCATCTATACATATAATAAAATTGAATATTTTTTTAAAAGAATACTCGGGGTGTGATCTACAATCGATACCGAAGCCAAAAATATATTTTTCAGAATTTTTGTCTGTATGTATGTCCGGGCTAAACTCAAAAAGTACTGCATGGATACCTACCATACAAAAGTACCACTAACTCCACTCGTACGAAGTCACAGGCGGCCACTAGTAATAAAATAATGTTGCCAACGGGTTTTAAGTGCGTTTTACATAACTCGACGTTTCGCACCACACGATTTAAATAATATTAAAAAACGGGTTGGAAAATTTTGAGATTTCGATTATTTAATGAGGGGTGTGCGTGAAAACTTAAGAAACAAATAAGAAAACTAAATGTAGGTATATGCACATTCTAGAGGGCCCCAGGAGAGTTAAGTTTCACAACTATACTCTACAGATGACGCTGCATTTGCGTATTAGGTTTTTCATATTTAATTTCCTATTCTAC
Organism: Chilo suppressalis; assembly: GCA_902850365.2. Lineage (NCBI taxonomy): Eukaryota > Metazoa > Arthropoda > Insecta > Lepidoptera > Crambidae > Chilo > Chilo suppressalis. Next base: position 10,213,325 of record OU963910.1, on the reverse strand, counting down.
GCATAGTCTGTGCCTTAAAACTGTGGGAAAATTAAAAGGCTGATGACGAATGAAGGATTGAATATTTAATTTATTTATCCAACAAGCCCAACAGATGTACACTGTCACGGTAATATTATCTATACAGTATTCTATCTTCTTCTATGTCGGTCCGAGTACAGAATCAGAGCTCTAATCCTATCCAACTACAGCGAGGGGTGAGACAGGGAGACGTTATATCTCCGAAACTGTTCACTGCACAATGGAGGATATTTTTAAGCTTCTGGACTGGAAAGGACTCGGCATTAACATCAACGACGAGTAAATGACACGCCTTCGATTTGCCGATGACGTAGTCCTAATGGCGGAGACCTTGGAAGACCTGAACACCATGCTCGAGTATCTTAGTGACGCATCCCAGCGAGTGGGTCTTAAGATGAACATGGACAAGACGAAAATCATGTCCAACGCCCATGTTGCACCCGCTTAAGTTAATGTTGGGAACGTTACACTTGAAGTTGTTGACCACTACGTTTACCTAGGACATACAATCCAGTTAGGTAAGTCCAACTTCGAGAAAGAGATCTCTCGTCGAATCCAACTCGGATGGGCAGCGTTCGGGAAGCTGCGGAACATCTTCGCGTCCAAAATACCTCAGTGCCTTAAGACGAAAGTCTTTAACCAGTGTGTGTTGCCAGTGATGACCTATGGCAGTGAGGCGTGGTCGTTTACTATGGGTCTCATAGGACGGCTCAAGGTCGCCCAGCGGGCAATGGAGAGAGCTATGCTTAGTGTTTCCCTGCGTGATCGAGTCAAAAATGACGAGATCCGTAGGAGAACTAAAGTCTCCGACATAGCTCGAAGAATAGCCCAGCTGAAGTGGCAGTGGGTGGGACACATAGCGAGGAGAACCGATGGCCGTTGGGGCGGAAAGGTTCTCGAATGGCGACCGCGTGCCGGACGACGCTCAGTGGGAAGACCCGCTACAAGGTGGACCGACGATCTGGTGAAGGTCGCGGGAAAACGCTGGATGCGGGCAGCGCAGGACCGATCGTTGTGGAGATCCTTGGGGGAGGCCTATGTCCAGCAGTGGGCGTCATACGGCTGATATGATGCTGATGATTCTATCTTCATACAAACGGTCGGAAAGTGTGTCATACCTACGCCACTCGAGTTCGCGCGGCACCCGGTGGGCATCCAGTCGCGAATGCGCGAATAGCAGCGACGACCGAACGGTGTCAATTCTTTTAAGCAGTTAACCGTGCTTAAACGTTTGTATTGTGAATATTTGATTGAATTAAGTAGATACCTACATAATTTAATATGGCATACAGCAATAGTTGATATTGTACTGTTTTTGGTTGCTTGCTCTCTTCAATAATTAAACTTTTTATGCGAATGCGTATTTATTATACTATTAAATTTAATAATAAAGCTTTTCGTACGTCTCAGTCGAGGCGTAAATATTTTTCTGTCTCAAATCTATATTTTTTTATTATTAAATATTACACTTAAAATAACATGTATTTTATGTAACACTTTCTAATTCATTCACAATATATTCTTTTTACATATGAAATAAAATATTTACAATCACAAAACTAGAAAGAAACTCAATTATGTAGATGAAATTAAAATACTGTAGGCAGGCAGCCCTACCGCGTGGATACACCCTGCTCGGCCGTACAGTTATTTCAAGGACAGAGCCGAGTCACAATACTGTATAGATAATATTACCGTGACACTGTTATGTCCTTTTTTTCTTATCATATAAAACTGTATTCGCTATTCTTATCATCACGAAAGTAGTTGTGTATCAAAAATGGAATATCGTACAATTTTATATATTGTCAAGCGCACTTATTATTTTATGAAACGCATTTAAACAGCTCATACCTTTATAATCGAATTTAGAAACTAAAAATTTATGTTAAAGAAATTTATATGTATTACAGGTTTCGTGGTCGCAAGAACATGGTCTCAATGGTGGTTTGTGTGACAGACACCACTCGACTGCAGACAGAACGTTACTGGCATCGTGAGCACGTTTATTCTGTACTAAATAGTTAATTTTTACTACTCAAATCTTGTAAATTAAATGTTCACCTTGTGTTTTCACAATCGCCTTTGTACGAGTAATCGTACTATAGAAAAGAAAAGTTCGATAAAGTCAAAACTGAACTAAAAACTTAACTCTGGTGAAATCTATGAAACACCTATAAACAAATACAGAATTGAGTATATCATACGATACATATAGAGATTCACATTTTTAATCATAACTTGAAAATAAATTTACTTAAATAAAAGTAATGTTTACGTAAAATTATTTATTGCTATCAATTTATATACAAAGTGCATTTAAGCATCTCTTCCACTGTCAACAATTAGCGAGAAACAAGTAAGGGATGACTCACGCTGCACCGTTTCGGATCCGGGCGTCGGCCGCCAACTTATATGATTATACATTTTATATGGACATGCTATACCGAGTGGTAACCATAGAGGTATAAGAATAGAGTAGGGGAGATATAGGCTACAAGTAGAAGTGTCCCTCTAATAGAAAGTGAAAGAACGTGAGAAACCGCTAGCTTTCTCTCTCTAATCGCGCATACGCATTGGCAACCGTAAGCATCTTACTTTTTCGATGTGATGCCATTGGATGCCATGCGTCACAAGAGAGAGAGATATAGCTAGCGGTCTCTCATCTTCTTTCTCTTTCTACTGTCTAGTAGAAAGAGAAAGAAGAGGACACTGAGAGTCACCTTCCCCACTCTATTCTTATACCTCTATGGCGGTAACCACAGAACACAGAAAGAGGTTAGAAGGGTGATAATATGGCAATAAGCGATCGCCAGTGTGAGAACCGATGTCGCCGGCTCGTCCCCACTACACTTCCACCTAATAGATAATAAGCCAATCAAACGACGCGACATCAAGCAACCGAACGAATCAGCGCTCATCGAATCGCACAGTCGTTCATTCGTTCACACCGATTTTAGCTCTAGTGGTTGTCACTGAGTCGATGAAATATTATCGATATTAAATATGCCAAGTGCGAGTTGGACTTGACTTGGTTGTATGGATTTTTTTGTATCCTGTCAAAGTCAGTTAAGATAAAGAAAATGATTTAATGTAAAACGCATTACTACAGATAGTTATTTATTGACCTTTAAACAATATATATTTATGAGAAAGGTGAGGCTTTGTTTCTTTTTTAAAGTTATTTTTCAAAAGAAATATATCTATATATTTTTCAATTACCACTTTAATTGATTCTTTTACGTGGTTAGATAATGGGAATTCACCGACTTGATAAAATGATATTTCATCAAATAATAAACTTAACCAATAAACATCAAATAGCCAATAAACTTTTTTTATATTTTTTGGACTAAAATTTCTTTTTTGACATTTTTCAAATTATCTGCATGTTGTCGTATTACAGTTTCTGCACTTTTGCATATTTTTATAACATCACTACGGCCGGATATATCAGGCCACATTTATCTTTTAACGAAATAAATTTATGTTAATTATTACTTGAATCTGATATTAGGGCTCCAAGGCAAATATCGCATTAGTTTTTTTTTTATAAGGACATGAACCACATTGCCTGCTATGTAGGCAATGACTTGTGTACTGAAATCAGTAAAATCTTCATCTTCATCCTCTTCGTTTTCAGATGGCTCTTTACAATCTCTTTCTACTGACTGTGTGGACAAGTTAATTCTCTCTATAGTCCAGTCTAAAAAGGGAAAAATAAGTCATAACTTAGGGATAATTTGCATAGAGCTGAAAATTGGCAGAGAAATTAAATACATCATTATAAATAAAATGTCTAAAATCTCCTTCGATCCTACTTCTGCAAAACTTACTCAAGGTCAAACTTACAAAATTATGGTTCTTTCCATTTTTCTCGAAAACGGTAAGTTTTATCGTGAAAATAGCTCTGACTAAAGTTGAAGATCATACAATTCTCTACAAAACTGGTCCAGTCACTTTTTCTCTCACGACACACCATTCGTGAGACATCGCTGTTTTAATAATTAGAAAATTCATATTTTACATATTGAGTATAACTTAGTTGCTGCTAAAGCTAAGTACCACAATAACTGTTATAATATCTTTCTGAGGCCTACTATGGGATATAAATCTGCATGGAACAGTAAAACAGTACAGTGGTATTGTCTGCCTCCAACATCTGCTTCTGCCTTTCAACACTTGTATCGTGTGTATTAATTATCAAGTTCAAGTGTGGCTAGGCAATGATCTGGATATTTTCCCGCAGTTCAACGTAGCGCATGTGTTAATCCAGGGTGTCAGCTAACTCCATACCAAATTTTATTAAAAACGCTCCAGCCGTTTAGACGTGAAGAAGTAACAAACATACACACTCACAAACTTTCGCCTTTATAATATTAAGTATGATAAACATTCACAATCAGCTTTTATTTATTTCTAAAAGTAACTTTAATTCGATAAAATCTATCGAAAATGTAAAATGTACTACGCAAGACACCACTAAAGTAGATGCAATGACCTTGTACTGCGTGCGGCCACGTGCAGCGCTCTGTGATCCACGCGTCATTCTTGCTCGATCGTACTACGTTACGTGTTTTGAATGTCGTAGAAAGAATAGCGAACGTACTTTGTCAGCAATGTATATTTTTGTGGAAATATATATGTGATTTATCGTTTTATTAAAATTTCTCGATTTTTTGCTAAAATATCAGTGTAACTAAGAAGTTGTATATTTACCGATGAAAAGAAATTCCTGCTTTAGGTAGATTTGATGATTCACTCCTTACTTTGCAAGTAATTACGGCACACGAAGGCATATTTTAAGCGGTAATCACAATACTCTCGTACTGAGCGGTCGCGGGCAACTAAACGACGCGATCGGACGTTACGGTCAAGTTATGAGCATTTGCTCATAACTGTGACGCGCCTGCCCCGCCCACAAGGCCATTCTAACCTCTTTCTGTGTTCTGTGGCGGTAACAGAGTGAATTAGGGTATTCTGGAATGCCGGGCGCCAGGTGACAGCACTGAGACTAATGGTCTGCTCATCCGTCAAATCAGGTATGTCGTCATAGTCTATGGATCAATTTAAATGCTCGTTCGATTAAAAACTATGCAAAAGACCTCCATATCACAGTGGCGCCAACTGGTGACGCAAATTTTTACCCTCATCGTTTAAGGCCGGCGCTCGTGTCGGGCCCGGCACGGTCTAGCGTGAGTCCTCCTTACTCTAGAAGCTATAAAATTAATAGATATGCCATAGATCTAGTCGCTAAAACAAACTAGTGAAAAGACATCTGACGACGCATTCCTGCAAAGGCTGGGAAACGTCAATAAATAAATACAATCAGTGAATCTAACCCGTTGAAACTTGTTTTATTTAGTGACATTTCACGCGGCACGCGGCAGTGAGAACAATCGATATAGTACTCATTAACCGTACCCTTAGTACGAGTTTACAATTACGAAAACTATGATAGTTTACGTGAGTTCGCACTCATACTAAGTCATACTATATACTAAGGGTACTGATTTATTTTTGACGTGACAACGTCTTAAATTAGGTTGCGGCTGGGAGTCACTTATGAAAAAGTGTAACGCTCGGTAACGTTACGATGAGTCTCTCGTGTTAAGTTTAAGTTTACATGTACAATGTTTTAGTAAACAAAATATATTTCTATAGTTAAAATTTGTGCAATTCTTATTTTCATTCAATTCCTTGTTCCTATTGTGCAATTTAATTATATTCATATCAATAAATATTCTACCGAGAAAAAGACGTTGTCACGTAAAATCTTCGCCCGTAAAACCGACTTTACAGGCAACCATTTTTTTCGTTACAATACAAATAAACAGTGTTTAAATCCTATCATTAAATCATTTGCGTCTTCTTAAATTTTAAGTACATTTGGTTATTTTTTACCAAAATGGACATAGAAACATAATTTACAACAAACTCGTACTAAGAGTACTGATGCCCAAGTATGAATTTTGACAGCTCCGCAATACTATCACATGGTTAAAGTTTCTATGAAAACTAAGTAGCGCCCCCATATTACGTAAGCACTAACTTTTTCCATAATGTTACCGTAATCGTTTCTAGTTATGCCATTTCATTGGTTACATTTATGGCTTGATTAGAAATATATTAAGGAACTGGCCTCATTTTACTTACTGAGTAAAGTTGTTAAAAGTTTAAATTACTTCAGTTTGTATGTTACAGTATGGCGAGTTTTTAATATTCCTAGTCAGGCTATGATAGATCATTCCTTAAATATTTTATGTCAAAGACTCGAGTAATATGTCTGTTGTTTTAAATCATATTAATCTACCCATACTATTGAGCTCTTGTAAATGGTGAAATATTAAAAACAAATGGAAGATAATTTGTTGATGTAGAGTTTACGCATCAATGTGATTAAGAATATCTGAATAATATAAATTTAAACTCAAGATGTCATCTCTGCTGATCAGCTGAATGAACTGTGCCTATCTACATTCATCAAAGTTTATCACATTAGTTCTAATAAACAAGAGAGCTCTTCGAGTATATTTTCAATAGCTGCAACATTAATGAATTTTTCAGGACAGTTTTTTATCGTCATTGAAATTCTAAATATCAGTTAATGATTAAAAAACCAATACAAGTCCTTATCAAACTCACACAAGATTTAACACTTGCTTTCATTTAATGAATTGTTATTGTTTAAGAATAAATTTTACTATCTATTCATGACATACAAACCTGACCCGCTGACGTAATAATTGGGTTCATTTGTTAAAATGTTGGTATGGAACCATAAACAATATTTATAACATATTTTTACTTAAATTTTTGTGTCAATTCTTGCAAGATTATCTAAAACTAAATTTAACATCAGTCTCTCCTTTTCATTCTCTTTAGAGAATGACAGGAATACACTGTTGTCAAATTTAAATTTAGCTTAGAGAATCATGCCAGAATCGACACCTTTATCTATTATATCTCAAGACCTACAAGCTTGGTTATCATAATGTTTTACACACATAGCTTGCCTCTCTAAATTCGTGTTCCATCGCGCTACATTATAAAAAAAATACTACTTAATGAAAAAGTACAAAATTTACAAACATATTGACTTGTTTAAACAAGTGTGAATATTCGTTCAAGTCTTAGTCCAAAACGAAAAGTAAATAAAAAACGTAGCTCTTTTGTACTCCATTGACACCACAATAGTATGGACTTTCAAAATTCAACATATTATATGTATATATCATGCATAGTTAAATAAATTTTCTTAAGAATTTTGTTTGCATACCATCAAGGATTTATTCACCTGCCGTGTAATATTTGTGTAGATATTAAAAGTAGGAAGCGGAAACAGACTCTGATATTTCGTAACACAATGTGAATGTAATAGATGATGATGATGATGAAATTTGTAATACGGAATAGGTTTATTGTGTTATTAAATGCATATATAATTAATAAGTTTAGATCATCCTGATTGTATTCCTTATAATTTTCTTAAGTTGATGTTTACTAGATAAAATACGACAAATGAACATCGTGTCTGCGAAATACTTTTTTAAAGTTAAAATTGTAGATTTACGAAAAATCACAAAACTTGCTATTTTAGTATATTTTCATATCGCTGACTGTGTAGCATGAATATTACTCATGTTATCTATTATAATAGACCTAAATATTTCTCTAACGCATCCTGCAATCCTCAGGCATATAGATTCTTACACCCATATTCTTAGTCGTTTCCTCGAGATTTTTTCCACTCGACTCAACCTCATTGGAGGAAATTCGTATGCTTAGGCAACAAAAATATCCTTCACTTGAGATATTCCTCACTCGAGTGGAGGTCGAGTCGAGGAATAAACTGTCAAACTCAAGGTAGCTCTCGACGAACCTTAAGGCTTCCTCGAGTGGTGTTTTCAAGTTGCTTTTATCGAGAATTATGTCTGATTTTGAGATTATTGACGAATTTGTGGATTTTATGGATTAAGTATACGATTTATTTATTTATTTATTCAGTAACACATACACGATGATTAACCATATAATTATCCGGCGCGACGGTATTTACGTGATGCCGCAAATCCTTTTAAGGTTTACGACAATTATTCGTTTCAAAGAAGATTTCGGTTTAGAAAAGATACAGTCATACAAGTAATATTTCCTCTGTTAACCATTATAGAAATAAAATCCTCCAAATGATGACGTCACAATGTTGAGGAATTCTCAGTGGAGGAATTCTCAAGTTTGTTCAAGATACCAACTAGAATACCATTTTCGAGGTTATTTGGAGGAACTCCTTAAGGAGCCCTCGAATGAGTTTGAGTCGAGGAACGTTTGAGGACGCGATTAAGAATATGGGTGTTAGATCCATCCGTAGTCTTGCATTCACCGGCGATCACCATAGTTGTTCTTGTAAAAGAAAAAAAATATATATACAACAATGCATCACACATATGATGGCGTAGCTATCATCAGTTCTGTTTAACATGAGGTTGATATTAGGGAACAAATTTTGTAAAATAATATGCACCAAATATAGAACGCTCAAAGAGAGACTAGATGTCGATAAGTTTTAAAATGAATATTTTCTAACGTACTTAAAAGTGTTCGTAAGTACGGTTTCGGATAAGAACTGATGGTTATAGAATGACGCGACGAGTTAACGATTTAACAACTAGTTTACGAATATATGGAGGAGGTATACTCTTCTTACACACACCGTATGAGGTATTCTTTACATTTATGTAAACTTCTCTACTACATATATTTTTGTCTAAATCCATAACAGGTTTTCCTAAAGCTTGTAATTACGCATTAACTTCAAACTATATTTAAATGTACAGTTATTGATATTATAGATTATTTATTACCCATCTTTGCTTTTTTCCTACGTCATAATGGGAATGTGCAATCGGCAAATGAGGGTGTCAATTTGTTGTAAAGCTTGTAATGGTGTATGTTGTTATTGACATTCCAGGGCTGATACTTGAGATTGTAAATTGTTTCATGTAATACTTGATGTACCTTTAAGTAATCATCAGACTGACAGATGTTTACACTATTTCAAGTATCGAGGACTGATAGCCGTTAGAATGATAGGGAATGTATTTTATATGTATTTATACATATTTTATATATGTATGTTTTTATGATAACGAACTACTAGACTGAAGTGGTCTACTTTGTTTTAACTGAATAGTTTCATTTCGATTCCGTTTATAATATAGATAAAGCATAACATTTATTGTTTTTATTTTTAAGCCATTCCATTATAGGTCTATAGACATCTAGTGTAATAAAAAGTGCCCAAATATAAATTTGCTCACTGATAGCGATTTCACATTATTGACAAATATTAAAAGGCGTGTTTTTCTTTGTATCGGTTATTATTTAATCTCTCATTCAATGTTTATTTATTTCTAGTTTTACATAATTATGTATATGTATTTAAGAAACTTAAAAAAATGGAATATTAGATATAATGTGATAGTTCTAGGCTGAAAATCTCGGGACGAAATATCAATTAAGTTAAACATCCAAAACATTTGAATGAAGAATGGAATCTTTAAACACTTGTATTGTATGAAACCGTTATAAAAATATGATCTGATTGTGAAAGCTAAAATGACTAAATCCCGAGTTAATCACCATAGTATACTATCCAAAGTTAAATAATAAAAACGTCAAAAATTGAGAATACCTGCTAATTCTGTCTGCTATTAAAATTTACACTTCTGTAAATAAAAGTTTGAAAAATGGCCTTGGGATTTTATTTATAAATATGAATATTAAATGAAACGACCGAAGTAAGTATACAGTTTTTAATGCAGTGATATTAGTTATTTTATTACACATTAATCTCTTTAAGTACAAAAGCATGAAGTTATTTCTAATGTTATTAAAGCAACAAAAACAAAATAACAGTGTTATACAAACTCAAAAACCTTAATTTATAACTAAATAAAACAAAATTATGTGCTAGGACACCCATAATCAGTTGTTCAGCCCATCAAATATATGTTATCAATCACATCGATCGAAAGTCGACTGATAAGCAATAATTTGATGGATAAAATAACTGACCCTGCAACTGTAACCACAAACCAAGCAGAAATCACAACAAAAACATATTTATTTATATATAAAAATAAATTTTGAAAATGACGAGAATGTTTTAGTTTTTTAATTTTAATTTGTAACAATAAAGAACAGTCAAGATGAAAACAACATGAGAGTATATAGACTTAGTCATTCAAAGCTCAATTGAAATGGGCGAAGAGACAACATTGCAAATAAAAAAATATTACATTAAAAACAATCAAGGTAACACTTATTCTGTTACTCGATCACAGTTTTGCTTAAAATCAATATGTTTTTATTAGATGAATTTTATAGTGATTAACTATTACAAGAAATTTCATTTTATTGATGCAAGTCATTAACATCTACTATGGTTTATTATAATAATCACGCTGGCTAGATGTTGATTCTGACTATAAAATAGTCAACTTGTACTTAAAATATGTGTGACTATAAATTTATACTACCAATCTAAAATAGTAGAAAAGTTGTTTATAAAACAGATGAGTTGCTGAGATACTTGATGAGATGTAGTGATGATGTTGCGAAGTCTGCTCGGCGGCTGTAGATTACTTACAGTTTGGAGCGCAGGTCGGACATCCCAGCGGCTAATTGTCAGGATGGTGCGTCGAACCTGATGAAATAAGTACAAAGATTATACTAAATTTAATTAATAGCAGGATTGCTGCCATGTACTACACGGTCAAGTTAAAGTGTCTCACAGACACGCGGCCTCCGGCCGCTGCCAGTCTTTATTAGTCGATCGTGTTTGAACACACTTAAATTGCAAACGAATAAACACATTAAAGCGTCTCACAGACAGAGGCTGCCGCGGCAAGCCCTGATTGGTAGGTCGTGTTTGAATACTCGCTTACATTGCAAGCGAATCAAAATACACTGGCTCCTATCTCGGCAGCGGCCGCGGGCCGCTATATTCGCTTGCCCAAACTTTGACATTCCCCTTTCTCTTAATGCTCCATTATTTCCCCTGGCAGTATTCTTAGCATCCTTGGGCTGAGACTGGTAGTTTGTCCAGTAAGACAAGATCGTGGGTACGCTACCATCACGGACACAAAATATTTTGAGGATGTAAAAAAATTTAAAAGTTTTACATATTTTATATCATAAAACAACAGCATTTTTTTTTATTTGATTTTTGAATATGTTTCGGTAGTTTTATTTAATGAGTCGTAGTTATGACAGTTTACTAACTGTTAACATATTCAAAAATCAAATAAAAAAAAAAGCTGTTGTTTTATGATATTTGTAAAACTTTTAAATTTTTTTACATCCTCAAAATATTTTGTGTCCGTGATGGTAGCGTACCCACGATCAATATACGGTTTTTCGTTATGCTATTAAATACTGCGTAAATAGTGCCAAATTAGTGTAAAAATAAAAAAATAGTGCCTCTTAAATTTAAGAAATAAAGACCATTTTTACTGTGTACGCTAGCATGACGTCAAGCTAGCGTACCCATGGTCGTCCCCAAAAACGCATATATTTAAGCAACGAAGTTGACACAAAAAAATAATTCGCAAATAGTGCCCTGGCTTTACAAAATTTCATAATCAATACTCTTAAGGGACCAAAGATATTGAACTAAACATTCTTAGCTGACGTCAACTTGGCGTACCCATAATACTTCTCATAGAAAATGAACTTTTCTCGTTATCAATTCTATATGTATAAATAGTGTGTCAAATAGTGCCTCTAACAGTAAAAGTATTTTATGTGAATTCGCAGTAAAACAATATAAAAAATGCAATTAAATTATTTTTATATATGAAGTACAGTGATGTACAGAAGTGATAATATTTTCGTAGTATAGTAGGTTAGTAAGGTACTTATTAGTTTTAGTAAAAATATATATATATATACATAATCTCTTAGTGCATAAATTAATTTTGTGTGCAACTGTACTACAATACATTTGTTCCTAGAATTTAACATCCTCTTTATGTTTTGTTGTGATGCGAATTCGCTTAAAATACTTTTCCTGTTAGAGGCACTATTTAACACACTATTATACATATAGAATTGATAACGAGAAAAGTTCATTTTCTATGAGAACTATTATGGGTACGCCAGGTTGACGCCAGCTAAGAATGTTTAGTACTATATCTTTGGTCCCTTAAGAGTATTGATTATGAAATTTTGTAAAGCCAGGGCACTATTTGCGAAATATTTTTGTGTGTCAATTTCGTTGCTTAAATATATGCCGTTCTTGGGGACGGCCATGGGTACACTAGCTTGACGTCATGCTAGCGTACACAGTAAAAATGGTCTTTATTTCTTAAATTTAAGAGGCACTATTTTTTTATTTTTACACTAATTTGGCACTATTTACGCAGTATTTGATGGCATAACGAAAAACCGTATATTGATCGTGGGTACGCTAACATCACGGACACAATATTTTTGAGTCGTAGACATTTAATTGATTACGCACTAATGTGTAAAATTTTCAGTTAAATTAAAAAAATTAAATGCGTGTGCGGATAATTGCTACCGAAATTCAGTAATTGATATAAAATGAAATAAAAATCCTTCCTCGGCTGGGGATCAAACATGGGCCGCCTGCGTAGCGGACGAGCTTTCTACCACTAAACCACCGTTGCTTCGCAACTGAGGCATTGCTCCATAATATCCCCCCCGCCTAGGCCTTCAAGGGCGTCACACCATGGTAATGTAAGCTAACTTTTTTTTTTATGTTATAGGGGGCATACGAGCAGACGGCTCACCTGATGGTAAGTGATTACCGTCGCCTATGAACACTTGCAACACCAGGAGTATCACAAATGCGATGCCGGCCTTTAAGGAAGGAGTACGCTCTTTTTTTGAAGGTTTTTGGGTCGTATTGGTCCGGAAACACTGTTGGCGACAATATATTCCACAGTTTTGTCGTACGTGGTAAAAAAATTCGACAAAAACGAACGGTTGTGGATAGCCACGCATCAAGATGATGGGGATGAAATTTTTGTCGCGATGTACGATGGCGAAATGCAGCAGCTGGAATTAATCCGAACAATTCCTCAGAACACTCCCCGTGATAAATGCGATAGAAGATGCAGAGCGAAGCTACATCCCTACGCAAAGCCAAAGGATCAAGCTGATCGGAAAGGTCCTGCTCGTCGACGATTCGAGCCGCTCGGCGCTGGATGCGATCTAAAGGGAGAAGCTGGTACTGGGGTGCCCCCGCCCAAAGATGAGAGCAGTACTCCATGTGAGGCCGAACCTGTGCCTTATAAAGTTGCAGTCGGTGGGCCGGTGTGAAGTACATTCTCGATCTATTGAGCACACCAAGCTTCTTCGAGGCCAATTTGGCCTTGCCCTCTAAATGATCCCGGAACTGGACGTCGCTCGATATGTCAACGCCAAGAATTCCAATACTAGCTGAGGCAGTTAGAGGAGTGTTCTGAAAAAGAGGAGATACGATAAATGGTATTTTTTTTGCGGTGAACGCGCATACTGGTGTCTTCGTAGGGTTAAATTGGACTAGATTAAGTCGACCCCAATTCATTACTTGGTTTAACAAAGTTTCGACTTCAGACACAAGTTTGTTCCGGCAGTCGATGACGTTTTCCCGTGATATATTGGCGTGGCCGGTATATAGGGCATCACCCGTGCTGTCGTCTGCATAACAATGAATGCCATCAATTTGAAGCATATCATTGATATGAAGAAGAAAGAGCGAGGTGATAGCACACAGCCTTGCGGAACACCAGCGTTTACGGATTTGGAGTCCGAGCATGCACCGTCGACTGCGACCTTGTTGCCCCTGTCCGCAAGAAAGCTAGTGATCCAAACGCACAGCTATATAACTATCGCAGACTAATTTTGTTGTGAAAGGATTTTAAAGTCATAATATTCAGTATCTTAAAAAAAATACTGGAATTCTTATTAAAAAAAATCTGATTAATTGTCATGCGAGTATGAGTATCTTTTAATATTTAAGGTATTTGTCAGGTAACTTAAATCTGAGAAGATTAATTTAATGCAAGTTTTGATGATTGATTACAAACCTCATATTCATAGCGTTGGAGTTGCCAGCTTCGAGTTTGTAGCCAAGGGTCTCATAGAACTTTATCAGCTTATCTTTGCAATCCAAAGACATCTTGTAGCATCCAAGCTCTTGCGCCAGAAGTGAGACAGTTACCACTATTCTGTTTATGAAGCGTTCATTTTATGTAAGAAGAAATAAACACTACAAGAATCTGAATAAGAGATGTGAATAAGTTATACCAGTAAGATATTATAAAGTAAGTAATCTAGTAAATATAATGCCAGAGCTCATTTTATAACCATCTCAGGACAGCAAAATAGGCAATTTTATCATATTGAAAATCTTAATGAAGTACATTTTTTTTCTTGGGCGACTTATTGTATTATTATTTGGAAACTTACAGTTTTCCCAATTGTTTTCCTCGGTATGTATCATTAACAACAACATCTTCTAACCGACCTCGCTGTAAAAAAAAGTTCTTGATTAGTTATGTGCCTAATTAATGTTTCTACATTCTAAGAATTCCGGAGCTTTTTTACCGTCTGACGGCCGCAGCGGTCGGGGGACCGCAACTCGCGTAGAATGTGAAACTGTAAGTGTGTTCTCTACGGGACTGCGCAAAACTTCGGTGTCCCAAATTTTGTAATAAAACAGCTCAACGGAAAAAACAGCTCCGTGAGTTCTTAGCCTAAACATACCTACTCCATTTCTTTTGAACTTATTGAAATATTTAATGCTATTGCCTTTATTGAAGATCCTTTTAATAGCACATCTAAATTGTCTTATTGTATTTTTTTCAAGGATGAATTATAAATTCAGGACTTCTTGAAGCTGTGGAGAAGAATAGGCACAAGAAACTCCACAACATAATTGTAAGAACAAAACTGCAACAGAGTGCCAATCGTCTAACGAGATTGCTGCTTCAGCTGAAGTGGAAGTGAACAAAAAACAATTAGCGAGGAGAACCCATAGCCATTGGAAAGGAAAGTTCTCAAGTAGCCAGCACGTGTCGGATGACGAGTAGTAAGTATAATTTATATTTATAGGTCAGGTGGTCCAATGATTTATTGAAGGTTGTGGAATGTCAATGAAGACGGGTAGCTCGGTCCTAATCAGCCTAAAGTTGTTTGGAAAAGGACTATGCTCAGATGATGGATTACTTACCAAAGAGCAATTGTGAATGAATTTTTGCTCAATAGTGAGAGTAGCAGCACCAATGATTTTGGAAATGCGTTTGTCTTCTATAACAGTCACATAATAACCACCTGATTGTTTCATTTGGTTAAATCTGTCTGTAACAAAGAATTTTTTTGAAGTAGTAGTAGTAGCGGCGTTAGGGGGGGCGCGCGGTGGCCCGCCCAGGGCGCCCTTCTCCCTTAAAGTATACCTGTTAAACTTTGACTGTCTTTCAGCAAACTACAATTTTACTGTGTATACAGTCATTATTTCTTAAGTTGCGAAAGTTCAAAAAGATAAACTTACCTATAAATCGAGTAAATTGAAAATAAATAATGATTTTATTCATCTTAAACGATTTTCCCGACCTCTCAAATTATAGAGAAACAGAGTATTTATTTTTTTACAAATTAGTGAAAAAAAGTTGGATGGGAGTTATTTCATTCTGGGCTTTGCCAACATATGTATATTATTCCTGTGATTTTCGGACCGTTCATCTCCAGATAAGATTTGACATTTTTATTTCTCGAGCTATGGAGTTTGCGGTATTATTTCCTGCACAACTGTAGAGCCCAACCCGGTTTCCTTTTTTTTTTATAATTGTTTATTTCAGGCATAAAAAATCCAATAAAAAGTCATATACAAAATTAAAAAAAAGTAAAAGTGTAAACAAAATAATAATAAAAAATAAAATAAAAGCATAAAAGGCAGTAGAAGTAAAACAGGTATAATATTACCTACGTCATTTTCGGTTCTCACTCTGGTGCACTGAAATCCAGTATTTGAATAAAGGATTATCAAGTCCTTTGCATTCAGTTTTGATTATGCTGTTATCAGAAAGACATATTCGTGACCAAAAAGAGGCTATACGTCTTCTCATAACAGCATAAAAGTCTGATATACGAGCATCTGAAAACATGCCCGATGCGCTACAGTATCTCGGTAGTCTCATAAGAATATAGATACGATTACATAAGAATACGATTAAAGTCAACCCATAGCTGGCAAATATAAAAACATTGACAGTATAGGTTAAATAACATGAATTTAACCTCATCACAACATTTACCAAATTTTCGCGCGAGCATATTGCACCTCACTGATAAAGCCCGCCTCTCTCGCTCAATATCGAGATCGTCCCTTCCGTTCTCTGTAAGGATGTGCCCGAGATACCTAAATTGCTGTACAACCCGAAGCACCGAGGCATTCAACCATACATCAGGTACGTTCTCCGGACCCCGTCCCGCCTTGAAGATCATAACTTCTGTCTTTGCAACATTGTATTTCAACCCATGAGCATTAGCATAATGTTCACAGATCAAAACAAGTTTACGGAGACCTCTGATTGAGGGGCTGAGGAGCACCACATCGTCTGCATAGCTTATATTATTTACACATACATCGCCAATATGACAACCGATACCAGTGCCCCTCAGCTCACCAATCAGATCATTAATATATAAATTGAAGAAGTCCGGAGAAGTCAACCCCCCTTGGCGTACCGCGCACTCTAGCTTATAGCTGCTGGAAGTCGTGTCGCCCCATCTCACACTATTAGTATGATTTCCGTACCAGTATTCGAACAGTGCTACAACTTCTTGGTGAACATAAGTGTGGCGCAGTTTTCCCCAGAGAACTTCATAGTTCACAAGATCAAATGCGCGGCTCAGATCAAGAAAACATGCGTACACAGACATTTTACGGCGTCTGTAGTAGTCAACAGCATGTTTTACGGTCAATATAGCTGAATCTGTAGAAAGACCGGCACGGAAACCTAACTGGGCGTCGTCAATCTCAATGTTTCTCGAAACCTCGGGCTGCACAAGTCGTTCGAGAACCTTACCCAGTCCCCAGAGATATTGGGCGGTAATTGTTGGACGCGCTCACATCCCCCGTTCTATTTTTAATAATTGGAACTACTATCGTTTTCATTAAATTATTTGGGAGATACGAGTACTTGAGACACATATTAAATAACTTAGAGAACTTCTTTGAAGCGTCTCCTTTCGATTACGGCATATAACGATTTAATCTGTAGGTCCTCCCTTGTGCTGACATTTATGCTGTCTCTTTTGCAGGCTTCGGTTTTTCTCATAAAATGTTTGCTGATATGACCGATATGAATTAAAAAGACCAATATATAATAAATTAAGACTTATTTCCGTTATTAGTCTTAATTTAAATAAATAAATAAATATTTCCAACACACACACCAATTAGCCTAGCCCCAAAGTAAGCACTATAAGGCCGGTACCCCGTAACGGATAGAATACGTATACTGTATTTTTATAGAAATACATATTAAACATCCATGACCCGAGTACAAATGCACCTATTCATCACACAAACATCTGCCCCCACCGGGATTCGAACCCAGGACCTCTCGAGTCGGCGACACCATGAAACCCGGCGTACAAACCACTCGGCCACGGAGGTCGTCTATTATATAATGGTCTTTTTAAAGGAAACGTGGACGTGGGTCCACCAACCTTCTATGTATTTTCTCCATTTATGCAGGAAAATCAATGAATTTTTATCTTAGCTTAGCTATGTAGGATTTTTATTATGACAACTTATGGTCGATGGTCAGTCTGCGCCGGGATGGATTTTGATGGAGAAAACCAGAAAGCATTAGTTTTATCCAAAGAGCTGAAATATAAAAGGTGAAAAATAGCTAATATTTGTTTTTTGAGGGAAAAATACCGTTTAATTAGATAAGTAAGTACAAATTTATTTAAATTATGTATACTTATTAAAATTAAGAGGTAACGTTGTTTGTTTTATTATTTGTTTGGGGGGTAAGCTTAAGCTGATAAAAACCTATCTGGGAACGACATATCTCAATCTAGATTGACAAACTTGGCAATTTTGTTAATTAAAATGAAATTGGAGAAAACATCGACTTTGAAAACATAATAAAAGATTTATAGATAGATAAAAAAGGCTACAAAAGTAAAAATTTTAGTATTTTCATTATATCCTTTCCCTTTTTTCTTTTGGATCGCGCCGCAGAAATCTCGCCCAGGACGCTGGTGTTAATAAAACCGGTTCGGTATGTGTGACTGCCGCGGTACAGTATGTAGAGGCTCTAATTTAGTACTAAACTTCTGATTCAATATATGGTGAAATCAACCTATAGGGAAAGGCGCATCGAAATACGCATCTTCCGACGTGACGTGTTGAACACCCTCACGTCACCTAGAAAGTTATTTTACTGCTTGGACAACAGAACTGTCCATCGTGTTTGATAGGCAAGAAAAAAACAAGGTACAAACTTTATTTTTAATATGATTGTGACGATTCGGTTGCATAGGTAGTACAGCTTGGAACGGATGCGATCGCGTCCGTATGACTACGTAAAGCGAAAGATCGTCATATTATACACTAATAATGCGGTACTTCTCATTAACCAGGCTTAACTGTATTTTCTGGGTCTACGAGTTGATACTTCTTTACGCGAGCCCGAAGCGAGCGTACCGCGGCAGCAGCCGGCGAAGTTCCTTCTGGCGCTTAACTGC
Organism: Chilo suppressalis; assembly: GCA_902850365.2. Taxonomy (NCBI): domain Eukaryota; kingdom Metazoa; phylum Arthropoda; class Insecta; order Lepidoptera; family Crambidae; genus Chilo; species Chilo suppressalis. The sequence continues at coordinate 10,194,533 of OU963910.1, read as the reverse complement.
GTTATTAGAGACCTTTTCAACAAAAACAATTTGAAGTGTCACCTCTTGATCCAAGAAGGTACAGTTTTACCATGAGCACAATTGGACAAGGCTTCAATTGTCTTGATGTTAATGCAGCAAAAGAGTCCAGATGTGTAGAAAGCTGACATGTCAAAAAAAAATTCCACTAAAGCCTTCCTCTCCATAGTGGCCTTAAACCAATCCTCTACCAGGTGGAGTACCCAATGCCCTACCAGGTGGAGTCCCCAATCCCCCACCAGAAACAAAACACAAAAATAAGTGTTATATATTTTTATTAATTTCACTGTGGTCTTCTGTATGATTTAGATATTTCTCAACACAGTGCTTGGTAACTAAACTACAATTATTATTAATCATTGTTTTCTCTAGAATACGTTGTTGGAGTCTCAAAAAGATTAGACAAAAAAAGTGTATGCATTTGTTATTATGTGTTATAATTATTATACAAAAGAGTGTCCCCAATCCCCCACCAGAAACAAAACACAAAAATAAGTGTAATATATTTTTATTAATTTCACTGTGGTCTTCTGTATGATTTAGATATTTCTCAACACAGTGCTTGGTAACTAAACTACAATTATTATTAATCATTGTTTTCTCTAGAATATGTTGTTGGAGTCTCAAAAAGATTAGACAAAAAAAGTGTATGCATTTGTTATTATGTGTTATAATTATTATACAAAAGAGTATCACCTAGGCAAATACTATTAAAATTATCTGAAGTTAAGTGTGTTTTTTTAAAAATATTACCAGCCTTCTATAAAAATCTTTCCAGTAGATTTCATCAAAATAGTAAGTGTAAGTTATGTCAACTTTTAATAAAGAACAGGAACATGTAGCCTTTCAAAAGGTCATTAGCTCATTATCACACAGCAGCATATTTCAAGGTCACCCAGTTAAATGTCACTAGTATTTAACATTCTACAAATATGCACAGCATATTTCACATACAATGACAACCAGTTTACCACTATTATACCTATTAGTGGGGAATAGATAATCAGTTGATAAATATTGTGATTAACATTGATGTTGATAAAAAAGATAATAGCCTAGGCAAATTAATTTGAAATTATTTGTTCATGTAATGACTTTGATTATGTAGTATAAATTTTTTGCAAAAATAATACCTTTTTCCAGTATAATATTGAGATATGTCATCACCATTGTCAAATTATCTATGCTTTTGCAAAACTTCTAAGATTTTCCCCAAAATTCATTATCAAATCATCCTACAAAATATATTTATTTCTAGAACTGGAAGAATATACCTACATGTATAATTATATCATATCCGTTACCATATTATCTCATAACACAAGCCTTAGTGTTTACTGTGGGACTAGGTTCACTGGTGTGAGTGTTAAAAATATTGATTATTTGAATAATAAATCATAATATTAACTTACCATCAAACTGCTTCCTAGTCACATTTCCAACATTTGTGAGCTGTCCCAAGAGCTGTAGGAATCCTTTATCATAATCACTTTTTTGCAAAGGTCGCACAACCATCCAGTCCTCACCAGGCTGCACTGCACTTATTTTTGGTTTAAATATAGCTGGGCTTTTATTAAAATCTAAATTCTGCAGGAGATGAGGGGGATAGAGGTATTCTAATTTTCCATCCTATAACAATGTATTGACTCATTTAATAAAATGATTTAGGTAAGTAACTATATCAAGCAAATTAACACCACTCCATACATAGTTTTGGCACAGCTTGTAACCTTTGATTATTTACTCCCTAGATAGTGTGTCACCTTGTAAACACTGCAATAAAAACAGGCCAGGTTTTATATACTTGTGTGCATGACCCGCAAAACAAAACATGTGAATCTTGTATATACTCGCAAAATGTCATGCTCTGTGTCTCAGTGCTCATCCATAAGATTATTACACTTGCGCATGATGATTGTTTGCTAGCAGGTTAGGCTACATTCCCCAAAAGAATGGGTAAACTTGATCAAATCAAAATTAGTATGTATATTGTTCATACAATTAAAAATCATAGACATTGAAACATCTGATAAACATTTAAATTTATACTTCGATATTTATTTCTTTTTTACAACATTTTATTTACTTTAACCAGTTTATTACGGAAATAACAATCATAATATTAAAGAAAGAAACAGCAAAATAGACTTGTAATATATTAAGAAGTAATGTAATAGTGTAAAATTCAACTTACCCCATCATCGCTAATCTTCTCGATACCCATTTGAAGGATTGAGTTTTCAGGAATTTTCACCTAAAACATATTCAAAGTACTGGACAGTGCTTAAACTACAATCATGTTCATGAGTAAATGGTGAAAGGAGTAACCTTGAACCTTGAAAAAGTTTTGGTTTTCGCTCGCCAACTCAACTCAATACGTCATGCCAAGGGATATTCATTTAATATCGATATATCGAATTTATTCGATATTTACCATACGATGTAACGGGTGATACGATGTTTTGAAATAGATTTTTTTTAATTTGATATATCGATATATTTATAAAAATATCGAATCGTAAACGCTGACTCATAATGACAATAAAACCGAAGTAAAGGAGATTGGCAAACCGAGTGTCAATGAATTTATTATGTGCATACCAGAAGCAGGATATATTGAATTTATAGATCACAATGCTAGCAGAATTTCCCAAAAATTAAAAATTCAACAAAACAAAATGCCTTCCACGGTGTTTAGGTTGATGAAGGTATCTTCTTCTGCATGCAAAAGAAGGAGAAGTCATGACTTCTCCTTGTTTGTTTTAATATTTGAATTCCAATAAATAAAAGTTAGGGTCATCCTGTTAGAAAGGGAAAAAAGACCTCCGTTCTCCATTTCGCACTTATTCCGTTTTACTGGTAACAGTGATGTCCTGTTTATATTATACACCGTGAATTTTGAGTTACTTAAGAAACTTTACTAGCTATTTCAGAAAACGATTAAGATTATTTTTCTCCAAAAAAAAAATGTAAATACATATGAAGTTTTTTCGAAAAAAATCTCCACCTTAACTCACTATTTCTGTAATTTAAGAAACCTACTCAATATTTGTAAACATATTGATTCAAATAAATCCAATTAGAAATTTGGTAAGATCTAAAAGGTCATTTTCAAACGAAATCCTCAAATAGTCAACCAACATAGAAACAGAATGAAAGGCAAAGACCAAGTAAACTTTTTTTCCTACAAAGAATTCTAATAAAATATTTCGACTATAAATTTGTAGTGTTTCATTCACATGTATAAAAATCATCTCAGCAACGTCTTACTCGTATCTCTAATTCTATTAAAGTAATACTCGTAGTAAATAAAACTTGTAAAAAATTATCGATATTGAAAAAATATCGATATATCGAGAAACATCGATATAGCATTCCGATATTTTATATGGATTACATGTATCGATATATTTTTAAGTGTACACCCCTACGGCGTGGAATCTTCATGCGACAGCGATTCAACCACTTTTACCACTTACCAGAAAGCCATTTCGCCTTCCCCCCAAAACTTACCTGAAATGCCCCCAAAATACAGGTTTTGAAAGCAAAAAAACCCCACTTACAAAATATTTATTAAAAATACATTATATTTACTACAAAATTATGTATTTTTGCAATAGCATCCATTACTGCAGTGTTGCCATGATCTGATTTTTAATTGGTAAATCAAATCAAGATATAGGCTAATAACGAACGTGTTTCTGTACCTTCTGCCACCCCTCAAAGCTGGTTTTTTAGTTTTAGACAATAACATTTATAGTTATGTTTATTTATTTTTTAAGCATTTAACTGCTAGATGTTTAAATCTAAAGAAAAGTTTACTAGTTTTTTTTTCTGGTAAACTTTTCTTTAAATAACATTTATTTCAGATTAAGGTTAACCTACATTCTTAATGGCGAAAATCGCAACGCAACATGCAATTTTAACAAGAAAATCGTATTTTTAGAGAAACAGTAGATTTATGTAGAAAAACAGAGGAACGGGAGAAATTTCAGAAAAACAGGAGATCTGTAAAATCGGTAGACCTGATAACCCTGCATTACTAAATCAACTTCTTCGCACTCGTCGTCTTTCCCACTCCTTAGGCCAGAAATATATTCGATCGACACGACATGACACGTAAATAATAATATATTTCTGGCTTTAATCTTGTTACATAACTTTGTTTGGATAGTGCAGTGCCACTATCTTACCAAGGTGCTAACAATTAAAAGGACAAATTACGATTTAGCAGAGCCAAGGTGATAGATAGTGTCGAATTGATTTTCAGTTTAAACTAACGACCGTTAACGACTAACTGACTTGACATGGACTTGACTGACCGAGCGATTGAGCTAGGCGGAATGGACTAAAGCGTACTTTTTTAGATGGGCTTTAGATTTAGTGGTCCAAATCGGGCTCACTGTCCGATTTTTGCATGATTTTCTAAGCCTAATAAAATTAAATTTGACAACAGTTTAGATCCTTGTCATGCTCTATACCGAATGAGAAAGAGAGACTGTTGATCGCGACTTTTTACAGATTAAACGTTGGTATTATATTTATATAGAAAATAGAATTAAAAACCCCCCATTTACCCCAAACCCAAATTTCTTTCCCCAAAAATATTTTGCCCCTAATTATCCCCCCATCGCTTGGAAAACACCCAAATTTGGGGGGAATCCAACCCATCTGGCATCAGTGGATTCAACTAAGAAAAGGAGTATCCATTGCCAATAAATAAAAAAAAAACTAAGAATAGGACCGACTGGGCGACGTCATAGCTGTCAAACGAAATAGGTAGAGTGAGCAAAAAAAAGTTTTATGTAATGAAACTTATTAACTAAGATTAAATGTAGGGTTGCCATCCGTCCGGATTTCCCCGGATTTGTCCTAGTTTACAGAGCGTCCGGGGAGCGTCCGGGCGGGGTTTCATTTGTAGTCCGGGTTTAAAAATTTCCTGTTTTGGGTCGCCAATTTATCCGTGATAATTTTTATGTCTTTGAAAATAAATAAATCTATTCTAACACTGTACCCTTAAATGCTGGCGTCCTACAAGGATCAGCTCTGTCACCCACGCTGTACGCAATAACAGCATTCGTTGCTCTGTGGATGAAAGCACTGTCACTTTTTACACTGGTTGGTCAAACATCCCTCGAATAGAAGTAGAAAGGTGTAAAGACAGACTTGTGTCCGAGAGAGATTGAAATGTTACTGGATTAAGTCTCAAATTGGAGCCAACAAAATTTGATTGTCTTAACCCAGCAAAGACACAAGTGTGTGTGAAAAAGCTCGGGTGCTCAATAGATCGAGTAAATACCTGAAGCCTAAATATAGGGTGTTGTTTACAAAGCACTGGTCCTCTGGGCTGGAGCACCTCAATACCAGCTACTTCCTCTTGACCGGATACAAAATCGGGCAGTTCGACATATCGATGATCCTGAGCTCACTGACGCGTTGCAAACCCTTAGCATACTCAGACCGTACCATACAATGGTATTCCGAGGAATTATTCAACCGCAAAGAAGTTTTACGCTCACCATCTAGACCCTTGGCGTTCTAGCAGCATGCGTTCCTTTCTTTTGCGTACCAGCATGATCTGGAACGAACTTCTCTCAGTACTTTTTTCTTATAACTACGATACGGTAGTTTTAAAAAGGCGGATGCACCTTTTCCTTCAGAGCCGGCAACGCATGAGTGGCCCTTGATGCTGCAAGCATCCATGGGCAGCAGTGACCACTTATTATCAGGTGGACTGCTAGCTCTTTTGCTTACATCAACATAAAAAAAAGTTGATTTGTGACATTTTTAACTGTTTTTTTTATTGGTGTGTCCGGGTTTTGGGCTCTAAAATCCGGGGGTTTCCCGCGTCTTGTCCTGGTTGCCACATTTTAGAGATGGCAACCCTAATTAAGTGAGAAAATCATAAGATTTTTTTTTAAATATTTATTAAGATTGTGAAAAAGAAACAGCCCATTTTTAATAATATTGGTGTCGATTCTGGCATGATTCTCTAAACTTAAAACTAAATTTAACATCAGTCTCACCTTTTCATTCTGTATACGAATAAGGATACACTGTTATCAAATTTAAGTTTAGCTTTAGAGAATTATGCCAGAATCGACATCATTTGTTCATTAAGACTGTGTAAGAAGATTAATAAGAATAATAATTAATCAGAATTTAGCTCTTTAATTCCGCTCATCTCTGTATTACCGCGTGAGTCACATACGAACATGCATCCTTTATATAAACGAAAGTTTTAAATTGAGTTATTGAACGGAACTTAGTGACATTTGGTTGACGATTTAGGTTATCTACCAGTCAGAGCTCTCAATAGATGAAAAAAAAAATATATCAAACAGTATTAATTATCAATATTTGTTATTGTTTGTTTACAAATGTTTGGTTTTTATTCCATAATCAGCTGAGTGCTAAAAAAGTATTCCAAGATTTTTTTGCAAACCGTACTTTTCAAGCGACTTTTGATAGATGAAGGGCATTGGCGGCGCGCAGGTTGTGGCGTCCAGCAACCGCAGACTACAGTTCCAGTGGTGTCGCCAACCGCAGTGAGGTCACACCAAAGATTTGAATAGATATGCCCTTATCATAGTTTGATCGCACCGAAATTAAACCTCAATTAGTGGAAGCTGTCACTTTCTAATAGTGTGTGCAAACAGTAACTTAAGTGATGAGATAATTATTTTTCCCTGGGTGAAGTAACCTTCTAATTTTCAATTTTACATCCTTAGCTTGAAAGTACAAAAAATATTAAAATCTTTAAACGACTTCCGAGCTAATTATATGACACTATATGTATTGCATCCGTTTAATATCAAACATTGAACACGATAATTTGCAGATATCTGGAGCGTAGCAGCGAGATTCGTAGGTTTTGATTCTGAACGCAGCCAGACAGCTGTTTGTCAATGTCATTGTCCTGTCTTATGTGACACTGACAAAACCTAACCTACCCAGTAGCAGCGAAAAAATAACAGGAAAATATTTTAATTTGTAATGTAAAAAAGCGAAAACTCGCTGATGCTCTTATAATGAAGTCTTTCTTAAAATTAAAATCCTTAAGCTGCATTTCAAATAATTGCCGGCAACATTCGTTTTTAACTAAAAATGTGATACAACCTAAAGCAAAATTGCCAATTACGCAAAATGTTTCTAGTCGCTTTTTATTTTGGGAGCGTGATAGAAAAGGAGGATATGATACTTCTCAAAAGATTTCACTATCGGAACATTTAAAAGAAGGATATAAAGAAATCAAAGGCGAATTCAAACTGCTGGGCCAGGAAATCAAAGCTTTGATAGAAACTGATCCACTTCTAGTAGCACGACCAGGTAACCGCATTTTTCATACTTTCTATATTAATTACCTACTTATAGTTATTATTATTAAGCAATGTTTTAATTTAACTTCTTTTGGGAAACAACGTACGACACGTACTTTGCAAATATTGACATATTATTTGACATTGATGTCGATTCTGGCATGATTCTCTAAACCTAAACTTAAATTTGACAACAGTGCATCCTTGTCCTTCTCTGTACAGAATGAAAAGGTGAGACTGACCTTTAATTTAGTTTTAAGTTTAGAGATGCACGCCAGAATTGACACCATTATCTATTTGTCATTTTTTTGGTCTATTTGTCCGTTGGGACGGGCAAAGGAATCGTGAGTCCATACAGCCCTGTCTGTAAGCTTCGGTTTTTCTTTTCTTAGTGTTTTGACTGCAGCTTTTACAAATCTGTATTAAGGAATATAGATGTCGTTATATGTAATACTTTTCTCAAATCGCGCGGCATTGGTTCTTCGCCAAAAGTACTTCGAAGGTCTTGGAATGGCATATTACTCTGTACTTGAAATGAACCACAGGAAAAAAAATGGTTGCCTGTAAAGTCGGTTTTACGGGCGAAGATTTTACGTGACAACGTCTTTTTCTTGGTAGAATATTTATTGATATGAATATAATTAAATTGCACAATAGGAACAAGGAATTGAATGAAAATAAGAATTGCACAAATTTTAACTATAGAAATATATTTTGTTTACTAAAACATTGTACATGTAAACTTAAACTTAACACGAGAGACTCATCGTAACGTTACCGAGCGTTACACTTTTTCATAAGTGACTCCCAGCCGCAACCTAATTTAAGACGTTGTCACGTCAAAAGATATGGTCCAGTGACTGATTTTTTATGTTGCAGAAGTAACAAACCAGTGAGCTCACCATTGTGAGTTGGTACAGGTGACCTTTAACAAGGCAATGACCTATTCTGTCCGCTTAAAGTAGTATGACCTCCGTGGCCGAGTGGTTTGTATGCCGGGTTTCATGGTGTCGCGGACTCGAGAGGTCCCTGAATGAATATGAGCATTTGTACTCCAGTCATTGATGTTTAATATGTATTTCTATATAAATATACTTATATATGTACTGTATATGTATTCTATCCGTTACCCTAGTATCCCATAACACAAGCCTTACAGTGCTTACTTTGGGACTATGTTAATTGGTGTGTGTTAAAAATGTTTTATTTTTTAATCTGTAACATCTTTCCTCTCGCTCTCCTGCAATTTGTGGGAGTGAATTCGTGAAATGGGACGGAAGTGTGTATTATTTGATTTGATTTTAGAACATAATGTTCAAATGGCTTATTCCTTTTGTAGTAGGTTTTATTTCTTTTTACTAATATAAGGTGAGGTTTCAAATGTTACACATCACACGCGACTACTGTAAGGCTCGCTCGTTTTTTTTAATTTTTATTTTAGTATAAAAATCTTGTCTTGTACTGTCCTTTTTCAAACCAAAAGGCATGTTGTATGTCTTTCTAAATTTCTCTCTTTTTTTTTAATATTATGGCTTGGATTCAAGTTATTTGAGCCACAAGTTCTCAATTGACAGATAAAGAAACCATGCTTATTTTGTGATTCTTTGCTATGCAAAGGCCAAATCATGTAATATTTCATAAGTGTGTTTTTTTGAGTGGGTGTAGTACAAGACCTGAAGAGAGATCTTCCTTCATCCATCTGCTTATCAGACAAAATGCACGGACCTGAAAAAGGGAAGGACGTAACCTCGCCTAATCGTGCGGGAACCATACCAATGGCCGCCCGCTTACCACGTGTGCGTGATTTGAGGGTTTTCGGGTAAATCAACAATTTCCCTACTTTTTAAATGTCGCCCCACAGAATAAAACATTTTTAATATTATGTAAATATATATTCTAATAACGAGATGTTTACCACGTGTTTTACTCGTTGTGAACTCCAATATTTCAGCAATTTAAACAGTTGCACTTCAGAAACATGATGTTGGCCTATTAAATTCATTTTTATGAACACAGAGATAGGAAAGAAATCACTTGTTACATATAAAGAAATTTATTGCTTACGTATGAATATTAATGTCCTTAGATTAAGTATGAGGTTAATAATATACATTTGTAATAATGAAATAATCAGTGCTATCAGGGCTAATTCGGAAAAAAATGTTAATATATATTTGAAGTTATACTTCTTTAGGCGCGTTATGAAAAAATGATGAGAGTGAAATTTTTAGATGCGCGCGCATCACTGTAACCCAAAAGTAACAGCATGAAGTTGGCCGCGGGCGCGTTATGAAAATATCATGTGAGTGAAATTTCGAGATGCGCGCGCATCACTGTAACACATTAGTAACACCATGAAGTTGGCCGCGGGCGCGTTATGAATGTTAGTGTCTAATAATGGTGGATTATTAACCACTTAGTGGTTAATAATCCACCATTATTATACTACTACATGTATGTAGTCTACACTTCCGCTCTACACCGAAGCGAAGCGAGGGCGGGCCGTTAGTATTCTATAGATTTATAAATCACGCAGATTGCGTACGGAACCAAACAACGTAGCCGCTTAGCTATAGTACTGGCAGTTGATGGATTAGAATTGTTTTCTCCGCTGCACTTTCGAATAAGTAAAAAAACCCAGTAATCATAAAAAGGAGGCAAGAGTAATTTTATATTAATAATATGGGTTCTGTTTTTTTCCGTTTGGAATACGGAACCTTAAAAAGTAACGAATTTTTGTATGACCGAGTCCCAAATGCATGAAATACAAATTTCCCAACATTTAGGATCTTCCCGTAAAAAAAATAAGCTACACAGCACGGACCTGAAAAAAAGACGGACGTAATATCAAAGGCAAATCATGTGAAGCATGCAAGGTCAGACAAAATCGTGTGTTGTACACTACCTACACTCACACTAATGCACCAGGTCGAACAATTCGCTGCCATTTGACCCCGCGTGCCTCCGATATTTAAAAAAAAATGCCGTTTGTGTGGTGAAATCTTGTAAAAACTACACGAGTAAATTTGAAAAGTCACAAGAAATCACCTACCATGCTTAAGTATTGACGATTATTGATAATTATTCTATATTATATTTTATTTACAAGGATGAAAATTGTCAACAAAAATACAACTGAGTGGCTACTTTATTTACGGGAAATTTTCCCTAAAAGTAAGGAATTTTGTATTTCTTGCATTTGTGACTAGGCAAGATGAGATTTCGTAACTTTTTAGGGTTCCGTATCCCAAAAGGAAAAGAATAGAAGCCATATTATTCATAGGATATTTTATATAAATTATTGTCTTGCCTCCTGACATATCTGTGCATGTGTGCGAATCGGTGTTTGATTTTGAGTGATAGTGTCGATTTATCAAGATATGTTTAAAAGACAGGATACCATAACACTAACTTATTCAGTTTGTAATAAGCACATTTCTGTTGTGTTATATGAATTATTGTTTTCTTAGTTTCACAGAATTTCATAATAAATTTTATCTCAGTACGGCTTGACAGGGCGCTGCGGCTCTTGCTAAAAATATATTATTAGACCCTTTGGTACCTTTGTACATCATGTTGCGTCTCTTTCTACCTTATAGGATTGGCATGATATCTCTTTTCCTCACTCTGTCTTTAAATACCTACTAAATCTATGAATGAAACACTTACTTTTAAAAGAAGAAATAGCAATATTAGTGTATTATATTTTTATTTTAAGCATTAATCTGCGCATTTTATGTATATTAATGTATGTTATTAAACTCATACTTAATATTAAGACACTAATATGTATATGTAAACAATAAAGTTCTTTATACATAACAAGTGCTTTCTTTACTATCTCTGTGTTTTTGATTGATAGACCTACATCATTCTTCTGAAGTGCAACCGTTTAAAATGCAGAAAAATCGGGAGCTCAGAACGAGTAAAAAACGTGGTAAATATCCCGTTATTATAATATATATTTGATTACATAATGTTAACAATGTTTTAGTTTGGGAGATTTAAAAAGTAGGGAAATTGATGATTTACCCGACAACCCTCAAATCACGCACACGCGGTAAGCGGGCGCCCATTTGCATGCTTCACTCGCGCTAAGAATAGGTTACGTCCGTCTTTTTTTCAGGTCCGTGCTACACAGTTGTATTTTTTGTTTAGAATTTTCATCACATTAAATAAAATATAATTTAGAAAAAATATCCCGATTCGTCATTACTTATCCGTGGCAGGCGATTCCTTGTGGCTTTTTGAGTTTACCCTTGTAGGTTTTACATGATTTCAATCAAACAAGACGGCATTATTTTGAGAAATTGTAGGAGCAATTGAACGTGCCACTGCCGCTGTCACATGGGGTCAGGGTCATATGGCAGCCGGCTGAGCCCACAGACATATAATACGGAATATTCAGTTTTAAACAGCGTGGCAAATACACACACATTGAAACTCACTAAAGCATGGGCCGCATTTGGTATAGTAGAATAATGGATTTCATTATTGTTTCATGAAATACCTATCCGAATAGATAGGTCCTAATGTGATGTCCATGCTAATAATATTATAAATGTAAAAATCTGTCTGTTTAATATCTTCATGGCGAATTTAGCCAGGCGAAATCGCTGAACAGATAATGATGAAATTGAGCACGGATATAGAATTAACCCAGGGAAAGGACATAGGTACAATTAGGAAAATTGAAATAAAAATTGAAGGCATAGTTTTTATCTATTTATTTTAAATAATACAAGTTTTTTTAGAAAATTTCTCTGAGATACATTTGCTTCTTTACATTGATGTTTACATCTAAGATCAAAATAAAATTTGACAACAACTTTAATACTCAGACCAAATAAAAAGTAAAGACGGAGTCTGCCGAACAAAAAAGTGAAGCCGGTTTTTTATGTATGTAGTGCATTAGCCAGTGTTACCATAGTCATTTATAATACCCCAATATTAGAAAAATGTAATAACGTTATTTCATAACGTTACTAATAACGTTATAAAATATTAGAAAAAAATATCGTAGGCTTATTCTCTAAATTAGTCCAGATTAGTTTTACACTAGCGCTAGATGCAACCTCTCGTGAGCCAAAGGTCATGTGCTTGGAGATCTGGAGTTCCTGTGATTTATAAGTTTAATTCCGTTAAACTGTTACACTAATAAAAGTTTAGTTAAAAAATATATAATAAAAACAAAGTTTAACCTTTGGAGTTTTTGGCGGGATATCATGGAGTGCGGTTAGCGTCATATTTTAATTATTCTTTAATTCGTTCATAGTGAATATTGTGAGATAAAATTGGTGTAATTTTGTGTTTCAACCATCTGCACGACTGAAGAATTATTGGAATCTTTAAAATATAAATTAACCTAAGTAACCATATTAAGTTAAGTAAAAAAAAAATACCTTTGGACATGCATTTTGTTTTACACAATGTAACCCTTTTGTTGTGTAGTACAAATCGTCGCTCTGAAAATGAGTCGCAAACCACGCTGCGAGAAACTGGTTGCCACAATGGTTCATTTCTACTCTTACGAATTACTGCAATCCACTTCTCTTGTAGATTTTGATCTCGATTAGGAAATCGTAAAAGAACGTATAATATATAAAGTGTATAACATCCCAAAAAATTTATACGAATACATAAAGAAAAAAGATAATAAAGATGTTTCGTGTAATTGTTTATCCATGCATTACAATATTCGAATAATATAAAAGTATGCTACACAATTTATTTAATAAAATAACGTTACGTTATATTTCACGCTACCCAACAAAAGGGTAAAACTGTAACGTATAATCATGGCAGCATTTCGTTCAGGTTTTGTTTACAAAGCGACAACCTCAAAGGACAATGGGCAAAATTGCATGGACACTGCACCCACGTCCGCCACGGCTTAAACTACATTTGTTTGAAAGGTATCATAGTCATGATCATTTGTGCCAAAGCGCATCAAATTCCATCCCGGGAGTCTTTAGTTATTTTAAGTTAAATAGGTACAATTCCATAGGTAAAAGTAACTATAACGAACATAATATTTAAAGATACAAGGACGAGTATATAGAACGGATATATTAATTGACGACCACGGAGGTCGTCAATTAATATATCCGAGTCGAGTGGTTTGTACGCCGGGTTTCATGGTGTCGCTGGCTCGAGAGGTCCCGGGTTCGAATCCTGGTGGGGGCAGATGTTTGTGTGCTGAGTACGAGCATTTGTACTCCTGTCATAGATGTTTAATATGTATTTAGTAAATTGATCCATAGATTTTTTATTAGCTCGTACGATTATAATGACGTACGCGATGATAATCGTGTTCCTATTTCTAAAGCGTGTAAGTTAAATATCAATGAAATAACAGGGAGCGCACAAAATGTAAGACATAGGACTGCATACGAGTAGACTAGTTGCAACGGCAACTGCAATATCACATCCTTCAACCCCCATACCCTGTTAGACGTTTTAAGGAGTCTCAGTAAGTGCAAGCAGCAAGCAAGCTGGATAGTCGGTAGGCTTTGTTGTTTAGTATTTTGTATCTGGTTGTACAGTAAGATATGATTCACTCACTTATTATTGCTAATATTATAAAACGAAAGTACTATTGATATTGAATGAATTTCTTTAGCTATTTAAATATCATCATCATCAGCCTATTAATGTCCCCACTGCTGGGGCACAGGCCTTCCCTATGGATGAAATAGGGAGATTGGGCCATGACCCACCACGCGGGCCCAGTGCGGATTGGCGGGTGCTAACGACTGCAGATGCAGCCGGGACCAACGGCTTAACGTGCCTTTCGAAGCACGGAGGAACTCGAGATAGATGTTTTTGGTCACCCATCCAATGACCGACCACTGCGGAAGTTGCTTAACTTCAACGATCGCAACCGAACGCGCTAACCACCTGCGCCATCGAGCTTCTCTATAAGGAGCTATTTAAATATGCCCGTGTGTAACCGGTCCCCATGACTTACACACAAAGGCCGTCTATAGGGACTATGTGCGGAAACCTTAACCCCTAATATAGAACATACCCAGGTGTATATCTTTTGACCCCTAGGTTATTTTTTTTTGGTGCCATAATAAAAAAGGCTAGTTTTTCAAAGATCTATCGATTCATACTAATTACATTGTTGGCGGAGCTGGGTGCGTTTTGCCCATTGTCCTTTGATTTTGATTAATAGGCTAGTTGACTCATGTCGAATTGTACTAAATAAATGTTTATTTCTTACAGTATTTGGTCTAAGGAACCTAAATATATCGATTTTACTTCATAAAAGCAGAAGATTGCTGTAGAAATTTAATTTTAAAAAATATTTTTTAGTCTATATTTTTTAAACACTAAAAACGCTGTTCGCCACATCCGCCATGATTTTGACGTCTCTTTCAGTAAACAACTAAATGTCATTCGCGTGTTATTCTGAATAAATTTATCTTAAAACACTTTTACCTTTAGAAAAGTTTCCGTTTACTGTTTTTATTTTGACAAAACTAATTATGGATGCCTGCTTTGTGAAAGCAGAAAGCACAAATCTGAATTTTTTGCACTAAACCCCAATTTCAGCCCCGAGCAGAGAAACGACAAGGCATCTATGTAAGTACAGTGCATTTAGTATTACAATGTAGTAATAAACATAAAACTGATACAACATATGAATAAGTGTAATAAAGTTGCGTAGGTTAATTTCTTTCGGTACTTTAATCCACAACATTCCTGGAGTCTTCAAGGATGTGTTTTTATATTCTCGTACAATACAATAATGATGATTACTTTATTTTCCGTGATATTTATTAGAAATCATGTTCTTTTTATTATAAACTCGGATAAGTTATTTTCTACGTGCTTACGGGTTTTTGTTTACTACTGTTGACATCATAGCATAGACAATTTATAGACTAAAATGGCCGACAGCGTTTTTGTATGTCCATGAAAATTCTATTTTAAAATTAAAGATTTGTAGCTTTCTAGGTCTCAAAAAAATACAAAACATTTTTTTCGGTCTAATAGAACATTTATTAACCATTTAAAACCTTTTTCCAAAAAGGGTCAACTAGCCTATTGAAAATATTAGTTTATAACTTTACTTACTTAAGAAATGTGATTCCATCCTGTTTTTTATTCTTGGAAGATTGGTTTCTACACGTTTTCACTACACAATTCGGCATTTTCTCTAATAAATATTGTTATTTATTATTACGTCACACTCCGCGTGCCGGTACCAAACCAAACCAAATAAAAAGTAAAGACGGAGTCTGCCGAACAAAAAAGTGAAGCCGATAAAACTACGCCTCGCCATGTACATACACCTTTACACGCACACACATGCAACGAAACTACGCCTTGGCTTCCCAGTCGATAGCTCGACTGGGAAGCGAGGCGAGCGAGAAGGAGCATTTAATCAAACTATCAAAATCATTACTTTAGTATAGTATTATATGTCTGTGGCTGAGCTGGCTGTCGGACCAGTGTTACCAACCCTTACCAAATATTTTCCCTAAGTATTTTTTAAATGCCCCTAAAATCCCCTAAATATAGAATTTTATATGTACCTACTTATTACCTAAATTCTTTCGTTGCTCATAAATTAAAACTTAATATTTAGTTACAGTAAATTATTTCATTGAATAAATACAGTTTCCGAAAGGAAAATCAATCGAAAATGAGCTGACAGACTGTTATTTTAGCTGTTTTGATTGGTGGAATGAAACATGATTGTTATGTTGTTGTTTTATTATTTTATCCATTGGGGATAGGCGAAGAACTTTAGTCCATACAGCCTTAGGAAACAACCCGCCACACAGTCGGTTCAGTCGTTTCATATCGTGGTGCGTTCTATTCTACGCACAAAACTGAAAGAAAACACACGCTTTGTTTTCGATTTAATTGCAAGTTTTGTTAAAAGCCTCTAAAAGAACCCTTCTATAAAAAGTTCCACTTCTAGCCCCTAAATCAGGGGGCAAAACCTCTTAAGTTGGGAACCGTGTGTCGGACACCTGGAAACCTGGTGCATTTATGTGAGTGTAGGTAGTGTACAACAAACGAAATTAAGGGACTTTGCATGCTTCACATCATTTTAGTATGAGGTTAAGTCCGTCTTTTTTATAAGGTCCGTTACAAAATGTATGTTTTATCATATATTTTTACAAAGAAAACTAATCGCAATAACGTTGCCTATACAACTTAATAATTATGATTTTTATTTATTGGCAATAAAAAGAATTGAAAGTTTAAAAAATATTCTAATATGAAATATGCCATGTTACATGTAACCAAATATGGTTATTACGCCATATTTGTATAGGTTGGATCGTGAAAAAACTTTACTTATAGGTAGCTGAAAGATATGTTTTCTAATAATAAACCTTGGAAGAAGAACAATATCAGTTCATATATAGGTACTTTATATATAATACTTGCAACTGGAGTATTTTATGGCTTGCATTCACAGGCCATCAAGAAAAACCGATTGACCTTGTTTCCAAGGTTTAGTCTTTATATTAAGGATGCAACAATACGGGTATTACGATACCAATACGAATGACGAATATATCGTAATGGCTCAATACGATAACGAATTGAATAAGAGTTCATTACGATTTTTGTTTAATAACATTTTATTAAATTTATTTAAAACTTTGGTTTGTATTACTTTTTCTGTTATAATTGAAATATTAAAACCTAGCAAAAATAACAATTTCGCATTTTTTGTTTTATTCAAATATTGAATTTTATCTTTATTTATTGTTCCAATATTTTTTTTCAATTTTCTGCGTCAGCTGTCGTTGTCAAACAAAAGGGATGGTTGGTGTGTTCTGAAATTGGTGTCGATTTTGGCACGATTCTCTAAATCTAAACTTTAATATGACAACAGCGTATCCTTGTCATTCTCTATACAGAATGAAAAGGATAGACTGATGTTAAATTTAGTTTTAAGTTTAGACAATCACGCTAGAATCGACACCATTGACGCATTATGCACTTTGTTTTACTCGAAACTGTTTAAAAGTGAAAAGATATTGGGAAAAATGAATCGTATATATTGTATCGTAATATTTACTATAGCAAATGATCATAAAAACTTACTTTCAAGAAACCTTTTAATCATGCGTTTGTACTCATACATTTAATTAATAAAAACGGAAAATAATTTTGTATTACCAAATTAAATTGTGGTATTAGGAAAGATAAAAGTATTTCTCACTCGGCCCGCTTTATCGGTATAAGTACTCTGCCCAGTTTAGGGATGTTCGATATCTATTCGATTAATCGATTACTCGTTTGTAAAATTTTGCGCATTAATCGATTAATCTATAAATTAAAATAATCGATGTAATCGATTATTTTACATCGACTAATCGAATCGCAATGACCTTCATTATGGTCTTGTCAGTTCATACATAAATAATACCTAAACATGAAACACGTCTCAAAAATCATCATAACAAGCTTCGACAGCCGACAGCTTTGTCCATACAATACCCACTGTTACTTTAGTCTTAAAAACCATCTCTGTCTATATGTAATAATGTATAACGTTTATGTAGTTGAAGCTACGTATGTTTCTTCTAGATGTCAAACTGGAAGAAAATGTTCATGGTGGCAAAAGAACATAGTCATTAGTCATTTATTCCATAAAAACAATATTACATTGTGTAACCATTTATATACCAAAATGAACTTAACAAAACATAGATTCTTACGACGATAAAGTTTATTCAAGATGACCTCCGTGATTTTCAATACAGGCCTTCAATCTGCGCGGCCAGTTGTCTATCGCAACACGAACGAGGTTCATGTCAATATCGGCGGCTGCCTTAATCAAGGATGTCTTGAGTGACTCCAAATTGGGATGAGGCTTTGAGCACGCCTTTTCCTCCAAGTGTTGCCATATCTTGTAATCTAACGGACTCAAATCTGGACTAGAGGAGGGCCAGTCTTCGTGCCGGATGAAGTCGCTTTCACAGTCTTGTGTGCTCTTCGCTCTATGAGCTGGCGCCGAATCTTATTGGAATACCCAGTGCCTGTTATTGAAGATGGTATTTGAAACAGGTTCCACAAGGTTCGTCAGGACTGTATTTTGATACACAACTGCATTCGTTTTTACACCTTTCTCACAAAAATGTATCTCTGTTAAGCCCCAATAAGAAACTCCCAACCATACGCGAGCGAGAATGGAAAATGACCTCGTTGGACACGCGGAATACAGTTGCTCGCTTCTTCACTACTGTGTGCGTACACCTTATCATTTTGTTTGTTGTAGCTCTCTTCTACGGTAAAATTTTTTTCACCCGAAAAAAGAATTTCCAGCGCGGCATCCCTTCAGTCTCAGGTCCATTAGACGAGCATTCAAACGATGTCCTGTTTTTCTTCGATATATCTAAAGCTCTAAGTCTTCATTTAACACCCTTTTCACCGTGGTTCTGCTTAACCCCATCTGAAGGGCCAACAGTTTTTGCTTACGTTTGGGATTTCTTCGAATTCGCGCCTTCACAGCTTTTATCACTGCTGGAGTCCTAACAGACCGAGGGCGACCACTTCTTGACCTGTCATCTACACTAGAGTCTTCATTGTATCGTTTGATGGTACGATAAACGAATCTTTTGGTTATATTCAAAATTTTCAGTATGCTTTGCAGCTTAAGAATGGCTAGAAGAATTTCGACGCGGTAGCATAATTGGTCAGTGCATTCGCCCGGATTGCGAAGGGTGCGGGTTCGAGTCCCGTCTGCTGCCTGGTCTGCGTGGAATTTTTTCTAGTTATATTTTCTTTAGGTTTTTCAGTATGTCTAAAATTGAATTGGCGCGTTACCGCAACGATGCAACGCAATAACTGCAACACGGTCTTCTTTAAGCGTCCACTCCATATTTAAAAATGAGTAAAATTCTAAAAAGTATACATTTTTATTTTCATGTACAATCCGAAATTCGAATTCAATAAACTTTTTTGTGGCCAGCATTCTAAAAGAAAAGTTTTTACTGTGTGACAATACTTATGACCTGACTGTGTAGAGTGGCAATCAGACATTTATCAATCATTTCCAGGTCTGTACCTACTGAAAGACTATTTTCAGAAGCTGGGCAAATCGTCACCGACATGAGAAACAGATTGACTGGTTCTCATCTTGCGATGTTATGTTTTTTGTCATCCATAGATGAATCTCAATGGAAATGTTAATGATTAAATAAACATTCTTATTTTAAAATTGTAATTCTTTTATTTGTAATTAATATCTATGTATTTTTTTTTGTATTTCGACGGAACATTTATTTTCTTACAAAGACAGAATTTTTGAAGTTATACTTCTTTAGGCGCGTTATGAAAAAATGATGAGAGTGAAATTTTAAGATGCGCGCGCATCACTGTAACACAAATGCGTTACTTTTGTGTTTACCGCACATTAAGAAAATCTACCAACAAAATAGAAATAGAATCTCTATTTAGTGGGTGCTAACGACTGCATTGTGAAGGCCTATCAAAAGTCTTTATTAATCTGGAACAACGGAACCAAAGCGCGATTCAGGAGACTACAGCGCCATCTCTTGACCATTGGTGTAGTAGAACCAAAAACCACATCTTTATTTTTTGTAATAAAGTAACAGTTATAGGTATTCATATTTATAATATTTATCCACATGTTTCTAGTTTGTATATTCGGAATACGTGTTTGAGTTTCATACAAGTGCAAATCACATATGTTCTAATAAATTATATTCAGTAGCGATTTTAATTGAATATTTTGATTATTTATTTATTTTTTCAAATTATAACTGAACTTTATTGACTGTGTCCTTTTCCAGACTTTTTATTAATCTATTGTAATTAATTATTTGCATGCAATTAAAAACTAATTTTAAACGATGCCAAAGAAGGATAACTTCTCACGCGCCTACTTAAGTACAGGATAAACGATATTATAAGTGCGATTAATCGATGTATTGTAACGACACTCTAGAGATAATCGATTACTTTGCTTTCGATTACATCACTAGCCCAGTTTATATAATGCGTCTATGGTCAAGCATTGATGTCAAGTTGGCAACATTGATTTTGAATAAAAATGTCCGTTGGAACGACCGGATTTTGTTGTGATTAAAAAAAGACTAGTACTGGTTTTATTTTTATTTCTGTGAGACCAAGATAAAAATAACAGGATTGAAGCATTGAACAAGTCTTAAATTCTATATTTTTTGCTGTTAAACGTTTGGTGCGCCCATACAGGGTATAGGCGTCGAATGATTTCGATCAATTTATCCGATCAATCTTCTGAGCACAACGACGAAAACAGCAACAGTTTCAAAAATATTTGCCAAAAATTTAACAGTTTGCTAGGACGTCGTTATTTTAATTATTGTGAAGTAAATACAGGTAAAGTTTCTGCCACCCAAGGAAGTATGTCAGCTTCGGACGATAATAATTATATCACACCAGTTTCATCCATGGGCGATCTAATGGCTTTATCGCCTAAGAAAACAGCTGAGGTACTGGAACAATCTGATTTGACTAATGATCTGCTCACTGGTTCTGAATTTGATAGTATTTGTGATGTTACTATGCAAGAAGTTCCTATAAATGATGACATGTTTATTGATGCAAGTAGTTTAGATTATTTAGTGAAATGTGCTGAATCAAATCGCAATCACAACATAATCGACAGAGGCAAGGAAAGTCTATTTGTGAAATTCGATCCACTATATGCTAAAAAAATTAAGGAGAGTGTGAGTTTTACTAATACCGACTCACTAACAGATTCAACAGAAGGTGATGTGGGATATGAAACTGGTAGTGCTGCATCAGGGATTACTGAAAGTCATATTGCTTCCCCTAAACATTCCATGTCAGTTGGGTGCCTGCAATCTACAAATATGAGAGAAAAACCTATGCAGGTTGTCCCACCAGTAGTAAGTTATGACCAACCTAAATGTAGTTCGTCACAAACAAGAGCAACTCCAGCCCTTATTCGCAGTGTATCTGCTATATTGACGCCTTCAGAAGTAGCCACAGACAGACTAATTAGTATTGCTGGGAGCACTCCACCAACAGCTGCTCCACGTAGCCCTCGTTATCACAACTTCAGCATGCAAGAAATGGACCGATTGCAGTCTTTAAGAGTGATTCTTCAAAAACAAGACCAGGAAGTCCTTTTGCTTAGACAAGAAAATAGGGAATTGAGGTCAGTATTACAAGATATGGAACACCGACATTCTCGTACTGTTGAAGACTTTGAATCCAAAGTAAGAAAACTAACAGATGAAAGAGATATCTTATCACTAAGGGAAAATAAACTCATTCAGCAAGTGAATGAAAAAAACTTAAACAATAAACAAATGAGCATTGTTATGGAAGAATATGAAAAAACTATATCTTCTCTAATTGGTGAACAGCAAAAAGATAAAACTCATTATCAAGAGACCTTTGACAAGTTAGTGTCGGAGAGGGACCAGGCAGTGAATCACTTAGCTAGTATGGAAAGTTCATTTAATGATTTGTTAAGTAAATATGAAAAATGTAAAAGTATTATTTTCGAAGTAAAAGAAAGGGAAAAAGTCTTTGAACAGAAAATATCAGAGTATGAAGAAGGCATGAAAAAGTATGAAAATTTATACAATAGTATCAAACAAGTCACATCAGAAAAATTAGCAAAAGCAAATGAAATATTGGAAAATGACAAAAGAAGTCATAATGTGGAGATGACTAAATTGAATGCCATTATAAAAAAGCATGAAATAACAATTGCTTCCCTCCAGGAATCGCTTGCGCAAAAGACAAGGGACAATGAAGAATTGACTAGAATCTGTGATCAGCTGATTAATGAAGTTCGTTGATGAGATTACAATACTCTCTTAGCTTATAAATATGGTGGTGCTTTGCAGTATTTATAAATCTTCAAAATTCTGTACATTATGAATCTCAAAAATCTTTCTGTGATGAATCTTAAATTTTGTTATTTCCTAATTATAATTATTCTTAAATTATAGTTAAGTTCTTAAACACATAAAAAATTACCATCATCAAGTTGGTAAATTGAGTAAAAAATATTGTAGGTTATTTATTCACTTCATAACTATGATTCAAATTTTAAAGTTTTATGCATATAATTTATTCATTTAGATTGGTACATAAAAATGTTTATTATATCTCTGACATTATGTTTCTTTGTTTTGTATCCTATTTATTTTCAAGAACTAGGTTTTAATATGATTTGTGTACTAATATAATATTAAATCATTGACTTGAATGAATAACTTAACTGATTTAACGAAGAAAAAGGATAAGGAGATGGCTATCCATCTATAAGCTGTCTGGCTCAAATGAAAAAATAGCATTACATGTTGAAAAAAATCTTTCAACATTAAGGTTATGTGAAACAAGTGCCTTACTCCATGGTTAAAGCCATCTGAATTAAGTATTTTTACTGTGTATTTTGTGGTTTCATTTGGTGTATTTAGTTTAGAGCTCTATATTAAATAAAACCATTATATTTTTATCTAGCCTAACTTATTTGCATACATTCACTCAATTGATCCTTTTTCACATCATTAAGACCAGCAAATTGACTGCAACAACTGATTTTCAATGGAGTCCGAAGGCCCAAGCACGAACTTTGACAGCACTCTTGTCAATGAAAGACTACTGTGCTTAGCTAGCTTGTTTAGCCGATATTGAAAAAGAGATAGGAGGATAAAAATTGTTTGTATTGCCGGCATTTTGCTATTGGTATACTTGACATCAGTCTCCTTTTCATTCCATTTAAATGATAAAGAAGACTGTTGTCAAATTTACAAATAGCAAAAACGAATAGCCAAGTGAAGTGGCAGCATATGGACATGACCACTAAGCCAATTACCTACAGACTGAAGAGCATCGATACTTCTAAAGGCGCGGCGAAGATACTGAGAAGTTAACAATTTAAATTAAACCCAAAATTAATATATCGTCAGTTTAAAAAATTCATGGCAAACACGGAAAAGTGCAAGCAAGGCGCGCACAGCGCTGTGTTAGCAGCGCTGCTGTGGCTGTGTTGTGAAGTGGCCATGAGTAACTGACTCTCTTGTGTAACTGGGCGCGGAGTCGCCGCGTGTAGGTAGGTAGTATCTGCACCGCTCCTTTTCTGGTGTGCGCTGCGCCAAAAGAGGTTTACGTGGACCCGAAAAACAGTCGAATTGGGAACCTCCTCCATTTTAAAGTCCGTTAAAAGTGAGACCTACACATATACCTTTGTAAAGAAGGGTTCCAGGCTACGCTATACTATTGCGTTACCTAAAACTTAATAAATCTGATTGTTCCTCGCATCAGACAGGATTCGAACCTGCACCGTCTGCTATCCAGACGCCAGGTTCGGATCCTGTCTGATGCCTGCCTGGACCAATCGGATTTATTTTTAGTAAAATATTTTCTCTTGATCTCTGACTGACTTAAAAAAAGGAGGTTTTCGATTCGACTGTGTTATAAATCTTGCGGTTTGCCTTTTGCTTTTTTCAAAACTCTTAATTATCCGCTTATAATTTTATTGCTGTATTCTTCAGCTTTATATCTTACTGGGACTGTTGGAAACAATGATAGTAATATTTTTCCATTATCTATTGCGGTTTAGCAGAGCCACCACCGATCGAAGCGTCAAATTTTATAATTTGTTTGCATACATGGTAGCGGATCCGACTGACTTATATAAATTAATATTTATAAATTTTGAGGATTAATTAAAATAATAACTTTACAACTGCAATAAAACAAATACAAAAAAAATTAAATATATCCAACGATCGGTTTTTAATATCGTTGAGCTTATCAGAATAATAGATACCTACTTATAGAGAAAATGAATTTCAATAAAACGATGGTGCAGCAGCGAAATTTAAATAATTGGTTACCAGGTATTTGCCTAATATTCTCCAAACTCAGTACCTTAAGACTTCTTGGGAAATTAGAAATGTTTCTATAATTTTGGGTCAACCGTGCGTGTCATTTTCGAAGGTGGCATCCGCTCACCTGTGTAGTAATGCGGATTTCAGTACGTTGTCGTACTGTACAACACACCACACCACAACTCAAAGCACGCGGAGACTATGTGGACCCGCGGTTGTCAATTTGTTCAGACTTGTAGAGAGACCGCGCACGACGCAGCAAGTTTGGGCGGTTTTTTGTTCTAAACTTTCGATATTGTATAAGTATGGCTTCGTGTGCGGAAAAATAGACAAACCCTCCGCGCGGCTTCCACAAGATTATACAAGCGGCACCACTTCTCCACCATCCGCCGCAGTTCACGGCTCGTACGTTGTTAACCTTACTCATCAATGAATATTATCATAATCATGCATAAATACTATATTGTAGGAGAGACGGACCTCATTTGGTGTTTCAACAAGCCCAGCGTGTTAGAGAAGTTCATAACAACAAGTGACAGTGACCACAACGAGGGTTACAGTACAAGCAAACTGGAAATGAGTAGTGCCGGCCGCGCGCTGTTCCATGGAAACTTGGACGTGCGAGTGCCCAAAGATGGTCGAATAAAGAAAGCTGGCTACGCGGCAATGAGGTCACAAAGAATTAGAGTAAGTTGAATGTAGGTATTTAATGTACTGTGATCCCACAGAACATAGAAAGAGGTTTCTATGTTCTGTGTGTGATCCATTCACCTCGTCATTTATGAAGTCAATAATAATAAAAATAATATAATAAAAAAATATTTTCAATAAGATATTACATCATAAAAACATTAATTAAATAAATTCTACATCATTACAAGAAGTCACAACAGAGCTAATAAAAGGTATTACATTTTTGATCCATCCATCTTCGATCCAAGACGAATAGTCC
The DNA here is from genome assembly GCA_902850365.2 of Chilo suppressalis. Lineage (NCBI taxonomy): Eukaryota > Metazoa > Arthropoda > Insecta > Lepidoptera > Crambidae > Chilo > Chilo suppressalis. The sequence goes on along the minus strand of OU963910.1, from coordinate 10,169,385 downwards.
TATGTGGGCCCAACTGTTGAGTTTCTTAATTTGTGTACCTTTTAACTTACAGAAATCTTTCAAACGTGAAGCTACATATGATTGGCATATATACAACACTTTAGTAATAAAGGTAAGAGGCGATGGACGCTCATACTTACTGAATATATCTTGTGAAGGATATTATGATATAACTTGGAATGACATCTATCATTATGTACTGTATACAAGAGGTGGACCGTACTGGCAAATTGCAAAGGTAATTATCATTTTCCTTCATACCCATCTCAAAAGAAAAAATACCTAACGTAAACGTACCTAATCTCTAAACGTCATTACAAAACGCAGACTAAAGTTGACTGGACCAAAATGAATTGTTTGTTAAAAAATAATAGTTTAAAAAACTAAAAACACGCTTTTACTTACTGAACTAAAAAGTCAAACATAAACAAAATATAGGTAGGTACTCTCGGTTTAATTCATTAGGGCTTTAGAGTAAGCCATGTTTATTGTTGATTTTAAGATCAACTCTTATCTTAAAATCAACAATAAACATGGCTTACAATATATATAACTGAAAAAGCGTGGGGCGCTTTTCATTGTAATATTTATCAAATCAATAAATATATTACGTGATGCATAATGGTCAACAATTCAGTTAAATTTTAATAATAAAGTGCCCCACGGTGGGTTACGGGTGTTCACCCGACCGCGTTGAGGGTGTCCACCTCATTGTCAACTAGCGAGCGTCCGTCAGGTGGTCGAAGGGTGAACGCCGCATCGGCCGCTGCGTAGTTGACTCCGCGTTATCAGCAAAAATTAAGTAGTATGCGTAAGATCTTCACTAGGTTACACGTGTGTTTTTACAATGTTTAATTTTACAAACCTAGAATTGGCTCTAGTAGCTGTCGCGCTTGATAAAGAAGAAAATAAAATGCGTTGTCAACTCTCAGGCCGCGCGCGGACCACTCAGGGGTAGCGCACTTACAACCAGTGGCCAGCACACGGCAAGCGTGCGAGTGAGATCGTGTGACGGACGGAACTGATTATGTAGTGAGCGCATATCCATAGAAATCCATACAAAGAATATCAACCGCACAAGTTGAGGCTTTGCCGGGTGGGTCTAAGTTAGGGTTGACAACCCTACTATATAATATAGTATCGTACTATATTAGGGGATCATCAAATACTATATTGCTAAAAAATATATAGTAAGTGAAACTACTATATTTTACTTAAAGCAGAGCTGACTTTTGCCAGTTCTTAAAATAAAAACTTAAGTATAGGGCAGCAAAAATATATTCATTTCAAAAATAAAGTAAATATTTTAACCACATAATGGTGTCAAAACTAAATTTATAATCTTTCTGTCCTTTTCATTCTGTAAAGAGAATGACAAGGCTACACTGGTGCCAATTCTGGCGTGATTCTCTAAACTTAAAACTAAATTTAACATCAGTCTCTCCTTTTCATTCTGTATAGAGAATGACAAGGATATACTGCTGTCAAATTTAAGTTTAGATTTAGAGAATCATGCTAGAATCGACACCACTGTTGTCAAATTTAAGTTTAGGCTTAGAGAATCATGCTAGAATCGACACCACTATATTTTATTCCATTTTTTTGTCATCCACTATATTTTTAGAGGTAACAGCTTCGAAAATACTATATTTGATAGAAAAAAAGTTGGTAACCCTACTCTAAGTATATTATATACTACCTACATACTTAACAAAATGTTATTTTTCAGATACCTTTTTCGAAATTTGTTCTGGGATCTAAAGGTAGATTACAAGACAAACAGAATAGAATGCGATTCGACAAAGTAACTCATTTCGGTATCACGTGCGGCGATAAAATTCCCGGAAGGTTTAATTTGGAAATAGAATACATTGGTAAGTTATATAGCTAGCCAACTCAACAGCAGTGGGAGCGAGCGAGCAAGGGAGCGAGCGAGCAAGGGAGCAACTGCCCCGCTAGATATTATATATTATAAAAAATATACCAATGTAAAGCAACCAAAGTCTCTGGCCCACTTACTTAACTGGCTTGCCTGACCAAACAAGCACGTCGAAACTGGAATGAATTCACTAATAGTTCAATAGCCTCCCAGTAACGGTCTGTCTGTAGGGCTAGAAATTCTTATGGTGATGAGTCATAGCATGCTTAGTACGGTAAGCATCGCCGGCACTCCTCAGCCCTGCACGTCATCAAGCCCTATATTTTTGAAATTGTCAAAACAATATTAAAAAAAAAAGTTGTTGCTGGAAGCTTGAAATTTTTAATACAATTTACCTAGTTTATTCATTTTTAAGTTTAAAAAAAATTGCCAGGCGTTTACGATGAACACAACTACCCGCCAGGTGAACCCAAAGGTGTGTAGTATATAGGTACATTAAAATAAACTTTCTTCTGTAAAGTTGAAATTTATATATGTTTGTTTAAGTGATTTAAAGTAAGTAGGTAGAATGCCAGGCGGTTCTGGCTAGCATAAGTCCTTACCAGGCTCGCCTGGCACTGTCCCCTCGGGGAAAGATGCTGCGCGGCAGTGCGAGTAAGAGTCGTAAGTAGTATGAAAGTTTATATTATTGAGGCAAATTAATGATGAAAATAGATTGTAATTTAAATCTAAAGAAAAGTTTACTAGAAAAAAAACCACGTGAACCAGGCAGCGGACGGGACCGCGTGGATTTTTTTCTAGTAAACTTTTCTTTAGATTTAAACATTTTTTTTTTATGCTAAATAGGCAATGCGTTTGACCACAATCTCACCTGATGGAAAGCGATGATGAGGCCTAGGATGGTACACGCCTGCCTAGAAGATGCCTATTCACTCTGGCCTTGAAGATGTCCAGGTTATATTGGTCCGGGAAAACAGACCTCGGCAAGGAGTTCCACTCCCTAGCCGTTCGTATAATGAAGGCCGAAGCAAATCGCTTCGTGCGAATGGGAGGAACTTGGACAACATAAGGGTGGAAGCCCTCGCCGCGCCTGGCCGTCCGGTGGTGGAAAGGGGAAGGGGGGATCAAATTATGTAATACCTCCGCACACTCTCCGAAATGTAACCGATAAAACACCGAAAGGCAAGCTACACGTCTTCGGTGGTCAAGGCTCTGAAGATTAGCCTCAACGAGAGCGTCATTGCCTATGAGTCTCTTCGCACGGTGTTCCACCGAGTCCAGTGCATCCAGCTGATACCGAGCAGATCCGTCCCAAAGGTGACAACAGTACTCCAAGCAGGAGCGAACTTGGGCTCGGTAAAGGTTAAGGAGCTGCTCAGATGTAAAATATCGCCTGACCTTAGAAAGTATTCCAAGTTTTCTGGCAGCGGTTTTAGCAATGGACTCGATGTAGCGACCGAAATTGAGGCTGCATGAGATGTCCATACCCAAGAGCTCGAGATGGTCTTTAACCGGCACGGAGACATTTCGGAAAGTCGGAGTCAGATGGAATGGACTCCGTTTGGTCGAGAAGAGACAGGCCTGTGTTTTAGAGGGATTGAATCCAACCAAGTTGGCTTCACCCCAGAGGGAAACAGCTTCCAGGGTTGCATTCACTCCCTCCACCATCGCCCCCTTTAATGATCGGACATCTGCATCAGACTTCACATCAGGCAGATATCTCCCCGAAATTGTGCTGTCGTCTGCGTAGCCAAAGATACCAGGAGTTAGGAGCAGATCATTGATGTGCAGCAAGAATAGAGTTGCGGAGAGGACAGATCCCTGGGGGACACTGGCATTAATACCAAGCAGATCCGACGATGTGCCATTAATGACCACTCGTATCGATCTGCCCCTCAGAAAATCTGCAATCCAGTTGCAAAGTCCGACAGCGATTCCATATGAAGGAAGCTTGCCAATGAGACTTGCATGCCAGACCCTGTCAAAAGCCTTTGAAATATCAAGAGAAACGGCGAGAGCTTCGCCGCGTTTCTCTATGGCTTCACTCCATAAGTGGGTAGCATACACAAGAAGATCCCCAGTAGATCGCCCACGGCGGAAACCGAATTGGCAGTCACTGAGGAGATCGTTATCTTCGAGGTAAGCGAGGAGACGGTTGTTCAATACACGCTCCATAATCTTACAGAGTATGGAGGTGATTGCAATAGGTCGATAGTTGGCAGGGTCGGCACGACTACCCTTTTTGGGCACTGGTTGGACATTGGCAAGCTTCCAGGTTTTCGGAACTTGGCCAATCTCAAGGGATAAGCGATATAGGCGAGTCAGAATAGGAGACAACTCAGGGGCACAATTCCGCAGGACAATAGCTGGAATGCCATCGGGCCCACTGGCTTTATTCACGTCTAGAGTGCTTAGCGTTTTGAGTACCTCTTTCTGATGGATGCGAACTTCCAACATGGCAGAAGAACACTGAGGAAGCTTAGGTGGGTTTACGCCAGCAGCATCTAGCTGTGAGTTGTTCGCAAATATAGAGGCAAACAAGTCAACCTTCTCTTTGGAGGTGTGAGCCAGGGATCCGTCAGGCTTAATTAAAGGCGGCAGCGACGACCGGCAAAAATTGGCTTCGACTGTTTTGGCTAGGGACCAGAAAGCCTTGCTTCCGGATGGAAAGGAGGCTAATTTGGCTCCTATACGGCCAATGTGATCGAAGCGGGCCTTGCGGAGAACACCTTTACAGGACTTGGCGGCACTGTTAAAGGCTTTCTTCAGACTTCGAACATTTGGTGATTTGCGGGCTCGAGCATCCGCCCAGGAGCGATACGCAAAATGCTTAAGCGCCTCTGCTTTAGCACAGTCCGCGTCAAACCAAGGGCGGGCGCTAAACCGGCGTGGTACGTCAGAATATGGAATAAAGTACTCCATAGCCTGACGCATCACGTCAGCAATGGCATCCGCGCAGCAAGTCGGGTCGTCCGAAGAAAAGCAAGTGCGACGCCAAGGATAAGATGCAAAGAAATGCCGCATCTCATCCCAGTCTGCTGAACCATATCGCCAAACACGCCTAGTTCCGATAGATTCCGGGTCGCCTGGAGAGTAGACTGATACGGACTTCACCAGACAGTGGTCGGAACTCCCTAGAGGAGACGAAATTACCACCTGGTAACGGTCCGGGTCTGTTGACAGCAGAAGGTCCAGGCAGTTTGGTGTGTGGCCATCAATATTGGGTACACGTGTAGCGCCCTTCACAAGCTGGGAGAGACCTAGCGACATAGCAAATGTGTGCGCTAATCTCCCGGCATGGTCGGTTTTCTGGAACGGGAACAACCACTCATGGTGGTGTGCGTTAAAGTCCCCCAGAACGACTAGCTGCGCACTCGGGTACCTTTGCTGGGCTGTTTCAGCGAAGGCGCTGAGGTACTGAAAAAACCTGGTTGTCTCCATGTTCTCTGTGTGCGACCGATAAACACTGGCATAGAGTATTTGCTCTATACCTGTGTTCACCAGCACCCATAATGTAGAGAAACTGGGATCCTCAAGGTTGTGGAGACGTTGGCAGCAGATGTCATCACGAGCATACACGCAGGTGCCAGCGCGCGATTTAAAATTGTGCTCCAGGATGTAACCTGGGTAATGCAAGTAAGCTGCGTCAGTCGGGCATCTTATTTGAGTCTCCGCGAGGAACAGCAGATGTGGTTTATCGGTCTCAAGGTGGTGATGGACACTATCGATATTTGAGTGCAATCCTCGGATGTTAGCAAGGTGCACTTTTAGTGCGAGGGAGTGCATCTGCTGTTTCACCAGTTTCTTTCTTTTAACGTTCATATTTTTTTTTTTCATAAGTAGAGAGTGAACAGGCAGGAAGGGGACAGATGAGCGAGACTCTGCTAAGCTGCTGCCAAGCGATGCAGTTATGACGCCACACTGACGGGTGACTTAGCTGGAGCGCGCGGGGACGCCCTAACCCCCACAAAAGTGTCCATCGGGCCCTCGCATCCGGTCGCCAACCGGCACGATGGCGCACCTTGGGATTTTTCGCGAGTTGGCGGGGCAGCCTTTCGTAGGTGGCTTTCCTACTACTTGGGCCCCCTACTACCTGCGGTCGGCCAGCAGAGAACCGTGCTTAGGATCCCGCTACCCTCCGCGATCAGCCACCCAGCGCAGCAATCACGCAGCACCGAAGCCGGCAAGCTGTACATCGCAACTGCTCGGACTCCCCCCCCAAAAACGGCAACACCAGGCATCGAGCCGAAACCCGATGAAAGTCGGCTCGGCTTTGCCTAGAGGGTGGTTACCAGCCACGGTCGAAACCTACCACCGGTGATGTGCCGAGCATTTGGCGCTACCCAGGGGACACGTGTGGGTATCTAGAGCTAAAGCCCACGGACGCGCTCGGCTTTATCCCCCAAACATCTAGCAGTTAAATGCTTAAAAATAAATAAAAACATAACTAGATTGTAATTGTCTCTCATTTAATCATTAAAATAATTCACAATAATAATTTAAAACAGCGAAATTCTTCGTAAGATTTTACACAGATAAATCGTTGTTACAACCGAGGTTCTTTTTTCAGGTATACGACCTATTTTCCAGTTAGTAAAACTATCTCAAACGCACCACCGAGTTCACGTTAGGCTGTAGTTAGACGACGCAAAAAAATTCTTGCGGTCGCCACGCGGCGTCCGCGCGAAACGTAGAAGATCTTGGATTCATATCCAAGATCTTCTACGTTTCTTTTTTCTTCTTTTTTGCTTTGTCGGTATGAAGACAAATAGCCCGTAACGAACACGACGTGTGAATTTTAAGAAATACCAAGATCAAGGAAATAAATCGGGTTTGCAGTGGCAGGGCCACCGGGGTGACCACGCGGCCGCCGCGCCTTCGCTGTACTGTCGCCGCGCGGCCGCCACGCTGTGACATTCTGTGTCGTCGCCGCTTACTCGCACTTCCATAGCATCTTTCCCGTAGAAGACTCATAGTATGATGATGAAGAAAGTAATGATGACATATCAGATTTTGACTTTTAAAAACTTATAAATGAATAAACTAAATTGTATAAAAATTTCAAGCTCGATTTGCATATATAAGGGGCCCGGTATGAGAAAAATGTGAGGAGTAAATTCTATCGATGAATGACCTCGTTACGTTTTTGGTGCGCATCTTATGTCGCGCAACTTTGACAAACAAAGATGACGGATTGACATTAATAAAAAATTTAAAATCTGAACTGAATTTAGATATTGTTTCTGATAGAGCAATGGGGACAACGAGGTATGGTACAACCATTGATGCGGTATTTTCAAGATTCGTGAACCACGTATCTACGAACGTCCATGTGTCTTATTTTAGTTACCATAAACCACTTGTCACTGTAATTAATAATGCAGACAATGTTGATTTAATTAATATTTAAAAAAATGATAATAGTCTGATAATAATAATTACATAATTTATCAACATTCCTAATGATATATTTATGCACATCTGAAATTGACTATTGTAAAAAGTTTAATGTAAAATATTTCTTCGATTAGTTATAATGTATATGAAATGAATAAATATATATTTATATATGTATGTTATTTTCATTAATTTGTTAATTTACCCTTTCATACAGTATCAATCTTTTTAAGTTAAATAAACTCTTTTTGCGTCTGGTTAGACTATCGAACTTAAGGAGTAAACTCCAGTCGTGCGTCGGAGCTGACAAACACAATTTTTTTTAATATTTTTTGACAACGTGCAGGGCTGAGGAGTGCCAGGCGATGCTTACCGTACTAAGCATGCTATGACTCATCACCATAAGAATTTCTAGCCTTACAGACAGACCGTTACTCGGAGGGTTCAGTAGCTCGCCTACTATAAGTAATTCCAATCCTAACTGAGTTAAGAGCACTACAAGTGTGAAGCTTCTTGTACCTTTCTTTTAGTTAATACTTTCGGTATATGAACTTGCCCCCCTCCCTAGGCCATTGGATTTATATGAACCAGCTTCCCCTAGGTCATCAGTTGGCGACGTCCTTGGGAGCGAGCGGTCGTCTGAAGTCGAACCAAATGTCGACATATGGGCAAAATAGTGTAGAAAATTTAGTATTGTTATTCTTTTTGTAGGAATCAATGTTCCCATGAGCTCTATGGTGTGGCCAAAATCGGTCCGGCATTCTTTTTGTTGATGCTTCACGGTGTAGCATTTATAACTGCTGAAGTAACTATCTATCGGAATTAGAATCTATGTTCCATGACTCCGCGGGATAGGCGATAGAACTGGCCATTATTACTCTTGGGATGGCAAAAAGCGCGAGTGATACTTTTGTATTGCAAGTGTCTATGTTCTCGTTCTCGCAGACATTTACCGTCAGGCGTGGGTCAAATAGATTCTTGTTCGCCACACTTTTGTTTCTTATTGTTTTTACGGGCCGTGGATGACAAAAAAATGCAGAACGGTGCAGCTCGTTCGCGCTGTCAAAAGTTAAGCATCTATCGCAATGGTCGGTCATTGGATGAGTGACTTATTAATCGAACTCCTTCGTGATGCAGAAGACACATTAACTAAGGATGACAGATGCTGGATTACAAATTTTGGTGTATTTATAATGATATTGTGAAAAAAAAACTGGTATTCGGGGATTCCGGGACAAGACGCTATACTCCGGGACAATCCCAGATTTCCCGGTCATCTGGCAAGCCTAACTTTAACCCGTTAGTTGGTTCCGGATGCATGTGCAGATGTTTGCACCCGGCAATCAGCACTGGGCCTGCATAGTGGGTCACGGTCACGGCCCAATCCCTATTTCATCCATAGAGAAGGCCTGTGCCCAAACACTGGGGATATTATTAGGCTGATAACAATCATGATTAAGAAAAAGTTTTTTATTTGTACTTTATTTAAAAGGAAAAGCTTTATAAAAAGTATGATTCTCATTTCAGGTTTGGAGTTTGACCCAACACACGATGAAGAATTTGCATACGAAATGTACAAAACAGATAGATATATTGTTGGCGTGTAGATAATATTATATTAGTATAATAAAATGTAGTATACTCTATGTATAGTTTTTCTTTTCGATAAAATACCCGCATTAATGTAAATTATTATACTAAGACTTCAGAAGAAGCTTCAAGTTTTGCAACACACATCACCCTGTCGCATTTCTAGCTGTGGTTGGACATGTCCTTAATCTGATACGTTCGTACTGCCATGGGCGCATCGTTCTAACTCGTCAGCACTTGGATGTAACGAGTCGCAGCGAAATGGGTCTGGTTCTTTAATTGGGTATTGTCATCTTTTTTAAGAAAAGTATCACCACAATAACAACGAAATTGAACAATCTCTGCAAGCTTTTACGTACTGTTTTTTTTGCAAAAAAAAATCAGTTTTGCTGTGATTCCGTCATTACCTGGCGCTTTGTTATCCTTCTGTTGTTTGTGAGCGTTACTAAACGCTGACATCCGGGATATCTTCGATATCTAATTGTCTTAATATGGTCTTTATACAAATCATCAACTGGTTGTATTGAAATGTATAACTCTATATAAGCTCTCAACTTCCCACAATATCTCAGACATTAACGGATATCAGCCACGTCAAAAATTAAGTCAGCCAGCATTTTGGTTTCGCTGTCCTTAACTAAATTTGCCAACTCGCCAATTTGAAACCGTCTCGTTGGCCTAGCTCAGCGTATCATCGTATCGTATCATAAATAGACTCACCACCTCTCTTTACCTTAGTTTCTTTTACCACCCCCCGTCGGATAATAATACTTAAATATTCATCACCCTTCTTCGGGGTGGCTCATAAAATATTAATCACATTCTAATAAAATACAACCTGCTAACCCAGGTTAGCTAGATGTAGAATGGCTAAGCTGAAAATATAGAAATAAGGGGGTCATCCATAATTTACGTCCGTCACATTAATTAAAATCTGTCCCCTTACTTCTGAGATATGAGCGAACTTCAATAAAAAAAACTGACAAAAAGAGAACATCCTCCTTTTGGAAGACTGTTAATAATTAAAGAATTTTTCCTCTAGATATTACCACACATTTTTAATTTTGTTGCAACTTTTACAACATAATATCAGAAAGTCTACAAGAAAAATAATTATTTTCTAACATCATCGGCTAGATTTCAGAGTTGGCATGGCAATACTGCGTCACATAGGGATGTGACATTAAGAACGAAAATCGATTTTAAAATAATCTTATTAGGATGATCTCTATGGGAGTGTCCGTGATGCTAGCGTACCCACGATCAATATACGGTTTTTCGTTATGCCATTAAATACTGCGTAAATAGTGCCAAATTAGTGTAAAAATAAAAAAAATAGTGCCTCTTTAATTTAAGAAATAAAGACCATTTTTACTGTGTACGCTACCATGACGTCATGCTAGCGTACCCATGGCCGACCCCGAGAACGGCATATATTTAAGCAACGAAATGGACACACAAAAATAGTTCACAAATAGTGCCCTGGCTTTACAAAATTCCATAATCAATACTCATAAAGGACCAAAGATATTAAACTAAACATTCTTAGCTGGCGTCAACCTGGCGTACCCATATTAGTTCTCATGGAAAAGGAACTTTCCTCGTTATTAATTCTATATGTATAAATAGTGTCTCTAACAGTAAAAGTATTTTATGTGAATTCACAGTAAAACAATATAAAAAAGTAATTAAATTATTTTTATATATAAAGTACAGTCATGTACAGAAGTGATAATATTTTCGTAGTATATTAGGTAAGTAAGGTACTTAGTAGGTAGGTTGAAATTCTTATATGAATTTATGATTGGTGAATTCGAATTGAAATAAAATATATTTTTATAAAAAGTACCTATTTATTTTAGTAAAAATACATATATAGATAATCTCTTAGTGCATAAATTAATTTTGTGTGCAACTGTACTACAATACATTTGTTCCTAGAATTTAACATCCTCTTTATGTATTGTTGTGATGCGGATTCACATAAAATACTTTTACTGTTAGAGGCGCTATTTGACACACTATTTATACATATAGAATTGATAACGATAAAAGTTCATTTTCTATGAGAACTATTATGGGTACGCCAGGTTGACGCCAGCTAAGAATGTTTAGTTCAGTATCTTTGGTACTTTAAGAGTATTGATTATGAAATTTTGTAAAGCCAGGGCACTATTTGCGAACTATTTTTGTGTGTCAATTTCGTTGCTTAAATATATGCCGTTCTTGGGGTCGGCCATGGCCATGGGTACGCTAGCTTGACGTCATGGTAGCGTACACAGTAAAAATGGTCTAAATTTCTTAAATTAAAGAGGCACTATTTTTTTTATTTTTACACTAATTTGGCACTATTTACGCAGTATTTAATGGCATAACGAAAAACCGTATATTGATCGTGGGTACGCTAGCATCACGGACACTCTATGGGACATGATATAATATCGCGGACTTTTTTGTAGATATTTATGTCTTCTTTAGAACTTTAGTACATATCTTTGCTCTATTGTCTGTGACTTCCGCAGCGTAAGCGATATAAGGTTATTTTTTGCAATTGTTTCACACTCTGGGTTACATTATTGAAGTTTTCATACGGAACCCTAACTTTTTTGAAAATACTCTATAGCATATGTTTATCAGTGAATGTAGGATTCTAAATGTGAAATATTAAAGATTAGGGGTGGGCGTTTTTAGAATAACGATGCGACTGGATGCCGATGCTATGTAGTTCTTGTCAACGTTCCTATAGCAACAGTGCCACAAACTTATCTGTGCAGGTGGTGATGTCGCTAGCGGTGAACAAATATGTCAAAATGCTATGGATAAATTGTAATTCAAATTTTGGCCACCGGCACAGAAAAGTTTGTGGTGCTTGACTGCGTTCGGCAACTTTGCCAACATTCAATATTTTCAGTTAACTTACCGAAAATTAAATAAATGATATCGATTACTTTTCAAGTCATAAATCATGGAATCGAAGAGACATACCACATCCACACAAAACACGCATCTGTTGTAATTCATATCGCATCGCATCTTGTGATACTACGATTCTGACATTCATTTGGCATCGGTGCGATGCCGGTATCGATGCTCGCATTGGATGCGATTTATCTGATACCGATGCGCAATGATTTAACAAATATCTAAAAACTTCCATCTTTCTTTATTCCTTAGTGAAAACCTCATGGATACCATACAACCAGCTATAGGATAATAAGACTCTTACTGACTAAAACACCCGTGGGGGATGCCTAAGGCCATTAGGGGCCTTTCAGGGTTCATCTGATGCGATCAACCCCTGAGAAGGGGATGATGCAGCGCTGCCCTAGTAAATACTACTGCATAGTGCGCTTAGAGGACGGATGTACTCTATGTGTCCCCTTATCACTTACATAGTGGAAGTAAGTAAGCTAACTTTCGCAAGGGACGGTCATTGAATGGGTGACCAATAAGATCTCGAGCTCCTCTGTGCTTACGAAGACATGTTAAGCCGTTGGTCCCGGTTGCATCTGCAGTCATTAGCACCCACCAATCGACAATGGCCTTCATGGCCCAATCTCAAGGAAGTCCTATTTGCGTCCCAGCAGTGGGGATGTTAATTGGGGGGTTATGATGTGCTGCTCTTGTCAGCGAAAAGGCTTCTTAGGGTTGTTATTCCAACAATGTCATTTATATATAAAAAAAATACTCGGGCCACCAAAACTGAAATTTGTCTAAACACACCACCAAACGAATTTTGTCTACCAATTATATTGTAAAAGTAATTATTAGTTACTAGATATAAAAATAAACAACAATTGGAATGTTTATTCAATAATATTTTTTGCTCAAATTAATTAAAATAACATATTTATTTGTTATTTGGATTGTTTTAATATACAAGGTGTTACAAAAATAGCCGTTAAGCTTGAAATTGCATCGACTACGTGAAAAAATAAAATAACGGTCGTTGTTCGTTTTGTTGTAGACATAGGTAGTTGTTTCGGCAAAAAACAATCTCGAACTTTAGTAAAAATATTGATAAGATTTTCGATAGATTCTCAACACTAAAGCTGTTTAAGGTCATCAGCATCGAAAATCAAAGAGTATGATTTTTCAGACAGGTCAACTCTATCCCCCTTATTAATAAACAAGGACTACGCTTGGATTTGTTTCTCCATGTTTTGTCTCTGTCTATTGAATGAAAAATGGCATTTGAGTGATATGAACAAAACACGGCGTAACTAGTCTAAGCTTATTTATTAATAAGGGGGTATTAGCATTACTGCCCATTTAGTGCCGACCATGCCGTATTGGTATCGTGTCATAATTTAACTAGTTATGTTAAGGGTAGGGTTATTTAATTGACAATTAAGTACAAGCAATGCACCAATAATGTACCTAATATAGACTTTGGCAAAGAAAATAAAATAGTTTTAATTCCGTTTATTTTGTTATTAAAAGAGAATCTCGAAAAATCCTATTTAGAGCCGGCATTTCATTTGGCTATTCGTGTTTGCTATTTGCAAACTTGACATCAGTCTGTCCTTGTCATGCTCTTCATGGAATCAAAAGTACAAACTGATATGTTAGCAAAAAGCAAACACGAATAGCCAAGTGAAGTGCCGACTTTTCTAAATCACAAACTTTTATGGTAAATTAATAACTAATTGGATTTAACTACTTTGTAATTTTAATTTCTTCTTGAAACAATCTCTATTATAAGACCTGGTCTGATAAAAAATCCACGAATCGATTTTAGAATGAACCCTTCATAATACAGAAAATTCAGAATACAATTGACCCGGAATCCAATCATCACTGTAATAAACCAAATTAATGTAAATAATAACCAAATAAACACTGATATAATTTGTATTTTTAAGCCGGAAAGACCTTTCTTGTAGTTTAATCTTAAAACATCCTACTCATTATCCCCTTTTTGTATCCTAAATCGAACAATACCATTTCCACCGGTTTTTTAATGCAAAGCCCCCTGACGTTATCCACTACACAATACCTGATGCTACCACGGCCCTATTAACCCACAATGTCAAATTAATACTTTTTCAAGTATTAAACATTTGAAAGAAGAAATAGCAATTATAGTTATGATTTTATTTATTTTTTAAGCATTTAACTGCTAGATGTTTAATTCTAAAGAAAAGTTTACTAGAAAAAAATCGACCCGGACCAGGCAGCGGACGGGACTCGAATCCGCATCCTTCGTAATCCGGGCGAATGCACTGACCATTATGCTACCACGGCCCTATTAGCCGCGTGAAAAAGTATTCATTTGACATTGTGGGTTACCTACAATGCGAAGAGATGGCGCTGCCTTGCAGCTTAAGGCTAGGAAAATTTTGACGCGGCTAATAGGGCCATTAGGGCATTATCAATTATGGATTATTAAATATATCTCATCTCAACATCGTATTCTTCTTTAAAATCAAAGTGGTTTTGATTACTTATTATCTACATGTTCTTGAATTGAATCATCGTCGACCACATTTTCTGTTTTGATTTTTGGTTATTCTTCCTTTGGCTATGCTCCATCTTCCGCATCAAAATTTAACGGTTCTTCCTCTTCAATTGTTATATAATCTTCCTCTTTAATTGTTATATCTTCTTCCTCTTCCGAGTGTACATGTTCTTCCTCTTCGAATTGTATCTGTTCTTCCCCTCCCACGTTTAAACGTTTTCCATCCTTACATTGTATATGTTCTTGCTCTTCCAATTGTATATTTCCTCCCTCTTCCAATTGTATCTGTCCTTCCTCATCCAATTGCATATGATCTTCCTGTTCTAATTTTACAGACACTTCCTCTTTAATTATTATATCTTCTCCCTCTTTTAAGTTTATATGTCTTTCCTCTCCCAATGGTATATGTTCACCCTTTTTCAATTTTACATGTTCTTTCTCATCCAAGTTTTGTTTATCCTCTTTCACTTTTATTTCTTCCTCCTCTTCATATCCCATATGTTTTCTTTTTCTCGATGTCATTTCTTCATAATCTACCAATATGGTATCTGTTCCTATATACGTGGGTTTGGATGTCGCCAAGTTCAAGTTTAGTTTGTGATATGTCCTGTCTATCGATTTCACGGTGTGCGCGTTCAACTGAAACATATTATGACGGATAAATATATAAGGAATATATATAATACAAGGAAGATTTGACTAACTTTTTTCTCCTTCTATATCAAAAAGATCATCAAAAAGTATTGGATACCTATTTTTTTTTATTCATATAATTAAAACATTACATGAGATAGGTATATATTGATTTGAAATTTCGCATGAAGTCACATCCACGAAATCTGCCCCAGCATGCACAAACGAATGTCCTTCATTATATCCTTTCTATTATTTTTTTACTTCATTAGCAATTATGCAAAGTAAACGGACATTCTGTGGTAAAAAATGAAAAATTAAAGTTCTGTAACTACTACATAATTTGCTGTCATGTCATCCTTAGAGTAAGTATTATGAGACTTTCTCATGTAAATGAGCGCTACCGTTTTAAACTGTTTGTTTTTTAAATTCAATTCTATTCCAAGCATTTGTAATAAATAGCTTTAATAACTGCAATATACCTACGCGACCATAGGTATCCTTAGTTAATAATACTTATCATTAGTATTCATATTATATTGCTAGATAATTTTCTGAAATTATGGAAAGATAGTTTATACTACCATCCCATATAATATCTATTTATTTTTATGAAAATCATAATGATAAGCAGGTACATACAATGAGTCTGTTTTAAATGACTATTGTCTGATTGTTTACATCGAAAAATAACCAGAACCCTCATTTTTATTTTAAAAACTTTGCTTTTGTACTTTATTCAACGATAAATAAAAATGTTTGAATTTTGTAAAAGGCTGAGGGACTACTGCTTTTAATAAGCAAAAAAAAGGAGTGCACAAGGATATCGGGTATGGAACAGGAAGCAGTAGCCCAGTCACTTAGTGTGTGTACACACATTTTACTTAACATATAAGGTTATAGTGAGTCAAGCTTAGAAGATGGATACACGCTGTCGCGGACTTTTATTATAGAACTTTAAAATGGGTACAATTCCGTCATAAATGTTTTTTGTGTAACTTTAACCATTTACGCAGTGCACGCAACGGAAGCTCCCAAATGGAATATTTTTCCCCGTTTTCGTAACATTCTTCATCGATGTTCCACTCCAATTAGTCGTAGCGTAAGGTACCCAATGAGCCCTTTTAGCCCTCCTCGATACATGCACTATCCAACACATAAAGATTTTTTCAAACTGTACCAGATGTCCTGTGGTCAATGAGCATAGGTACAAACAAACAAGCTCTACATCTTTATAATATTAGTATAATGCGATTCAACTAAGAATAGGACCAACTGGGCGACATATTTTGACGTCAAGGCTGTCAATTCAAACCAAATAGGTAGAGTGAGCAAAAAAAATCTATTTAATAAAACTTATTTACTTAGATTAAGTGAGAAAAAACATCAGATTTTTTAATAAATTTAATTTACTAAGATTGAGAGAAAAAGCAACCGATTTTTAATAATATTTCTTTATTAAGACTGTATGAGAAATAACATTAATCAGAATCTAGCTCTTCAATTCCGCTCATCTCTGCATTACCGCCGGAGTAGATATGAATAATCATGCAGGTCACATACGAACATGCATCCTACATGTAAACGAAAGTTTTAAATCGAGTTTCTGAACGTTACATAAAGTGACATTTGGTTGACGATTAGGTTATCAACCATTCATAGCCAAAGCTCAATAAATGAAAAAAAATATCAACTAATATTGTTGATTTGTTATTGTTTGTTTAAAAATGTTTGATTTTTATTCTAGAATTAGATGGGTGCTAAAAAATTGTTCCGAGATTTTTTTGTAAACTGTACTTTACAAGCGACGTTTGACAGATGGAGGTCATTGGCTTTCCTATTCTTATTTGAATCGCATTATATAGGGTGTGTTCCGAAACTTAAGCCAGTACGCTGGCCAGCGGTAATGACGTCAAGATTTCGACGCCATATTGCACTGGTGTGCCGCCATATTATGCTGGTGAGAATACTGTGACGTATAATAGCTGGGTGTATACGCTCTGCAGTTAGTGAAGGTATTAAATTGATAATAATGGAATCTCAACAAACAGAAAAAATAGTTTTGATCGATGAAGGATTTACACACTTTGTTATAATTTTGAGCGCATGAACGTTGCACACAAACACGAGACTGCTTGAATATAGCGCCAGTTCATGACGTCACCGCGCTGATCAGTGTATTTGGAAATTTTGGAACGAATCAACAGCATGGCGTCGATTCTTGACGTCATTAGCACTGGCCAGTATACTGGTTTATATTACGGAACACACCCATAGACTCGTTCAAGGCGCTGTCCTACGACATGTGTTGTCGCGGGCAAGGCCGCGCCGCGCAGGGTTGCCAAACGTATGAGAACTCTAACGTTCGAGATTTCTTGTAATCTTTTCTTGTAATTATATGTATAATGTTGATGTACACAAACCAAACATATTATCAGAAAGTAAATAAATGTCCAGGTCACAAAAGATCGCCTCAGTAAGTACAGATTTATTATGCCATAACAAAGTGTACGAGATTTCTATTTATCTCGTATCATGTATAAAGACTGCTAAATCTCGACGTTAGAGTTTTCATACATTTGGCAAACCTGCGCGGCGCGGCCTCGCCCGCGACAACACAGGTCGTGGGATAGCGCCTTAAGGCTCACCAATTTTTCGTTCCACAAGTTCCACATCAAGTCTTCCGCGCGCCGGCACCTGTCCCTAAACTGTGTGAACTTGTCGAGCAACATGGCGCAGCATGCGCACAACCAGTAACTCGCCTCCCCCACCCTCTGACGACAAATAACAATAACAAATTATGTATTTAAATCTAAAGAAAATTTTACTAGAAAAATTCCACGCGAACCAGGTAGCGGACGGGATTCGAACCCGTACCCTTCGTTATCCAGGCGAATGCACTGACCATTATGCTACTGCGGCTCGGATGGCCGTGTCGAATTTTCTCTAGAACTTCTTAGATAATAGAAAAATATAAAACAAGGCAATAACGACGCGCTATTTTCTCTTACACACATTGCCGACTATGCATTCGACATTTGTATAAAATACCTAGACAAAAAGAATAATATTTAATACATTCATCATCATCATCAGCCTATTAATGTATTCACTGCTGGGGCACAAACCTCTTTATGGATGGAATAGAGATTGGCCATGACCCACCACGCGGGCCCAGTGCGGATTGGCGGGTGCTAACGACTGCAGATGCAGCCGGGACTAACGGCTTAACGTGCCTTCCAAAGCACGGAAGAACGCGAGGTAGAAGATTTTTGGTCACCAATCCAATGACCGACCACCACGAAAGTTGCCTAACCTCAACGATCGCAGCCGAACGCGCTTACCACCCGCGCCATCGAGCCCCCGTTACATTACCTTGACGTTTTTGGCAATCTATTCATTGCCTAGGTATTGTATAGAATACCGAATTATACAGATTGCCCGTAACATATACAGTGCATGACCTACATCAGACGGGCCGCGGCCCCAGTGTTGTCATTTAAGTGCTTTCGCTCTAGATCTAGTGCATTTCTAAGAGTCTTCAGGGCATTTTAATTCACAACAAGGCACTTAAAAAATATCTAGTGCAATGTAGTGGAAAAATGGAGGCACGGTTAACCGTTTCTTGTAATTATGTTATTGACGTTATAAATATACGTAACTAATGGCCCGCCCTCGCTTCGCTTCGGTGTAGGTAGAGCTGTAGTATAGACTATAGTTTTTGTTTCAGGCTTATATTATACACAATGACATTCTTCTAACACCTAATTATATTAAATGCAAAATGTATTGAAGGTACTTAATTAGATAAGGATGAATGTTATATTGCTGATAATCGCTTCGTAAATAAGCTATTGTTTCTCGTAAAAAGGATAGGATAAAAATGGTTATTGTGGGTTATCCCTAAGAGATAGACTATATTTCTATCGCGGACTTTTTTGTAGACCTTTTTAAGGTGTACAATACTATATTCAATTATTTTGATCCATCTCGTGGGGTTCAGCCAGCGTTTGCAATGTAAACGCAAAAAATGTGTTTATATACGACCTTACATTAAAAACCTCTAAAATTATCAGTGTTTCTCTACTATATTATGCATGTATTATACATATAAACCTTCCTCTTGAATCACTCTATCTATTAAAAAAACCGCATCAAAATCCGTTGCGTAGTTTTAAAGATTTAAGCATACATAGGGACAGACAGACAGACAGCAGGAAGCGACTTTGCTTTATACACAACATTTCTATTTCCAGCTGAAAGAATCTGCAAGGAGACCATAGGTATCACATTAAGCAGTTAAATACTCACCGTTTTTCCGACGAATTCTTCGAATATGGTCTTCAATTCCGTCGATTGTAGATCGAACAGTCTGACCCCGGTGACGAGACATCCCCGACAGAAAAGCAGGGGCTCAGGTGGTACGTCTGCAGCTAAAATAAAATCAACTATCTAGCGGGTTCCCTCGACGCCGTTTTACCGAATGCACCATTGACTTGCACCATTACTGGTGCAGACGACACTAATTGGTTCCGTTGCACTATTAACACGCATACTAATATTCCCTTTTCTGTCCTCGTCATAAAAAAAGAATGTTGAAAAACAAATGAATGCCGCATAAACAAATTATCTCCAAATACGCCAATATGTTAATAGCACGTATATATACCCAGAACAGTAATGTATCTGCGGCCTGTCGTCGGCGAGTTATTAGCTTTCTCTTGGCGCTAGGGTTGTCCCTATTTTGTTGAATAATTGTGTATAATGGCTGCACTGTATTTTAAAATATATGAATATTTATTTTATTATAATAATGTAATGTTTTACTAGCTAATAAAATGAGGTATAAATGAAAGTCATAAGGGACACCGTATTTTTTCCGTTTTCTAATATATGTATTGGGTTTCAGGCTAGATAATTAATTAAATTGGATTTTTTAGCCTACTTTTATTGCAAACACCTTAAAATTTAATTTATTGATAGGAAAAGAACAATATATTGGGGTTATATAAAAAAAATGCAATGTCTGCAAAAATACACTTAGGAAAACAAACGTGTTGAAGGATTGTTATGTTTTTTGCATTGCTTTAATATCGTGTGAGTCCTCCTCTTTTTCGAACACATTCTTGAAGCCTGGATGGCACACTTTCCACTAGATGTCGCACTGTCTCTTCTGAATTTCGTTCCTAGCTTGACTTGAGCACGTTAATAAGCTGTTGTACGTTTGTACGATTTGTGTCCCGGACACTTCTTTTTAACAAATCCCACATGTGTTCGATGGGGTTCAGGTCCGGACTGTTGGCAGGCCACGGCAAGACACGTAAACCGGCTTCGTCTAAAGCTTCCCTAGTAGCTCTAGCTGTATGAGCGAGGACATTATCGTACATTAAGGTGAATGTTGCACCAATTCTTTGTGGTACCACATGAGGTCTTATTATCTCCTCAATGTATGTAATAAATGCCATTTCTAAAGCTACGTAACGCTGCGAATGTCCCTCTTGGATCAATGTGATGGCTCTAGTTGCGATTTGCAGGTCCATATGTCTACGAATCATCGGCATAGTGCTTTTAAAATGATAATCCACGTTCTAACTTAGCAAATGTAAGACTGTTTACAAAGGAATGCACAGTTTAAATGACTTAAGAATTCGTCTTAAAATAGGGTAAATTCAAGTGCTTACAAAAAAAAGTACAAAAGTATCCACTTAAAAAAAATGCAAGTGGTAACCTCACATTATGATTGTTAACACTTCAGGAAATACCACACCAAAGATAAGAAAGTTTAAGATTGCTTTAAAATAATGAAATCAGTCGTGTTTAAATTTACAAGTAGCCCTTATTTTGTTTTGACTAGTATTATTATTTATAATCACGAAATACTCAATCCCTTTTTTAATAATTCCATATCAAAAGGGAAGCATGGGCAGGGCATAGTAAATTCAATGTCTTTTAATTGTTGAAAAATTAATGTGCCAATATTAATGTTTACCTGCTCCATCCTCTCTATATTGGCAACAAAATCATCGGGTGGGATCATAAGGAAAGGAGATTGCTCAAATTGGCCCAAATGCACAAAAAATATTGACATACACGGTAATTCTTGGCGTTATTTATAATTTAATTTACAGTCATTAGATTTCAACGGACACCTTTGTATTATATATTTACTTTAAAAAAGACTTTTAATTTTACCGGTTTGGAAAACATACGAATCATTTTTAATGGCTATGGGTGTAGTAACATTCAGCCAAAGACTGATCGAAGTTGTTTATATAAAATAAAAACAAATTTATTTTGACAAGATCGATAAAAATATGTCATTTTTTTTATTATACTGTGGTATCAATATCCACCACTATATTATCATTTCACTACATGCAAATATGCTCAGATAATTATTAAAGATGGTAGGCGACATCATAAGGTATATTGCCATACATTTTTCGCCTAACACCTCCATAAACACATTATAATCTGTATATATGTTAGATTTTAATTTAATTCTATCTATGGGCCTACGTTGCCTAACTATAAATTAATAAATAAATAAAATTATAAGGTGTGATACACTAAAAATCTAAAATATGGTTATATTAAAAACATAACAAAATTATTGGTCTTTAGGCAAAACATGTATGGAAGCTGAGCAATCTCCTTTCGATCTGTCGCATAATTTTTGTAAGTTGTTATTTCGGCGCTTAAATTGCAAGAACGCTGATTAACATCAATGTAGACTTTTGAAAACTCACAACCTTGGTGATAATCAACATACCTTTTTACAAAGCACCACAAACATAAAAAAGGCATTTTTTCAGGAAGTTCAAACTGTGCATAGTCAGAATGTAAGATTTCACGCAAAACATTTTCTTGTTCTGGTGTTTCATTGGTATCGCTACTGCTGGTTAGAAGCTCATCGATTTCCCTGGCACCTGTTTCAATATGCTGGTGGTTGTTTAAATTGACAAGAAATTCTGTTAGATCTTCAGCACAATTGCCTTCTTTTGGTGGCTATGAGATTTAAGCAAAATATTTTTACCTATATGCAGATATGAACTGCCTGCTAGTCGGTTCTGTAGCCATACCGTTTTGCAATCTAATTCTCGAAAACGTCCTGATTGAGGCGTCTTGTCAATAAATATTTAAATTATTCTTGCTTAAGATCATATAGAATTGATAGTGATTTGAAAGCTATCAATAAATTTAACTATTTTTGTAACATCGATTCCGTTTCTCGGATTAAATAACTTTAATGTTTGAAAAAGCATTAATATGTTATTAAAAAAAAGTCTATTTGATTGGTATTTCCGCAAAAAGCACTTTTGTACACATAGCTGTGATAAGTCGAGGAATTCAGTATGTCAAATAAATCATTCATATTTTTTTACGAATTCAACCGTTTGCCATGCAGATTCGTGAATAATTTTAAAATGTACATACGTTGATAAGTCAGCTGCAACGGACCTACTCAAAAGTTGCGTCGCATATCAGACCTTCATTTTTTCAAAGCTTCTAGGACATATGGCTGTTCGTTAACTAAAAAGCTTGCCTAAAAGTGCTCTTTTTATCGTTATCGTAAAATTTATCTGTGTTCATATTTTACAAACTCCGCCATGTTGTAAATGAAAATCATATGTCATCAAGTTATTGCGAACTTATTTTATTAAATGAGGAGCGGCATAAATGTAATAGAAGGTTTTATGATCATTAACAGTGAAATACGATTTTTCCACAGAAATTCCTCCTTTTTTAGCTGCGTTCAATAAATCTGATCCAAGATCAGATAACACTCTTATTTTTGACCCAACTTCATACAGTTTTACTATAATTTTATCGATCCATTTGGATATATGATCATCACTTTTACATTCCGATAACATAGCGAACCCTATTGCTAGGGACCATTTTGTGAAAATACCTCTTACTAACACAACCAAAGCATGCTTCGCCGGTAGCGGTAATTGTACGCCATCTTCTTCGTGAAACCCGATGATTTTGTCGTCCTTAATTAATATTATAAAAGAGATTCGTTTTGAGGCTCATTGCATCCACTACTAAAGTGCACTGTTTCTCTTTAACAAACATATTGTTACCTTTTAATTTCAGAGCAGCCATTAAATCGTCATTTAGCTGCGTAGTTATAGGAATGTACAGCTTAGCTAGCGTAGTTTTACATGGCAGGCACAAAGTTTATTGTAATAAACGGTAGGCTTGTCAGCTGAAATAATACAAGCAAAACATTTTGTAGGCGAGAGTGTATCTGTTACCTTTATAACTTGATTTTAGAAACACTTCCGCTTTTACAATATTGGCTAAGTTCTTCGATAAAAGGTGATCACATAGCTTAATGAACATATCTCTTTACCATTTACCTGAAGCACAGTATACCCCGACTGTGCCGGAACCCTCTCCTATTTGATTTACTTTTAATCGTTTTTTTAAATTTGACAAATTAGATTTTAGTTTCCTTTTACGCGGAGTATCAGCAGAAAGCGAAGCGGCATCGGCAGTCTGAATCGAGTTCTCCGAAGTACTATTGATCTTCTCTGCTTGGTTTGAAACACTACATGTCGGTAAATCAATTTGGCTTGAAACGTTATATGTCGTTATATGAGTTTGAGTCTCTTTATTATCTTTTTTCGTAAGCAAACGTAAACATGGCAAACAATTCTTCCTCAATCTTTTTCGTTTACTGTTAACGGAAATGTCTTCAGCCTTAAAATGTGCTTCACATACTCGTGCATTATCTTGACTGATGAGACAAATCTTCGTGATCGATAACTCGTAGCCATTGGATGCGCCTGAAACATTTAAATATATAGGTAAAAAAAAATAAGTTGTGGACAAACTCATCTTCACATATCTTACTAATATTATATTATAAACGCGAAATTTTGTAGGTATGTATGTATGTTACTCTTTTACGCAAAAACTAATGAATGATTATTTAAATAAAACTTAACAATTATACTTACGACTTACGACCTCCGTGGCCGTGTTGTTTGTACGCCGGGTTTCCGGTGGGGGCAGATGTTTGTGTGATGAATACTAGCATTTGTACTCCAGTCATGGATGTTTAATATGTACTTCTATATAAATATACTTATATATGTACAGTATATGCATTCTATCCGTTACCCTAGCACCCATAACACAAGCCTTACATTGCTTACTTTGGGGCTAGGCTAATTGGTGTGTATAAAAAAAAATATAGCTTATACATCAGAATAACTCAAAGGGCAAAAAATATGCCATCTGCGTGCAATTCTGGCGTGCGCTGCAAAAATAATTATATGTATAGGTATATGTCGTAGGGCGGATCGTATAACACGCAGTATTACACAAAAAGGCGCGCCGCACAGTGTGGGGATTCGTAATCTAGGGGGATTAAAATGTAGCTATCATGAAAGTACTTTCTATGAGTCCCTTTTACCATCTCTTTGAATAGTTACATTCATGTGCAATCATAATTTCCTCAGAGCTAGTAGAAGATAATAGATTCTGAACTTTTCGTTTTCTAGTTATATCGCAACATTCTACAAAACTGTTGTGCGATCTACCTGGTGAATGGCCAGATGTTAATGGTGTTTTATTTAAGACATTATATGGTAATTGGATGTACTTACTTATTCAGCCAAGGTAATTTTTTGTTTGATGACCATTTCTCATTTAATTTCTTAAATAACCTTCTTAAAAAGAACTCAATTTTATTTATAGCACCATCCTAAAATTGCACATGAGGGTAACGACTTAATATAAAAGCTTTAACAGCATCAATTCGCTCATATTTGGCCTTAGAGGTCCAAATATCAGAACATGGGTTTTTTGTATTTTACGGATCTCCTTTTAAAAATCCTCGAAAATAAGTAAAGTAAAACACCAATCAATCAAAAGTCATTACCGCTAATACCTCAATGTATAAGAGGCACGAATACATGGACAAAAGGTACGTGTGCCAAACAATCTTGTTTAGAAAAAATAGTTAGTCTCGGTTGTTCATCAAGGGCACTCCCACGCGGGATTTTTAGATAAAAAATATTGTGCAGGAGCGCGTTTAATGGTAAGTTTTTTATTTATTTATGTTAATTTTATGATACATAGCTGTTTCTAGACTTTTATATTGAAGAAAGGAATAATATAAATTATAAATTTGCTTATAGTTTTTTTATTAAACGAATAAAATAAGGTGGACGCGAATTACTACATCGAATTTACAAAATTTCCACTTTGCGTCCACAATGGACGCAAACTATACCTACAGGGGATAATAATAAACCAAATTGCGTCCACTTTTTTCGTTAAATACAATTAATTAATTATAATTTAAAATAAAGGTATTGATTATTATTATTTTTCATTTTTATTAAGACTACGTGTTTATAATGCTATTTTTAAATGAAATGAGCAATTTCAATTAATCAATCAAATACTTTATTTGTTCCTTTCTTTTTTTTCTATTTAAGATGAGTTCTTCACAGACAAGAAAGTAGAAGGAAAGGAGAATATACACAGAAGACGATTTAAAGAAAGCGTAAAATCAAATTAAAATTCGAGAGAAGAATAAATCGGTAAGACACATATGCAAATAATTTGCTATTCCCAAGATCACAATATTGTACAAAAAAAAGAGTAAAGAAACCGGGACCAGACACCACCTTATGCTACCCGAAATTTCTAACAAAGCACGAAAAGATAATCAAAGAACTGTAGCAGCCATATCTTCTGCTGCATGGAGTAAGTATTATGAAGATAGAGCAGATCAAGAACGAAAAGCAGGAAGCAATACGAAAAAAAAAGTTAGAACGAATAGAGAAACAAGAACGGAAAAAGACTGTGACGATATACTAATTTCAGATGTAGAAGACGACGATGAGAAAAATATAGGCTGTTAAAAGGGTATCATCTGAAATGCACGCGATTTGTAGAATTAAGTTATTAAGAGGCCAAAGATATGTCTTTTGAATGTGACCCGTGTCATTATACCTTGTCTCATAATTTATTGATTCAACAATTCTTCTAGTTGTATGATTAGACAAAATTTTTGTATTGTTTTGTTGCTTTAATATGGCCAAAAACTTATTATTAAAAATGGTTGATTTTTAGCAATAATAATATACCTTGTGATTTTAGGGTAAAATTAACAGACCCGATTACTGTTTATTATTCAAGGTGCAATCATTATTTACCACCTACTTATCTAATACTAATTATCGAATTCAAATACATATTTGACATTTTGACAATGACATTTCGGACAGGCAAACGATACGAATTCGATATTGGTTCGTGCTAGGGGTACTGACCCTATGACGGTCGCACGAAATCGTAAGTTATATCAATTGTTCTCAAAAGTTAAGACCTAAGCTATAAAATTAAACCACAAGAATACTGGGATATTCAGGATTATTTTTCTACACATCTTTTATTTTGCAAATCATCTCTAAAAATGCTTAATTTAACTATGCTTTCAATTGATGTTATTAGATCAATGTTTTAAAACTATCACTTTACAAAAATACACTAACTTACCCTAAAATATATACACAATTAAATATTAAACTTATAAACAAGACTACACGTTAATTTAATAAGTTATCCTAAGTGAAGATAACGCATTAATGTGGTCGTTCGTGTTGTAAGATTGACAAGAAGAAGAAGATGACAAGATTATTATCTACCCACTTTAACATGTTTTATTATTATTTTGACATAACTACAAGAATTTCTAATATATAGCTGTATCAAATAGGGCCTTAGGTTTAAATAAGTTATTCTATATCATCAATCATTGAAAAAAATAATTTGATTTAAATCCTTCTAGATTACGAAATTCCCACACTGTGCGCCCTGGCGACATAATATTTCTACTCAGACGAAGTCACAGATACCAGCTAGTTTATAATATGAGTAGCGTCATATCGTTTAATCGAATTTCATTTCTGTAGCTAATGGTACAGAAATAAAATAAGACCTTCAAACTTTTCTAACAATTTATTATTACTAGCAAACCAGTGAACCAAATGTTCACCAAAAAAAAAAGTATTTAATTAATTGAGAACTTCGGAGATTTTGTGTGGTTTCGTTTGAAATAGAAATCACGTGATTTCTCGAAAACCGGAAGTGCTACGTTACTCACATCCGGTTTGTAGTCTTATCAGACTATTCTTAACTTATAACTTAAACATTCTCTATATCTATCTCTTACGGTTTGGCCGCTGAAACAGCACCACGGACGGATGGACGGACGGACTTGTCTAATAGATAAGAGATTTTAGTCTATCAGCACCTTAGATTATAAGGTGGTTATTTTAATCTAAGATCAGCAAATAATACACAGTCAGGTCATAAGTATTGTCACATAGAAAAATTTTTTGTTTTTAGAATGCTGGCCACAAAAAAGTTTATTGAATTAAAATTTCGAATTGTTTATGAAAATAAAAATATACACTTTTTTGGATTAGATTAGATTAGATTTCTTCAGTGATGGCTCCCTCAGGAATTGGACAATATCTGGTGTTTGTGTCCAAAATTTCTTGTCTAGGTTTGTTCCGTGCGGGCTTGTTTATTGTCTTAAACTCTGTTTATGGTGTGGAAGGGCTTTGTGCAAGTACAAGGACCTAGGATTTGGGAAAAGAATAGGGGAAAACAGAAAGGAAAGGTTAAGGTATAATATGTTGAGCTGCCTGAAACAATAAGTAATAAAGCTGAGATATGAGTACCAGTGAAACTATATCTACAATTTAATATTGTTAGAATCAATATAAATACACAGAATATTCACAAAATCTAAATAAACTAAAAATAATATGGTTCAAAATTCTGTAGGAAGATTGACATGTGACGGAAGCAATGAATAGAGGGAATGGCTATTTTTGGAGCAATTAAAAAAGATATGATCTGTGGTACCCTCGTCGATACCACACTCGCACTAGGAACTGTCCCTCACCCTAATCTGGCCAAGAAAACGGGAGTACATACGTGACCAAGTCTTAGTCTGCATAATGTGGAAACAACACTTTTTTTGGCATTTCGCATTTTGGTAAACCATGGAGAATGAGGGATATCTGGCTGAATATTTGCATAGAACTTGCCTTTTGATTTACTTGATTCCTTCCAAAATTTTGACCACTCTGTAAGGAAATGCTTTTTAGCTAAAGAAGCTAGGTCATTAGGGTAAGTGCCGCAGTGATTGAGGGATCCGCTAAGTGTAGCTTGTTTGGCATAGGAATCAACAGTCTCATTTCCCACTATACCAGTATGTCCAGGGATCCATGCCAAAATAATTTGTAAACCTTGCCGATGACATTCAAATAAAATAGTTTTAATGGACAGTATAAATTGAAATTTTGATTTAGAGCTGAACTGATTACTCATTATGGCTTGGAGACAACTTTTAGACTCTGAAAATATTATTACTCTATTAAGACTACGGGTTTGAATAAATTTGAGGGCTTCTAAAATAGCGATAGCTTCACCAGTGAACACCGAAGAATATTGAGAACATTTGAAGTCAAGAATAATATTATATTTTGGAACCCACACTGCTGACCCGACGTGACTATCATCTGTTAGTTTTGAAGCATCCGTATAATTAGTAAGCCAATCAGGCCACTGAGACCCAAGTCTGCAATTCAAGATGTTTTGTGCTGCTAGAGAATTTTTGCCAATATCTATGTCCAAGATTATGTTAGGCTGATAAATTAAAGCTTGATATGGGGTTTCAAAAAAAGGATTGAGCCTACATTGATAGACAGGGGATGGTAGTTGTAATAACTTTCTAAAACTAATTAACAGACATGGGAGATTTTTGTGGGACCAGTAGCTACTTGAAGGAATCAGTTGGTTTAACTGATGAAGTTTAGGAATTAGTGGATGCGATGAGCGTTTGAAAATTTTAAATATAAATTTGTCTGACATATACTGCCGCCGAAATTCTAAAGGAGGCTCGACGCATTCTACCTGCATTGCATTAATTGGAGATGACTTCATGGCACCTAAAATGATACGTAGACACTTAGATAAAATTTTGTCGAACAATTTAAGAGCTATTTTGCTACAGGGTTCGAGTAAGAAAGATCCATAATCCAAGAGGCTGCGGACAAGTGCATTATACATCATTTTTTGTGTACTTGGGTGGGTTCCCCACCATACACAACAATGTAGTTAATATTAGGGACCCCAGTTAATCTACAGTCTAATACCATACCCAGAAAATTTACCTTGTCATGATTCGGGAACGCCTGTCCCTCACAGGAGATATTAATATGAGGGATAGACCGAGCTCTTGAGAAAACCACAACACTACTCTTAGGGATGGATAGTGATAAGCCATGGTCGGATAGCCAATTATTTAGGTAGTAAATATCTGAATTAAGTCGACTGGAGGCATCCGATATATTTATCGACATCTACGTATAGGGAAAGGTCATCTGCATATTGTAGTACATTACAAAATGAGGTCACCGTAAGGTCTAAGTCATGGGTGTAGATGCTATAGAGCAAGGGGCTAAGAACTGAGCCCTGTGGGAGACCTTTCCAAATCTTTCTGGGTGGGAGGTTTAAATTTTGATAACTAACAGAGGCTGAACGATCATTAAGAGTATTACAGATAAAAATAACAAATTTCTCAGGGATGTTCAGCTTAAACATCTTCTGCCTAAGCACTGGGAGGAGGACGTTATCGTAGGCAGATGCAATATCAAGGAATACACCCACTACTGACCTTCGTTTAGACAAAGCAGCACGGATATCTGTCACAAAGGTACCCAGACTATCCATGGTGCTCAGCCCTTTCCGAAAGCCGAACTGGGTTTCTGATAATTTATTATTGTTTTCCAAAAACCATTCCAGACGATTTTTAATGAGGCGCTCTACAACTTTAAACAAAGTATTAGAAACTGCTATGGGTCGGTAGCTGGATGGATCATTACCTTCTTTGCCACTTTTAAGAATAGGGATGATAATTTGAGTCTTCCATTCCTCAGGGGGGTGCCAGATTCAAATATTGCATTAACCATTTTCTAAAGTGAAGTTTCGTCTCATTGCCGCTCTTAGTAATGAATGAGTAAGGTATTCCGTCAGCTCCAGGGGCGGAATCTTCAAGGCCTGAAAGGGCCAAGGAGATCTCCTCCCAGGAGAATGGAGCTTCCAATGGGTTAGATGAAAAAGAAGGAGAGCCAGCCAGCCTAACCTCCTCCAAGGTGGGCGCAGAAAGGGGGGTAATTTTACGGCTAAAGGGTACAAGCCATGCATCAGGGTCAGAAGAAGAAAAATTTTCATAGGTATGTATGATCCACGAAATTTTCTAATATTTTTCCAAATAAGAGAAGGCGATGATCTCGGGGACAAAGAAGTACAAAATTTAGTCCATCCCTTCTTTATCTTAAGCCTCAGCAGTGATACAGTCTCTGCCGCAACTTTTTTGTAGTGGAGGTAATTTTCCACAGTCATAGCAGATGAATAAGCCTTCTCAGCTATCTTCCGATTTTTATTGCAGCAGTGCAGTCTTTATCCCACCAAGGCGGAGAGCTGATATTGTTACAAGTTGGCGATTTCCTGATTGGGATACACTCATCAGCCACTGAGAGCATAGTATTCTTGAAAAGTGAATAGTGGTTGTCATTATTATCTGGAACCTGAAGGGATGGGAGGAGTTTCATTTTGTGATCTAACCTGCTACTATACTTATTCCAGTCTGCTCGGGCCAAAATATGTTTTTGCCTGAGAGTGATATGAGGGGCCTCTTTTCTTGGTGCAGGCAAGAAAACTAAAATGGGGTGGTGATCACTCCCATATGTATTTATAAGAATTTTCCAGTTGAGATTAGAAGCTAAGCTAGCAGAGCAAATAGGTCAACTGCACTCTTTGGGTTCTCTAAGTTCTCTAATCTAGTATATCTAAGAATGTGGAAGAGAGGGAATCAGAAATGTGACAACCCCAAACTTCATTATGTATATCATAGTCTCCCAGAATGATATATGGTTTTTCAATTGATTTGATAATAGAAAACACTTGGAGTAATATACATAAATCAGGATTAGGGATATAAATGGATATAAAAGATATGTTCATTGCTCGAATTGCAATTATATTAAACTTTTCAGTATTATGAGAGGATAGATCAATAGGATGAAAAGAATAATTTCTTAATACAAATAAAGCAGAGCCACCTTTGCCTTTATTTCTATCATCCCGGAGACATGCATAGCCCGGGATCCAGAATCTGGTTCCCGGCCTAAGCCAGGTATTCTGAATGGCAAGAATAACTGACTTATGATAGTTAAATAATATAAATTATATCAGATTTTTTATATTTAATACTACGGCAGTTCCATTGGAGTATTGGAGTGAATTTTATTACCTAAAAAGGAAACCTCAGTCAGTTTTTGCTTGAGGTTGTTCGGTAATTCAATATCTTCAAATCGTTTAATAAAATTAATAAGTGTAGAAAGCTGAAGAAATAACATTTCAATTAAATTGTCATTCGGTTCAGTAACTAAAGAGGTATTAGTAAGGGCACAACCATTTGGCTGTGTCGAGGTTGGAGTATGGGTGAGTGCATTCTGTGTTTGCCTGTCATAGCCATGACTAGAGGCTAGAGAAGGGGAATGATGGGGTACTGAAATAGTCTTTTTATATGAATATGCTATGGGAAGAGTTGGTGGCCTAGGGACAGAGCTACTCAGGTGGATTTGAGAATTTGAAGGTAAACGACTGGAGTCAGCATATGACTTTCTAACAGGGGCAAATCTTGCTGAGGCTTCCATATAGGATACATTCTCCTGGGACATAACCAACTTAATAGATCTTTGTATAGCATGTTCAGGACAAGAGGAATGACTAGCTAAATGGCTTCCTAAGCATAGTATGCACTTGGGGGGAGCCTGACTTAAGCAGGATTCACCCTCATGCATTTCTCCACATACGAAGCAGCGGGGTTTGGAACGGCACAGAGACTTTATATGTCCGAATCTACAGCAATTATTACACTGGATTACCGGTAGCCTGTAAATTTCTACCGGTAATGATGAGTAATAAAAATACACATGATCTGGCAACTTTTTGCCAATAAAAGTAACAACCACGGTCTGAGTAGGGATCCAGGTGGGAGCAGAGTTTGCAACAGTTACCTTTCGGTTTAATCTCCTCGCTCTAAAAACTTTCCCAAGGCCATCAGGAACTCGTACATTTTGAACTAGTTCTTCCATGGACCATTCTACTGGAACATTCCTGAGAATGCCCATTCTAGAAACATTGAAAGATGGGATGGACGCTAGGTAATTATTGTTAATCAAAGCAGGGTGGTCTATAAAAGAATTAGCATCAGATGCAGATTTAAATTGTACCGAGATACGGTTTCTACCAACTTTTTTTACTCCATCTGCAACTACATTTTTTATGTTGCGCGTAAAAAGAAATTTACCAAAATGCATTGGCCGAAGGACAGTGCCCTGTGATGGTTCAGACTTTTTTAGATATATGTACAATAAAAGGTTATGTCATCAACATTATATTGGATTTTATTTTCCGCATACTCTGGCAATATAAATGTTGTTTGAACATACGCCGTAATTTGAGCCGAGGATGTTTTTTTTTGCTGGTATATTATGGTTTGTACCAGAAATACTTTGCGATTGCTGATGAATTACCATGATTTTGAATAGAAGGAAAGATATCTTGGGACTGCAAAGGAGGGTCAACGCCGCCTCCAGGATCTGACGGGTCAGCGTCCATATTTGGCTACAATTATAATTATGTAAAATATATATATATTACTTACCAAATACCGAAATTAAAATGTTATTTACATACACACACAAATAAATAAATACAAAAATACAAAAAGTAGCTCAGCTCAACACAAAAAGAAAAACTAAATATCTAAATTGAACAAATTTGCACTTTTATCACGCACTCAACCTAAAAGCAGAGTCCGAACTTTTTTGGTAGAGAATGCCTATGGCATTAAGTCCGCCATTTAATGTTTTTATGGTAATAAAGAATAAATAAATAAATTTTACTCATTTTTAAATATGGAGTGGACGCTTAAAGAAGACGGTGTTGCAGTTATTGCGTTGCATCGTTGCGGTTACGCGCCAATTCAAATTTTTGACATACTGAAAATTTTGAATATAACCAATAGATTCGTTTATCGTACCATCAAACGATACAATGAAGACTTTAGTGTAGATGACAGGTCAAGAAGTGGTCGCCCTCGGTCTGTTAGGACTCTAGCTGTAATAAAAGCTGTGAAGGCGCGAATTCAAAGAAATCCCAAAAGTAAGCAGAAACTGTTGGTCCTTCAGATGGGGTTAAGCAGAACCACGGTGAAAAGGGTGTTAAATGAAGACTCAGGGCTTCGGACATAATGAAGAAAAACAGGACATCGTTTGAATGCTCTCTAATAGACCTGAGACTGAAGAGATGCCGCGCTTTGTTGAAGCGGTACGCGGGAAAAAAATATCGGGAAATTCTTTTTTCGGATGAAAAAGTTTTTACCGTAGAAGAGAGCTACAACAAACAAAATGATAAGGTGTACGCACACAGTAGTGAAGAAGCGAGCAACCGTATTCCGCGTGTCCAACGAGGTCATTTTCCATCCTCGCTCATGGTATGGTTGGGAGTTTCTTATTGGGGCTTAACAGAGGTACATTTTTGGGAGAAAGGTGTCCTCCTCCAGTCCAGATTTAAGTCCGTTAGATTACAAGATATGGCAACACTTGGAGGAAAAGGCGTGCTCAAAGCTTCATCCCAATTTGGAGTCACTCAAGACATCCTTGATTAAGACAGCCGTCGACTGGCCGCGCAGATTGAAGGCCTGTATTCAAAATCACGGAGGGCATTTTGAATAAACTTTATTGTCATAAGAATCTATGTTTTGCTTAGTTCATTTTGGTATATAAATGGTTACATAATGAATAAAGTTTCAATTATTTTATATTAAACATGTGACAGAATTTATGACCTGACTATCAGTTCATTACAAGTAGGTAGGTAGGTACTTACTGTTCTTGTTCAGTAGGTATGCTGAAGAATGATAAATCCGGGTTTAAGGAGTTCTTATTGAGGCACCCAAAGACACTACAATATTTTCTCCCTTTGTTCGAAGACATGATTTTAATTTAATATCAAATTGCGCTAAAAACTAAAGCGGCGGATGCGAGCGCGTATGTGCAGGGCGGGAACGAGCACGTCTGTTAAGCTAGCATGGCAAAGTGAGCAGAATCGTTTAAAATAAAGTGCATCAATTAGTGCTTATTTAGTGCTAATTTAGTGCCAAAACCGGAAATTTAATGCTCTCATAGTTTAGCGAAAAATTAGAACACTGCCAGCTTTTAATTAAGCTAGCAGTGTATTCCCTGAAACGCCTATATTAACGCGGTATAGAACTAAAGCAATGCATAGGGAATTTAGTGCTTAATGAGTGCTGGCAGTATCTGATAAAAATTTTGGAAAATAAAAAATATTTTATTTTTTATCAATAAAAACTGCTAGTATGACAGTCTGAGCAAGTGACCGGTTCGTATACATCACTCTGGATCGAAGATCTATGATAATCAACGGTTAATAATATAGTGCTCAATGAGTGCTGCCAGTATGTGATAAAAAATTAGGTTTTTTTTTTAATTTTTTATCAATATAAACTGCTAGTATGACAGTCTGAGCAAGTGACTGGGTTGAATACATCACTCTGGATCGAAGATCTATGATAATCAACGGTTAATAATTTAGTGCTCAATGAGTGCTGCCAGTATGTGATAAAAAATTAGGATATTTTATTTTTTTTAATTTTTTATCAATATAAATTCAATTCAATTCATTTATTCCATTTAACAATATAATTGTGCTGGAAATAATAATAATTCAAAATAAAATAAAAGCAGACATAAATAAAATAATAAATCAAATTACAAATTTTTGATGTCAAAGTGGATTATTAAAATTGTAACAAATAAAAAGAAAATACAAATACACTATGTCAAACTTAATAAAATTCATATATATAAAAAAAAATGTCAACCTAATCCTATCTCATAAATTCGTCAACATTGTAATAACACTTCTTCAACAAGAAGTCCCTCAATTTGTTTTGAAAAGATTTGTAATCAATAATCGATTTCAAACTGATTGGAAGCCTATTAAAAATTTCGACCGCCTGGTACCTACAGCTATGTTTAACAATCTTAAGTTTAGGTTTGATCAGATGTGGTAGATCCTTTCTGCGTGTTTTCAAACGTCTTTCCCTGTCTATTAGCGTTTCAAAAGTATCAAATTTTTTTGCTAAGTTGCACAAAACTGTTAATATATAAAGACAGGGAACGGTTAAAATCTTCAATTTCACAAAATATTCTCTACATGATTCCCATTGTGGAATACGGACTACAGTTCTGATAGCTCTTTTTTGTAACACAAAAGCTCTCTGTATATTAAATTTATATGAATTGCCCCAAAACCTAATACTATACCGCAAATGAGACTCGACTAGTGCATAATATACTATTTTTAGTTGCTCTACTGTAATATCGTCACGTAAGCTTCTTAAACAATAACAGGCTGAACTAATTTTTTTCTCAATTTTCTCCAATTCTTGCTTCCAGTTGAGGTATGAGTCAATATAAATTCCTAAAAACTTTACTACTTCTACTAGATTTATATTTTTGTGGTTTAAAGTAATATCCAAATTTTCTTTATTTCTTGCCGTCGTACTAAATAACATTATATTGGTTTTGTCAAAATTTAAAATAAGGTCATTTGCATCAAACCAATTACTAAATGCTGATAGAGCCTGCTTAGTTTTACGACTTAGATCTTCACTATTGTTGGCTGAAATAACTGCACTAGTGTCGTCCGCAAACAGAGTAATTTTTATGTCATTAATATTGTCACAAATGTAATTATCTAAATCGTTGATAAACAATAAAAATAAAATTGGTCCCAATATTGATCCCTGGGGCACGCCTTTTTTTATCTTTGTCAATTTTGATTAACAGTCATTAATTTTTCCGTCAATGTTAGTTTTTATTTCTACATATTGATGTCTATTCTCTAAATAGGATTTTAAAAGTCTTAAACAATTTCCTCTAATGCCATAATGTTCCAACTTAATTATGAGCATTTCATGATTTACTAAATCGAAAGCAGAGCTGAGATCCAAGAATATTCCAACAACTTTCTTTTTAACGTTAAGATATTGTGCTACATCATATAAAAGTGTTTCTACTGCCTCGCCTGTACCTACCTTTTTTTGATAACCAAACTTCAACGTTCGTTCACTAATTATATTATTTGTAAGAAGATGTTCAACAAGTCGATTTTTAATCAGTTTTTCAAATATCAATAAAAACTGCTAGTATGACAGTCTGAGCAAGTGACCGGTTCGTATACATCACTCTGGATCGAAGATCTATGATAATCAACGGTTAATAATATAGTGCTCAATGAGTGCTGCCAGTATGTGATAAAAAATAACGATTTTTTTTTTAATTTTTATCAATATAAACTGCTAGTATGACAGTCTGAGCAAGTGACAGGGTTGAATACATCACTCTGGATCGAAGATCTATGATAATCAACGGTTAATAATTTAATGCTCAATAAGTGCTGGCAGTATGTGATAAAAAAAAATTGAAAAAAAACGAAATATTTTATTTTTTAGTAAATGAAACTGCTAGTATGGCAGTCTGAGCAAGTCACCGGGTTGAATACATCACTCTGGATCGAAGATCTATGATAATCAACGGTTAATAATTTAGTGCTCAATGAGTGCTGCCAGTATGTGATAAAAAATAACGATTTTTTTTAAAATTTTTATCAATATAAACTGCTAGTATGACAGTCTGAGCAAGTGACAGGGTTGAATACATCACTCTGGATCGAAGATCTATGATAATCAACGGTTAATAATTTAATGCTCAATAAGTGCTGGCAGTATGTGACAAAAAAAAATTGAAAAAAACAAAATATTTTATTTTTTAGCAAATGAAACTGCTAGTATGGCAGTCTGAGCAAGTCACCGGGTTGAATACATCACTCTGGATCGAAGATCTATGATAATCAACGGTTAATAATTTAGTGCTCAATGAGTGCTGCCAGTATGTGATAAAAAATTAGGAAATTTTATTTATTTTAATTTTTTATCAATATAAACTGCTAGTATGACAGTCTGAGCAAGTGACTGGGTTGAATACATCACTCTGGATTGAAGATCTATGATAATCAACGGTTAATAATTTAGTGCTCAATAAGTGCTGCCAGTATGTGATAAAAAACTAGGAAATTTTATTTTTCTTAAATTTTTAACAATAAAAACTGCTAGTATGATAGTCTGAGCAAGTCACCGGGTTGAATACATCGCTCTGGATCGAAGATCTATGATAATCAACGGTTAATAATTTAGTGCTCAATGAGTGCTGCTAGTATGTGTTAAAACATTTGGATTTTTTTATTTTTTATTAATAAAAACTGCTAGTTTGACAGTCTGAGCAAGTGACAGGGTTGAATACATCACTCTGGATCGAAGATTTATGATAGTCAACGGTTAATAATTTAGTGCTCAATGAGTGCTGCCAGTATGTGATAAAACATTCGGAATTTTTTATTTTTTATTAATAAAAACTGCTAGTTTGACCGTCTGAGCAAGTGACAGGGTTGAATACATCACTCTGGATCGAAGATCTATGATAATCAACGGTTAATAATTTAGTGCTCAATGAGTGCTGCCAGTATGTGATAAAAAATTAGGATTTTTTTTAATTCTTTATTAATATAAACTGCTAGTATGACAGTCTGAGCAAGTGTCTGGGTTAAATACATCACTCTGGATCGAAGATCTATGATAATCAACGGTTAATAATTTAGTGCTCAATGAGTGCTGCCAGTATGTGATAAAACATTCGGATTTTTTTATTTTTTATTAATAAAAACTGCTAGTTTGACCGTCTGAGCAAGTGACAGGGTTGAATACATCACTCTGGATCGAAGATCTATGATAATCAACGGTTAATAATTTAGTGCTCAATGAGTGCTGCCAGTATGTGATAAAAAATTAGGAAATTTTATTTTTTTTAATTTTTTATCAATATAAACTGCTAGTATGATAGTCTGAGCAAGTGACCGGGTTGAATACATCACTCTGGATCGAAGATTTATGATAGTCAACGGTTAATAATTTAGTGCTCAATGAGTGCTGCCAGTATGTGATAAAAAATTACGTTTTTTTTTTTTAATTTTTATCAATATAAACTGCTAGTATGACAGTCTGAGCAAGTGGCCGGGTTGAATACATCACTCTGGATCAAAGATCTATGATAATCAACGGTTAATAATTTAGTGCTCAATGAGTGCTCTGTATAGTGATGTATTCAACCCTGTCACTTGCTCAGACTGTCATACTAGCAGTTTATATTGATAAAAAATTTAAAAAAATTAAATTTCCTAATTTTTTATCACATACTGGCACCACTCATTGAGAACTAAATTATTAACCCTTGACTATCATAAATCTTCGATCAAGAGTGATGTATTCAACCCGATCACTTGCTCAGACTGTCAAACTAGCAGTTTTTATTAATAAAAAATAAAAAAATCCAAATGTTATATCACATACTGGCAGCACTCATTGAGCACTAAATTATTAACCGTTGACTATCATAAATCTTCGATCCAGAGTGATGTATTCAACCCGGTCACTTGCTCAGACTGTCATACTAGCAGTTTATATTGATAAAAATTTAAAAAAATTAAAATTTCGTATTTTTTTATCACATACTGTTAGCACTTATTGAGCACTAAATCATTAACCGTTGATTATCATAGATCTTCAATCCAGACTGATGTATTCAACCCGGTGACTTGCTCAGACTGCCATACTAGCAGTTTCATTTGCTAAAAAATAAAATATTTGTTTTTTTCTAATTTTTTTTATCACATACTGCCAGCACTCATTGAGCATTAAATTATTAACCGTTGATTATCATACATATTCGATCCATAGTGATGTATTCAACCCGGTTACTTGCTCAGACTGTCATACTAGCAGTTTATTTTGATAAAAAAATTAAAAAATCCAAATGTTTTATCACATACTGGCAGCACTCAATGAGCACTAAATTATTAACTGTTGACTTTCATAAATCTTCGATCCAGAGCGATGTATTCAACCCTGTCACTTGCTCAGACTGTCACACAAGCAGTTTATATTGATAAAAATTTTAAAAAATTAAAATTTCGTTATTTTTTATCACATACTGGCAGCACTCATTGAGCACTAAATTATTAACCGTTGACTATCATAAATCTTTGATCCAGAGTGATGTATTCAACCCGGTCACTTGCTCAGACTGTCATACTAGCAGTTTATATTGATAAAAATTTTAAAAAATAAAATTTCCTAATTTTTTATCACATACTGGCAGCACTCATTGAGCACTAAATTATTAACCGTTGATTATCATAGATCTTCGATCCAGAGTGATGTATTCAACCCAGTCACTTGCTCAGACTGTCATACTAGCAGTTTATATTGATAAAAAATTAAAAAAAATAAAATTTCCTAATTTTTTATCACATACTGGCAGCACTCATTGAGCACTAAATTATTAACCGTTGATTATCATAGATCTTCGATCCAGAGTGATGTATTCAACCCTGTCACTTGCTCAGACTGTCAAACTAATAGTTTTTATTAATAAAAATTTAAAAAAAATAAAATTTCTTATTTTTTTATCACATACTGGCAGCACTCATTGAGCACTAAATTATTAACCGTTGATTATCATAGATCTTCGATCCAGAGTGATGTATTCGAACCGGTCACTTGCTCAGACTGTCATACTAGCAGTTTTTATTGATAAGAAATAAAATATTTTTTATTTTCCAAAATTTTCATCAGATACTGCCAGCACTCATTAAGCACTAAATTCCCTAGGCATTGCTTTAGTTCTATACCGCGTTAATATAGGCGTTTCAGGGAATACACTGCTAGCTTAATTACAAGCTGGCAGTGTTCTAATTTTTCGCTAAACTATGGGAGCATTAAATTTCCGGTTTTGGCATTAAATTAGCACTAAATAAGCACTAATTGATGCACTTTATTTTAAACGATTCTGCTCACTTTGCCATGCTAGCTTAACAGACGTGGAACGAGCAGCGAGCGAACGTGCAATCACCTTGTACACGCGCGATAACACCGAACGCACAGCCCAGACTGCCGCCCGCTTCGCTTATGCCATATGCACCCGTATTTTATGTCAATGTGTGCGTCACAGTGCATGCCAACACCACAGAATATATATAAGCTAAAGCAGTACCGCAACTAGGCCATTTTGTCGAGATAAATAGTTATGGTTGTCAAAATTAAAAAGAAAAATTCAATATCATTTATTCAGTCTAGGCTGTTACAAGCACTTGTGAATGTCGAAAAGCTACGCCATCGGTTCGCAAATCTACGGCGGGAGACTTTGTACTGAGAAGAACCGGCAAGAAACTCAGCAAGGGCTGTTTTTTCTCTCCCTGTATTTTAAGTTAGAGTCGTCAATTTGAAAAATGACTTCAATATGAGATAACTCATGAAGTCACTTTCCA
Source organism: Chilo suppressalis (assembly GCA_902850365.2). Classification (NCBI taxonomy): domain Eukaryota; kingdom Metazoa; phylum Arthropoda; class Insecta; order Lepidoptera; family Crambidae; genus Chilo; species Chilo suppressalis. The sequence continues at coordinate 10,128,847 of OU963910.1, read as the reverse complement.
TTGCTTCCATTGTAAATGATAAAACAATTATGACTATAAAATAAAAAATATAAAAAACAGATTTAAAAATAAAAAAAGTTTAGGAATGCCGTGTCCTACTGTTTAGGCATAAAAACAAATGTACCATTAAAGTTAAATACAACGATTAATAGTACCCAATGTAGCAAGAGCAGACTCATCTCCGCTGGCAGCACCCGTTCACGAGCATGACGAATGAACCAGCCATCGCTTCGCTCAACCATTTTTTAGGGAACGTAACGACCCGCTTCACACGACACTGCCGAAGAGATTTTTAAGAGAGCATGACTACTCATAACCACATATGGATACTAGATAGCAAAATAGGGGAAAAAAAATTAAGTACCAGTGTACATTACTATAAAAAACTATAAACACAACTGTAGGACACATGCATGTGATTACCTAAACACTAGTGTCGACTCTGCCACTACTCTCCAAACACACAACCAAACACAACATCAGTGCCCCCCCTTCACTCTGTATAGAGAATGACAAGGATACACCGCTGTAAAACCAAAGTTCAGGTCTAGAGAACCATGCCAGAATCCACACCATTTATCTCAGAAATAATAAATTTTCACCTAAATTTTAATTTTGATTACGTGCCACACAGTATAAATACAATTACAAATAAAATTTAAATTAAATAATTAATTATCATTATAATAATAAAGTAGTATAGAGCAGACTCATCTCCGCTGGCAGCACCCGTTCACGAGCATGACGCATGAACCATCGTTTCGCTCAACCATATTGTAGGGAACGCACCGACCCGCCTCACACGACACCGTCACTCTTAATTTTTGTAAATTAATAGGTTTTTATTTATTAAAACGTTACCTTGGGTTCTTTAATTAATCCATCCATACATACTATCATAATAAATGCGAAAGTGTGTCTTTTGCCTCTTCACGATTAACGCTGAACCAATGTAGATGAATAAATCTAAAGAAAAGTTTACTAGAAAAAAAAATCCACGCGGACCAGGCAGCGGACGGGACGCCGGCGCCGCGGCGCCGCGTCGAGTACGTAAGCACACATTCTAATGGGCAGCGGCCAGTTTGTATGAAGACGTATTACTGTTCTGGGTATACTGTGTTAATAGTGCAAACGAGGCCAATCAGTTTCATCTGCATCATTAATGTTGCAGGTCACTATGGTACCTTCGGTACAACCATGGGTACAATAGCCCAGCGACTTCTTCTGCTTGGTTTGATCGATTTTTTCAAGTCTTATTTTCTAGGCAAAGAGCCTTAAGCAACTTTCGCAGTGGTGGGTTGGGTGTGGGTGACCAAAACTTATTATCTCTCACCCCTCCTTATGCCGGTAGGCACGTTAAGCCGTTGGTCCCGGCTGCACCTGCAGGCGCTAGCACCTACCAATCAGCACTGGGCCCGCGTGGTGGGCCACGTCACGGCCCAGTCTCCGTATAAATGATAGAGAGTATCCCAGCAGTGGGGACATTAATGGGCTGATAGTGATGACCTATATATGTTTATATTTTTTAGATAGGTCCGACAAATGACTTCGCCAGCTATCGACAGCACTCCTCACTCTGACGGCCAGCATGTTGCTTCTTCACGCTTCTTTTAAAGGATTCCAAGTTGTAAGAAGGAGGGAACACGTGAGCAAGCAGAGTATTCCATTTTACGGATAGTGCGACAAAGAAATGAGTCAAAAATTATCAAATAACATGGTTTCCTACTCACCTATGGAGGTTGATGCTATCAGCGTCATTTTCTTTTCATGGTGTATGTGATCGGCAACCTACAACAACGCAGGACATTATTTGTTTAATGACTTACATTATCCAGCAATATTATAGATTATTGTGGGATTTTAAAAAAAACTAAAGTGTGCTAGAGGATGCTAGTATTATATATGTCACCTGTACCACAATACATAAAAGAGCAGTACTCCGACTTCATACTAGCGCCCGAAACGACGCACGTACACAGACAAACGTCACGTACCGAGACTGGTCGTTAGCCGAGTTAAATTAGCTGCACCGCACCGCCCGCGCCGTCTGCCTCCGTTTCGATTCCGTAACGTGGCAATAGTAACTATACACATACAATAAAATTCTACACAAATATGTTTTACATCTTGTAGGTACCAACCCTAGCGCTCCGCTCAGTCTTAGGCATCTATTTCAAGAAAACGGCTGAGTTACGCTACTGCTCTTGTATGTATTGTGCCTATACAATGCAGGTATTCTATACAATACCTAGGCAAGTCACAGACATATAACTTGCATATAACTAATAGCAGACGGAATATTCAGTTTTATACAGGCGTGGCAAATACACACACATTGAAACTCACCAAAGCATGGGCCGCATTTAGGATAGTAGAATAATGGATTTCATGATTGTTTCATGAAAAACCTGTCCGAATAGATAGGTCCTAATGTAATGTCTATGCTAATAATAGGTATTATAAATGTAAAATTCTGTCTGTTTTATATCTTCATGGCGAATTTAGCCAGCTGAAATCACTGAACCGATAATGATGAAATTGTGTGTAATGGGAAAGGATATAGGTACAATTAGGAAAATTGAAATAAAAATTTAAGGCATTGTTTTTATTTATTTATTTTGAAATAATACAACTTTTTTAAGAAAACTTATCTGAGATACATTTGTTTCTTTTTGTTTGTTAAATTTGACAACAATTTTAATAAGCAAGTGGACATGGTTTATGTCATGATCTGGATTGTTCGATTCAAATATTGAATAATCAACATAATCACATATAAATTTAATCAAACCATTAACATCATTACGTTTGTATATTTTAAAACACTTTTCACATTTTTCTATAAGTTTAATAAGAGCTGGTGAGGGATATGTTAATCCACCTCGGTCTTTTATCTTTATCATAGATAAAAATAAACAATCTTTTTCTCCAATCATTAACATTTGATAAAGGAAACAATGAATTTATTTAATGACCTTGCGTGCGACAAAACCCGCTATATAAATAATTATTTCTTTTGTATTTTCATCCAAAGGTGTGTTAATGACAGCATCAAGAAATAAATCTAAATTAACCTAACCTAAAAATTCATGAATTTTTAGGATACAAGGACTAGGGAAGTAACAATCAGTACTTCTGCCTTATCTTGGGCGCTGCGGATATAGCAGCCCCTCCGCCTTTACGTGACAAAGTCACAAGCATCACTCTCCTTCACACCTTCGGATTGTTGGTCGCCACCTCCGCCGACGACCAGCATCAGGCGCTACAAGTCGCATGATGCTTGCGGCTATGTCACAGCAGGCGGGGGCTGCTCTCCCTCCGCGCCTCCAGGCTCAAAAAAACACTCTAGAGGTAGGGTAGACCAAGACCACGGCGTGTCGGGGTTGACCAAGTCGGTTCTGAATTAAAGATTGTTGTAAAGCTACATTTACCTTTTTTTCTAAGTGTTGAGCCCATACTATATTTTGTATACCGAGTAAATAATAGCGAATATAATTTTTTCCGATGAACACACACATAGATCTCAAAACAAACACAAAATTACGGTAAATCTGTAATTTTGACAATAGTACCAACATAATAAACATATTTTTACTATAGACAACGAGAAACATGTTATTTTTGCATAAAAAAATATCAGTACTGATAAAAATGTCTGTCAAAATTGACTTTAACATACAAAAATATTAATTTTCAATATTTTTTTTCTCGAGTTCTATACTTTTCTGCTAAATATAAAAAATTGTGTGTGTCAGCTCTGACGCACGACTGGAGTTTACTCCTTAAGTTCGATAGTCTAACCAGAAGCAAAAAGAGTTTATTTAACTTAAATAAGATACTATACGAAAGGGTAAATTACCACATTAATATACATATATAAATATATTTATTCATTTCATATACATTTATTATAACTATTCGACGAAATATTTATATTAAACTTTTAGAAATATCATTAGGAACGTTGATAAATTATGTAATTATTATTATCAGACTATTATCATTTTTTTAAATATTAATTAAATCAACATTGTCTGCATTATTAATTACAGTGACAAGTGGTTTATGGTAACTAAAATAAGACACATGGACCTTCGTAGATACGTGGTTCACGAATCTTGAAAATACCGCATCAATGGTTCTACCATACCTCATTGTCCCCATTGCTCTATCAGAAACAATATCTAAATTCAGTTCAAATTTTAAAAATTTGAATAATGTCAATCCGTCATCTTTGTTTGTCAAAGTTGTGCGACATAGGATGCGCATCAAAAACATAAGGAGGTCATTCATCGATAGATTTTACTCCTCACATTTTTCTCATACCGGGCCCCATATATATGCAAATCGATTCTTAAGGAGTAAACTCCAAAAAGATTTCGTGTACATGTTTCTAATAATTAATACTTTGCGTGACAAAAAAATCAGCTCGTTACTCAACCACAGCTAATGGAAAGCTGAGCCTTTTACTAGACTATTTGAAAAAAAAAATATGACATAACCATAAATTAAAATATTGTATAATATTAATACAATACAATATAAATACATTGTACAATAGACCCTTTTAGTCTTAGTAGTACGGTGGCCTATTTCCGCAGCTCTACAAAATAAAACCTCATATATATAGTATACATAGACTACTATGTTGTACTTAAAATATTATGCACTAGTTATACTCACTTCTGTAGCTAAGGGCAATTCGCCAAACAGAGTAGGAATTGCTCTAGAACGCAGTCTAGAGCGGGAACTACCAGCATCAAACAAGTGATTCTCAAAATGCTTTGAACATAGCACACTATAAGAATTTGGTTGCCAATCCTGACGTTTCATATTTTTTAACCATGCATTCCGAGTACTTTCATCCTTTGGAAACCTAGAACAAAACTGTTTATGTGGTTATTTGCGTTCAATACCTGCCGATGCCAATGTTCCAAGAAATATGAATAGCTGGTATGTAATAGGTACCTAGGTATCTAATTAAGTTCTTGATTGCTTTCACAATCAAAATACAATGCAATGCAAACAAAATTAATGCTGAGTAACTTTTTGCCTTTGATACCGAGTCCGTCCTCTGTCAACAGTTCTTCAGTTGTCAGAATTGGAATTTCCTATCATGATCTATCCTGATTAATTTACACCGATAGTATTAATAATAAATAATCCTATGTAAACAATGTTACATGTTACGATAATATTTAAATAAGCTTCGAAAAGACTCAGACATTTCAGTACACAACAAAGACACATAAAAACTTACTGATGAAACGTTAATCCTGGTGTTCTATTGTAGGTAGCACTGGCACATCGATACGCACTGCACTTGACCATAGTAATTGAATAATCCCGTCTTGTAATATTGTTTCAGGAAAGCAATATTCTTATTATACACCGAAAAGTCGCATGTCCGATAAGTCATAAATAAAATGGCGGCGAGCAATAAAAATAACACGCGTTGACATCTGTTGATGTGTGAGTCAGTATTGCAATAGATGGAAGAAAGAGATGCCACTAACGAGTTGTAGCTGAGTACAAAAAGGATAAAAGATCATGTTTTGATTCATAAATATAACTTGGTTTTATATTTCATTGCTACAGACCAAACATTAGAGATTGAAAAGCACGGCAAACCTAAAGGACCTTATTCATTATCCATCTTGCTGGATCCAGCATGCGGGGACAGCGCTCTACACGTAAAAGAGATGGAGATACAGGATCTCTTTTACGTGTATATCGCTGTCCCGCATGCTGGATCCAACAAGATGGATAATGAATAAGGCCCTTAACACATCCGAATACCACACACACTAACGCAAAATTACAGGGACGGAGTTAGTCTCCTAGTTCAATGAGATATAATAGTGAAATTAGGTTGCTTTCCAATTACAGCATTATAGCGCATTATGCGGCATAATGCTTAAAGTTGAGTGTTCCAACTACAGCAAAACACTTCGCACAATTGAGCACTCTCAGGTAGCTTTCCAATTACAGCATTATAGCGCATTATGCGGCATAATGCTTAACGTTGAGTGTTCCAACTACAGCATCGCTTCGCACAATTGAGCACTCTCAAAAGTAATGCTTTCGTGTGATGCGTGCAATCGTACCAACTCAGAGACAGAAAATTAACAAGTGTTTTTTCTTTAAGTTGGCATTGATCGAAATGTTTTATTTATATGTTATCGTTACTATTATTATTTATTGTTGAAAAATTATTAAAACTTTCGTTTCATCATAGTTTTCTTTTTAATAATCAAAGTTAATTCAAACTGTGTTAAAAATTAAATATAAATATGGATGAAGGTACAAACATTGACTTTTTTTTTCAACACTGAACTTAGCGCACTCTGCTGGTGCATTTGAAAACTAATTCACGTTCCAATTAAGCATCAGCATAATTCGGCATTGTGCGGCACTGAGTCGCATTATGCTCTGTAATTTGAAAGCAACCTCAATTCTCAAAAGTGATGCTTTCGTGTGATGCGTGCAATCGTACCAACTTAGAGACAGAAAATTAACAAGTGTTTTTTCTTTAAGTTGGCATTGATCGAAATGTTTTATTTATATGTTATCGTTAGTAATATTATTTATTGTTGAAAAATTATTAAAGCTTTCGTTTCATTAAATAGTTCTTTGAAGTTATACTTCTTTAGGCGCGTTATGAAAAAATGATGAGTGAAATTTTTAGATGCGCGCGCATCACTGTAACCCAAAAGTAACAGCATGAAGTTGGCCGCGGACGCGTTATGAAAAAATCATGTGAGTGAAATTTCGAGATGCGCGCGCATCACTGTAACACAATAGTAACACCATGAAGTTGGCCGCGGGCGCGTTATGAATGTTAGTGTCTAATAATGGTGGATTATTAACCACTTAGTGGTTAATAATCCACCATTATTAGACATCTGTTCGAAAGGTACTTTGAACGATCCACGGAGCTCCATAAGATGATCGCGTTGTCAAAAACAATGTTGGCACGCTCGTCGCCTCTGATCACTGTTTTCATATTTATAAAATTTATCCACATGTTTCTAGTTTCTATATAGACACAACGTGTTTTAGTTACTTACAAGTGCTAATTACATATGGACTAATAACTTAAATTCAGTAGTGATTTTAATTGAATATTTTGAATATTTATTTAATTTTTCAAATTAAAACTGACCTTAATTGACTGTGTTAACTATCCTTTTCCAGTCCTTTTATTATTTTATTGTAATTATTAATTATTTGCATGCAATTAAAAAATATTTTTAATGATGCTAAAGAAGTATAACTTCTCACGCGCGTACATAAGTTACACGCATCCATTTTTTTTAAATAATCAAAGTTCATTCAATCTGTTAAAAAATAAATATAAGTATAATTGAAGGTACAAACATTGACTTTTTTTTTCAACACTGAACTTAGCGCACTCTGCTGGTGCATTTGAAAACTAATTCACGTTCCAATTAAGCATCAGCATAATTCGGCATTGTGGGGCACTGAGTCGCATTATGCTCTGTAATTGGAAAGCAACCTTAGTGACTTCTTCTTCTTTCTTTTTTATGGCATGCACGTTTGTGCGTTCAAAAGCAAAATTTTGTCTGTTTCTACTTTAACTTCTTCTAAACCGTGCAAAGGATTTTGATACGATTGTACCATTCATACTAGAGAATTTCTTTCGAAAGGTTTATATGTAGGTATAACTCGTCTTCGCCCAGGACTCTTCAATACGACTCCATTTTAAATAACTTTCTTTTTTTAAGAAGACTAGAACTACGAAAAGGTCAAGCTGTATTTCCGGTTCTACCCACCTGAATAAGATGAATGGCCTCGAATTTAAGTTGGAACTCAAGCATCTAAACTGTGAAAACCTCATGAAAATGCATACAGTTTTTGTACGCTAAGACATAACAACATACAAAATAATAAAAAAAGAATTTTGCACGCCAACTATTGAATGTACTGTGGTGCTCTATCCTGAAGGGATAGGCCTGGGAGCGTAGCTTTGCTACGGTTGCAAATAATAATCACTCTTCGATAAGAGACAAAATATTCCCATATTCAAATCTTTAACATAATTACATTTATGTTTTTATTTATTTTTAAACATTTAACTGCTAGATGTTTAAATCTAAAGAAAAGTTTTGGACTTTTGTCTATGAAATGTTCCTCAAAATGTTGGGAACATAAAACACATGTTTTGCTGGGTTTCTTAATTTAAATCTAAAGAAAAGTTTACTAGAAAAAAAAATCCACGTGGACCAGGCAGCGGACAGGACTCGAACCCGCACCCTTCGCAATTCGAGCGAATGCACTGGCCATTATGCTACCACGGCCCTATTGACCGCGTCGAAATTTTCTTAGCCTTACAATGCGAAGAGATGCCGCTGCCTTGCAGCTTAAGGCTAATAAATATAATAATAAATAAAAATATAACTTTAATTGCTACTTTTTCTTTCAAATGTTTAATACTTGAAAAAGTATTCATTTGACATTGTGGGTTACCTACAATGCGAAGAGATGGCGCTGCCTTGCAGCTTAAGGCTAGGAAAATTTCGACACGGTCAATAGGGCCGTGGTAGCATAATGGTCAGTGCATTCGCCCGGATTGCGAAGGGTGCGGGTTCGAGTCCCGTCCGTTGCCTGGGCCGCGTGGATTTTTTTTCTAGTAAACTATTTAAAACTTTATGGGAATGGACATTTAACAGTTTGTAAAGTTATTATATATATTAAATTATTATTATATCTCCAATCAGTCTTACACAGAAAACTATATAACTAACTTATGTCCGGAATCAATTGGCATTGCGGACAATAATATAATATATAAAAAATTATTTAGGCTACTTTGAGCTCGCAATCATTAGAGAGTTAGGTATTTGCCTAAAAGGTTAAGTACTTTAATGCACTTAAACCCAGCAAAAACATTTATCTACAAAAAACCAAACCTCCTACAACTCCAACAGACAGGTCTACAAGTATGGCAGTATATTTTACGCACTTCAGATAATTCTGGTAAATTTTCAAATAATGTTGGTACAGCACCAGGACGTAGACGGGTTCGAAAAGGACTTTTGTCTATGAAATGTTCCTCAAAATGTTGGGAACATAAAACACATGTTTTGCTGGGTTTCCAATTTTTTATCTGCATGTTTGCAACCCAAATGTCACACAAAGTCTGGTCCTTTGGAAATCTACAACAAATATTGAATAACATTAAATCACTTTCTAAAAGAACAATAAAAGTATGACAAAATGTCCTGTAATTCTATCATAAAGTGAGATGTGACAGTTTCAGTTTCTATGTACAGTTTTCCTTATCACACCTTTTAATTAATAAAAATTAACACATATAGCCATTATAGTAAATCCTCTCAGTACATGTAAACATATCTAACTCCTCTGGTCTAAGGTTGAATCTGAATATAGCAAGCTAATTAATTAAATCTATCTGTAATATTGACTGAAATACTCAATAAGAAGTTAATATCATTATTTAAATATATAATTCCAAACTTATTAAGTGCCGAGTCACTGCGTGCCAAACTTATTTTTATGTTAGCTAATGCAAAACTTGGCTTCAATTTAATCTTGAAATCACAAGGAACTCAATAAAAATGAGTATAGTTACGTACAAGTGCCTGAGTTTGGCCCCTACGACAATCACAAGTACTTAAGATGTCAAAAGAATTCTCTGTTTAATAATTTGTTTCTGAATTTATAGCATACATGGCTCATTTTTTATATTTGTATGAAACCACTATGAAACGTCATGCTTTCTATTGATAAAGCTTATAAGTAAGTACAAGTAGAAAATACAACAATGTTTAAATCATCACAATTTAGACAATTCATAGTTTGTTTCGTAACCTATAATGTTTACTCACCGGTGAAATGTTAATCCAGGTATATTTCCGTACGTCGTATTTTCACACAAATAGGCACTGCATTTCACCATCTTAAATATTTTTCCAGTTCAGTATTATTCAATAAAAGCCATAAATTTTTCAACATTAAAAGTGCACGTGCAGCATCGGCAGCTTACCAAAATGGCGACCTTTCAAAACAATCCGCGCGACAGGCAGTCAGGCAGCCTTTGGGTGTATTCCGTAATATATACCAGTATACTGGCCAGTGCTAATGACATCATGGATCGACGCTATACTGGTGAATTGTTCACTAAATTGACGAAATATTAAAAATAGTGCGAATAAAGAAGATTTTTTATTCACCTCATCAATTAAAAGGAATTCTTTTTGTTCGAATGCCATTATTGTTCTTTAAATAAAAAAAGTGATGTGGTGTTGTGGGACACCAGGTAGGAACTGTTATATCTGATATATGTTAGGTATATTGCTGCTCCTACTGACCATTATGTCTGGTCAGCACTATAGAACTCAAGCCCTAGTCTCCTCGGTTAGTATCCGACAGTTCGTGTCCATCCTCCATTCAGTGCGGTTGCCTAAAGATCGTTTTAACGTCTTTATCCGATAAATCTATATATTTCTATTGTTCTTAAAATAAAGTTTAAGTGTAAATTAAAATATATTTTTTTTCAAAAAACCATTCGCGATTATTTGCGTAACAAATTGGTGGCAGCGGTGGGATCCGGAAATTCCCAGTGCCCAGGCGCCGCGTCACGGACTCGCCCCGGATTCCAATCATAAATAATCTATAATTCTTATCCTGAAAAAACTCACCTTGTGTTAGTGAAGAAAACAAGTGTCATAAATAAAACTGATCTTGCTATTATTGAAGTGTTGTGCTACAAATTCATCCAGATCCTTGAAAGGATAATTTCGTGCTGAAAAGAAGAATTAATTGCATCCTGTACCGCAATTTCTTACCTGCTCTGCGAAGTTTCCCCGAGCCACAACCTGCAAGGAAGACATCACGAGATACTTACCTGGCCTTTATCTCACTACGTGACTGTTCATCGAGGTATCCTGAACCTGAATACCAAAGTATAACTCAAGTTATTATTCAAGAACATTCAAGCCCGTACGAAGTCGTACTGCAACGTCCTTATCGCATCAGAATGTTCCTGGCCGCCGTCGCGTTCTTATGGGTCGCCCACGCAGCTTTTGTACTGTAAGTCTTTGGTCATTGTCTAGACTAAGTAAAATTAAATATTCAGTTCTATAAATTATAAACATTGTTCAATTAATTTATTTCGTTTATCGTTTTATATTAACAAATTGTTTATTGTGAATAATTTTTGATGTTTAACAGTTCCAATTGGTTATTTTAAATTTGAGTTTTAATAATAAGCTATGCCAGGAGGTTCAAACCCCAAAGAACAAAGTGTGTTTTTCGAGATTCCCGAACCAGAGCTGTTTTCCGGTAGCGCCGGCGCGAAGTCACCTCAGCTTTCACCTCGCATCACGAGGAAAACCGCTGCAGCTCTCTCAATGGCCGAACTCGAATTAAACATTTTATTCAAATTTGTCAAATCTTATGATGGCAGCAGGGAAACTCTCAACTCATTTCTAGTAAATTGTGATAATGCATTCAGTCTTGCATCAGACGCACAGAACCCTATTTTATTTAAGTTTATCCTCAGTCAACTCCACGGGAAAGCAGAAATCGCTTGCTCCATAAAAGAGTTTACAACTTGGGAACAGCTCAAGGACTTTTTGAAAACACAATTTAGCGAAAGAAAACATTACTCACATCTGCTTACCGAACTCCAAGAAAATAGGCAAGGTCCACAAGACAGTGTTAGCCAGTATGCATTGCGCACTGAGACCTGCCTCTTGCAACTATTAACCGAAATATCACTTTCGAATACTAAGGCCAAGGAATTAGTTGGCCGTACCGCAGCCATGGAAGACCTTGCTCTTCACCATTTCGTAATGGGGCTAAAAACGAACAAGGACATGACATCGTCTGGAGACCTGGTGAAGGGGAAACCCGGTGACAGGCAGACGAATATAACAGACAAAGAGTCGGTATACCTGGTGAAGGGGAAACCCGGTGTCAGGCCGACCAACACTGACCTAGACCTAGACGTACCATCTACGTCCCGTGCGTTGGAAGCCTTGGTGAAGGGGCAACCCGGTGTCAGGCAACAACCACAGGACGTGGCTGGTGACTTGGACTCCTGGCAGGTCGCTACCTATCGACGTAAGAATCGGAAGGCAGTGGACAAGACTGGGAATCCAAACAATGACAAACACAAAACGACAACCGACCGGCACAGACTCGGACAGAGGGCTAGGAAGGCCCGTAACAAAACAGCAGCTGGCAAGGCCGCCCAGCAGATTGTTACGGGTCAAGGAACCCAGGACAAGGTACAGACAGACAGACCGACAGCTAAAGGACAGACGGACAGACAAACCGACAAAGGACAGACGGACAGACAAGAGGCCTCGAAAAGGCCCAGACTGGACGACACGGTCTCACCGAGGGGTCAATATAAAAAACCAAGATCCGAGGGGCCGCGTCGAACAACGGACAAAAAATCCTTCGCGGATGCTGCTACAGCCGACTTGCTCGTAGTAATTACGGGCAAAAAGACAGGCCACATCAGCGCTGCCCATGCTGGGTTTGTCCTTAAGGCTCTGGAGGACGCCGTTGTTGAGGAACTCCTTATGGCAGGACCTTCAACGGACGAAGGCCCGAACCTTAAGGGCAAGCCCATTATTGGAGACGGAGCTCTCAGCCTCTGGTGTGAGACTCCCCGCACGCTGGAGTGGGTAAAAAAGACCGTAGCTGGCCTAAAGGTCCCGGGGTATGACGATGAACTGATGGTGCAGCGCCAAATTGATAGGCCGAAGAAGGTGGTGTGTGGTCTTCTTGTCCCGGGTACGAGGGAACCACATACGATAGCCAAGCTGCTGCGCTATCAGAATAAACAAGCAGACGTCGACCGATGGTTACTGCATAAGGCCATCGCAGGTGATGACAACACGTTCCTGGTGTTCAGCACCACCAGGGACGTTGCAGAGAAGCTTCTGGAGAGAGGAAGGAGACTGTGCTACCTGATGGGTTCGGTGTACGTTAGGTTCAGGAACCAGGGCGGTCAATACCTGGAGAGCCTGCCGCCTTTAGAGCCACCAACATCTGCTCCGTCGCCGAGCACATCAGGGGGCATAGCAGCATCCACGCCCGACCAGAAGCAGGTGACAGTGACTCCGTCTCCGGCGGATCCCACTTTGGGTGAGCAAGGAGCAGCGGACGTCATCAACGAATGGGCAGACAAACTGGGTGGAATCGACATCGGGCAGGAGGTGGATGTCGATGTTTTGCTTGCGTCCGATGGCGCCTCCACCGAGTAAAGTCAAAGTCCTGCAGACCAACCTCTAGCACAGTCGCACCGCAACGGCTCAACTCAGGAAGTGGCTGGAGGACAACAACGACGGGGCTATTGCTCTGGTCCAGGAGCCGTGGATCAGATCCAACATCATATGTGGCCTCAACAACACCGGTGGTAAGAATTTTTACAACCCAGGTAACCACTCACCGCGGACCTGCATAGTATGTTCAAAACACCTACAGGCAAAAATAATGACACAATTTTGTTCTAGCGACATAACAACAATCCAAATTATACAACAGCAAAATCCAAGTGTACCTGTCCTGGTAGTTGCCTCTGCCTACATGCCTGAAGGAGAGGAAGCTCCGTCAGGGGAACTGGCTGAGCTGGTGAGACACTGCGAACAAACAGACAAGGCGCTGATCATCGGCACCGACTCCAACGCCCACCATCAATTGTGGGGTATGACGAAAAGCAACAAACGAGGTGGGGAATTAGTAGATTATCTATTTACCACTAACCTTAATATAATAAACACAGGATCTGAACCTACTTTCGTAACAAGAAGGGGCAGATCCATCATCGACCTTACACTAGCATCAAGAAGAGCAGCGGATCTGATCTCTGACTGGCACGTTTCCCCAGAGGCATCCTGCTCTGACCATAGGTGGATTAGGTTCAACATCGCGGTACAGCGTGTCACCCAGCCACCTAGACGCATACCTAGCAAAACAAACAGAAGCCAGTATCGCAGACAGGTAACTCGGTCACTGCGACATCTGCAGTCTGGTAGTTTAGACGAAACTTATAAGATAGACGAAACAGCTGAGGAATTAACAAGAGTTATAATCTCAAGCTATCAGACAGCCTGTCCTCTTAGTACACCATCATCCAACTCGGGTGCCAGCCAGTCTTGGTGGGGTCCCGAGCTGGAAAAACTGAGGAAAAAGGTAAGAAGACTTTTTAACAGGGCCATGAATACATGTGACGACCAGGACTGGGATGCGTACAAAGATGCCAAGGCACTTTACAAGAGACGCATCCGACATTGGAGCAATGGGTCTTGGAGAAAATTTTGTTCAGATATAGACTCATGCACAAAGGCAAATAAGGTAAGGAAACTGCTATCTAAAGATAGGCAGCAAGACCTAGCACAGCTCCGGAAGGCTGATGGCTCCCTCACAGAAACAACTGAGGAGGCACAGAGGGTACTACTTGAAACCCACTTTCCGGGCTGCATCATACACACGACACATACTTGGAATGACACTAGCTGGACCCCCACGGAACAATCCTGGAACACTGCATTGAAGACAGTTTCTACAGATAAGTTAAGGTGGGCCACTAACAGCTTCCAGCCATTCAAGGCAGCCGGACCAGATGGCATCTTTCCGGCGCTGCTTCAATGGGCAGGTGAAGCACTAATCCTTATCCTGGTGCCCCTCCTGAGAGCGTGTCTTGCATTTAGATACACCCCGAAGCTCTGGAGGGAGGTCAAGGTAATCTTCATACCAAAACCGGGTAAGGCAGACTACAACGAGGCGAAATCTTTCAGACCAATAAGTCTCTCATCATTTCTGCTAAAGACCCTGGAAAGACTGTGCGACAGAGAGCTGAGAGACAACCAACTAGTCAATGTTCCACTACATCCGAACCAACACGCCTATAGTCCAGGCAAGTCGACAGAATCTGCACTACATGCAGTCGTAAGTAAAATAGAGGATAGTCTCAGACGGAAAGAGCTATGTCTGGGCACCTTTATAGACATAGAAGGCGCGTTTGACAAAACAATCTTCGCCAGCACAGTAGACGCACTTGGCAAACACGGAGTCGATGAGACCATTATATACTGGGTAAGTAACATGCTCCGTAACAGACTAATCAGACTACAAGACGACAACCATCTCAGAGCATTGGCAACTAAAGGATGCCCTCAAGGAGGAGTACTGTCGCCTCTGCTATGGAATGTAGTTGTAAACGACTTAATTACCAAAGTAAACAACCTTCACTACCACACGGTGGGCTACGCGGACGACCTTGCAATCATAATTCCAGGTAAGTTTGCGAGCACCGCCTGTGATGTTATGCGGGGGGCAATGAAGGTTGTTGAAAAATGGTGTGACGACTACGGCCTTAAGGTGAACCCAGTGAAGACGGAATTGGTCATGTTCACGAATAAAAGATCATTAGGCGACTATCGGCTACCGAAACTATTTAACACGACACTGAGGCTCTCCAACGAGGTAAAGTATCTAGGAATAACCCTAGACTCCAAACTGAACTGGGGATCCCACATAGACAAAACTACAACGAAGACTAACATCATTTTCTGGCAATGTCGCAAAATGATTAGCAAAACTTGGGGACTATCACCGCTCATTGTTAAGTGGCTATACACGACCATAATTAGGCCCATCATCAGCTATGCAGCAGTAGTATGGTGGACCAAGACAATCCAGGTAACGACAATTAATAAGTTAAGACGTCTCCAGAGGCGGGCATGCTGTGCAATCACCGGCTGCATGAAAACCACTCCCACATCAGCACTGGAGACAATACTTAACGTGAGACCACTCCACTTGTTTATACAACAGGAAGCTGCATGTACAGCCACGCGCCTAAGCATGCTGGGGCATTGGAGAGACAACAACTCCCCGCACACCAGCATCTTGGCAGACATACACAGGCACTTTCCGTACTTTGCAGCAGTAAACGACCTTATTCCTAAGACGTACGTATTTGACAAAAAATAGAAAATTCAACTTTATGAAGACACCCCGGACCGTTGTCTGCATAAGGAGTTGAGGGTCTACACAGACGGTTCAAAAACCAACTGTGGTACGGGCTCGGGTGTCTTCTCCGAAGACCTGAATATACACATCTCGACAGCTTTGGGTGCCTATAACACGGTCTTCCAGGCAGAGTGTGTGGGCATCATCAGAGCTGCTGAGGCGATAGAATGTCGCGGGGTAAGAGGTAAACACATTCGTATCCTCTCTGACAGCGCTTCTGTCCTACAGGCACTGGACAACAATATAATGACATCAGGCTTAATTTACGAATGCCACAGTAAGTTGACTAATATTGCTAACGACAATAGATTGACCCTACAGTGGATTAAAGGACACAGCGGCTCAAGGAGTAACGATGCGGCGGACTGCTTAGCCAGGGAGGGGTCTAGCAGGACGGCCATTGGTCCGGAGCCAATTATACCCATACCCTATCGGCAGCTGCGAACCTGGATAAGGGAGCGCTCTCAACGACAACACGACGATTACTGGTCAAAACTCACGGACTGCAGGCAAGCCAGGGAAGCCGTTCCTAAGGTAAACCTGCAGCTAACACGTAAGTTAATCAGACTACCTAGACAAGCCCTGAAACAAATCGTGGGTATACTCACGGGTCACGGCTACTTTAACAAACACCTTTGTAATATAGGTATTTCTGACAGCCCTCTGTGCAGAGCCTGCCTGGAGGCGGATGAGACGAGCGCCCATGTCCTACTGGAGTGCAGGGGCGTTGCAAGACAAAGGACTTCTCTAATGGGAAGCCCGAAGACAATAGTAGAGGCCTGCAGCAACATTCGGGGACTGCTGAGCTTTCTGGAGGAGCTGGGATGGCAGGACTGATGCCAATCCCCACGCAAAATAGGCACTAGGTGTCGAGTTGAAGAAACAGCCCGCCGTACTACTAAGACTAAGACTAATGGGGCTTCATCCCCGAATCTCTAATATTATTAGATGCAAGTCTCCCAAGTCGTTAAATGAGGCAATCAATTATGCCATTTCAGAGGAATGTATACAGCAGACGCTATATAGACGTCCACAGCAAGACCAAAAACCAAATAATAACAACACTAACAAATTTAGGGCCGGCCCTCCTTAACCAAATCTTAATTCATCTTTTAATTCACAAAGACCATCTAACCCCACATCACAAGAGGCTTATAATGTATATTGTCGCTATTGCAAGATACCTGGCCACGATATCTCAGCGTATAAAAGACGCGAATATAATAACAATCGCTTTAGGGTCCAGCAGAACCCAACTAATAATAACCCTTACCAACCCTCGCGAGTGAATTTTCTCCAACATCCCGAACAAGAGGAAGGCCGCGACGAAGTTGATTCCTCGGCCGAATAATGGGCTCACGGAGGTGTCTCGCGAAGCCCAATCCCGTAATCCTGACTCAATCATATATATCCAATGACACCGTTTCTAAATCCAGGGACCATACAGGTAACCAGCCCCAAATAAGTGCCCTATCTCCTAAATCCAGGGACCACACGGGTAACCAGCCCCAAATAAGCGCCCTATCTTCTAAATTCAGGGACCACACGGGTAATCAGCCCTAAATAAGCGCCCTATTCTCTAAATCCAGGGACCACACGGGTAACCAGCCCCAAATAAGCGCCCTATCTCCAAAATTCAGGGATCACACGGGTAACCAGCCCCAAATAAGCGCCCTAATCTCAAAATCCAGGGACCACACGGGTAACCAGCCCCAAATAAGCGCCCTAATCTCAAAATCCAGGGACCACACATGTAACCAGCCCCAAATAAGCGCCCTATTCTCAAAATCCAGGGACCACACGGGTAAGCAGCCCCAAATAAGCGCCCTATTCTCTAAATCCAGGGACCACACGTTTTAATTTTACAGTTGGAGAATGACGTCGAAAATTAGATAAAGTTTCAAATGTGTGGCACAATCTTCACATTGGCAGGACTGAGCCAAGCTTTGCGTTTCATTTAAAATAACTGTAACACGATAACCTTCTTTACGTACTTTTTGCTCCGGAGAACTCGACCTTTTACTGTACATAATTTTCCATCTCTTTTAATTTGGACATAGCCGATTGCATTATCGCCGTAAGATTTGTGGAAGCCGCTGAATAAAATACGAAGTTTAACAACTACGATTTTTACATACCGTAGTAATGTAGTCTCTTTCATTTCTATACTTAAAAACTCTGCACTTTGGACAAAAAAAGTTATAACCATGTCAACGCTAACTCTTGGTAAATTCCTGGAGTCTGCTTTGATAAACGCAACTTCCATTTTTATTAAATGTAAAAAAACTCAATAAATATTCCCATAAAATAATATTTACTTTAACAACCATAACCTCAAAGAAGTTGTCATAACAGGAGTGACGTCACTAAACGCTGATTGGTGTTTTAAAATACAATAAAAAACAACATTATGTAAAATAAAAACGTTGCAGTGGCATTTCTTTTATATTTTTTTAACATTTTAATCATAAAATTTTCATAAATATTATATATGCATCTTCTCTATTTATTTTTATAAATATAAAATGAATTGTTTATTAGCCCTAAAATAATTTAAATAAAATGATGAAATTAAAAACAAACACACACAACAAGTATGGTAATTAATATGCTAAATTGGGAAACTAAAAACTATGTTAATAATATGAGTCAGTTTACGAGCAAATGTGTGGAAAAAATGTTATTAAAAATAATAACAGAATATTATAGGAATAAAAGGTAGATTACAAAGATAAACTTTGAATAATATAAAACTAGGTTAAGTTTAATTGCAAGTTTAATAGTAAGTTTAAGTAACATAGGTTCAAAAATAAAATACACTAACAATAAATTCACATTATAAATAAAAATCTCAACCACAGGGACTTGATTCTTGTATACGCGGCAACACCTGAATGACGTTTAGGGTTCATGTTATTTTATGTAGAAATTTCGAAATTTTACTATACTTTTTGATGTTATGTGATCCCAGCGTCCTTGTTATTTATTGTTGTATTATTTCACTACATAAACTGGTATTTTAGTGTCGATCAACACCAAATTTTAATAAAACATTCACTACGTACTCCCCATACACAACTGTCAGGTTGACTGGCTCGGGTATGCCGATTTCGGCATAGTATTTGTTGCCTTATTAGACAAGTACGCCGGTGATATCTAGTCGAGTGAAGCAAGATGCGAGACCAATCATTCATTTAAGGGTGTCATAACAAAAAAGGCTAGTTTTTCGTAGATCTATCGACTCATACAGTTTGTCTATAAAGTCGTGACATTAAATGATGGCGCCACTAGTCTGCATATAGCAACCCTGTACAGTCGGACCAAAATGATTTTGATACTAGCAGTTCATTCAAGTAAAATAGGTAATTAATAAGACACACTATACCGTCGTATTTTGTTACTGTTTTATATATAGTAGGTACCTATGCTTATAAAAAGTTTAGCCAAGCATATTTAATTGAATCAGAATAAAATTATTATAGATAAAATAGTACTTTATAGTGTAAAAGTGTGTAATGTTGGTGATTACTGCTGAGGTGCCATTGAGACCAGAGCCGTTAGGTAATCATCAATACACACAAGTATCATCATACGACGTTTTTTAACACACTTGTTAAGAAAATTATACTAAAAATCATTTTATAGTATATAAAAAGTTTATTTAGAGAAATAATTTGTAACTGTGCAGTTAGTAAAATTAGTGATAGGTATCTTCACTAAAAGCATCTGGCCATGGTTCTTTAAGTGACTATTTCTTTCTTTAGTCGGCCTTGCCTGTTTTCCCAGGAGTTTAAAACTTTCCATCATTCTTAAAACCTTCGTTGACTATCCGACTCTCTGATTTTCCTGAAAAAAGTAAAAAAAATATGTAACGGAATAGAAACAATGGTGTCGATTCTAGCGTGATTCTCCAAACTTAAAACTAAATTTAACATCAGTCTCTTCTTTTCATTATGTATAGAGAATGACAAGGATGCACTGTTGTCAAATTTAAGTTTAGCTTTAGAGAATCATGCCAGAATCGACATCAATAACTTATTGACATGAAGCAATTAATTCAAAATTGGTAGAAAACCTGACCGAGTTGAACCATAATAATAATTACCTATTTACAATGTCAATCTAACCTAAAAATGTGCAATGTAAACAATGCCTTTTTTGGTCTCAAAATCGTAAATTGAGTAAATTTGTAACTTCAGGCAGATTACAAACAAAAAGTTTATTTTATATAGTAGCAATTAATGTCACGACTTTATAGACAATGTCTATAAAGTCGTTTTTTATTGTTTGGATTAAACAATAAAAAATAAGACGAAACTACGCAGAAAGGTATAAAAATGAGTAAAGTAAATCGGAGTGGCACGCGGGAAGTGAATTTTAAAGTTTTCCAGCGATGTTTTAGAAGACTACCAAGCTGGACGAATTTTATGGGATTTGGATGATGTTTATGGGCGAACAGCATCTATGACGGGTATGTAATCGTGTAACTATTTGTTTGTAATCTGCCTAAAGTTACAAATTTACTCAATTTACGATTTTGAGACCAAAAAAGGCATTGTTTACATCAAGGGCGTACCCAGGATTTCAGCTAGGAGGGGGCAGCTCATACCTGTTTCGAGAAGATGGTCGGTCGGGTATATTGAAACATAAAATCATGTAAATTGACTTTTATTAATTAGGTAGTTTGATTATGACACAAAACAAAATATTAAATATATATGATAATCATAATACACATATATTAATTTAAAAGTAATCTTCTCGGATTTGCCGCCCAAAATTTGTCTAAGACAGTCTTTTGAATAAACTCACTGTTTTCTTTTAAATAATTGCGATTTACGCTCATCAGACATAAACCCGTAAGCCTTTCTTCACCCATGGTGCTTCTAAGCACGTTTTAACTTTTCGAAGCGTACTAAAGGACCGTTCTACGGTCGCCGTTGCATGGTTAAAATAATCAATGCCTTTCTGACAGCAGGGTAAAAAATATTGGCTTCGTTGAACAGATCAACTACTTCTATATCCCTTAATTGATCATCTGATAAAGCATTCTTCATCCATAAATTATGCCAAAGGTTCAGTTCTCCAGTGATATCCAGGTTATAAAATTCTTGGAATGATTCTGCGCTCTTGTGTAAGTCTGTAATGCTGGTTTTGGTCATATACAAGGGATGTAGCTTACTTAAAGCAAACGCCGGAGTATTTTCTTGGGAGAATCGAATATTCAACGATGAAATGAGTGAATCAATGTATGGTATTATCAGAGAACGCCGCCAATATTCGTTCTCATTGTCAGATGGCGGATTACTTCTGTGTTTGTTTATGAGAAAGACGTGGAACCGAAATTTCTATGTTCAAATCCATTGCAACAGCTCGCGCTTTTTGAAGCATTTCATTACTTATTTTATCAGGAAACTCGCGGTCATTTATGAGAATGTCCTTGATATTTTTGATGTGTTCCCCCTCCGAGATCATGTCGATCGATTTAGCTCGCAGTGCGTTAACTACTGGTTCTAAAACTGCTGAATATTTGGCTATCGTTTGTAGAGCAACAATAAACACTGGTTTTGTAACGGCTGAATGCAACTGATATGCAGATTTTCTGGTGGCATAATTTCCCTCTACGGATAACGTTTCTAGAGATTTCACAAGCTCTGGAAAATGTTGAGAAAACTTTCTGATTGATTTATATTTTTCGGACCATCTCGTCTCACACAATCGTGATAGGTTTGGAGCGTAGTTTCGACGAGTAGTCGATTCTCTGAAAAACGTTATAACATCCTTAACAGTGGCGACAGTATTTCTAATTTCTGGCACTGCGTTCGCATCATTCACAACAAGGTTGAGTTTGTTACTTGAGCAATGAAAATATAAAGCATGAGGATATTTTTTTCTCAAAATGGCTTGTACGCCACCCTCTTTCCCTGCCATTGTAGAACAGCCATCGAATCCAAACCCTACGCAATCTTCTGTTGGGAGGTTAGAACTAATCAAGAAATTGTCAATTGCTTCGGCAATTGCTGAAGCATTTTGTGCTTTTAGTTCAACGAATCCTACAAATTCTTCTCTGATTTTCCTTTTGCTTTCGACGTAGAACCGCACGCCTATTAATAGCTGTTCTTTTCCAGCTACGTCTGCTGTTTCATCAGCTAAGACTGCGTAAGCCATGGTCTTCTGAACCTCACTTATTATATTCTCCTTAATAACTTCGCCACATAAATTAATCAATTCGTTTTGTATTTTTGGCGATGTGTAAACTGCATTGGGACGGCACTTTTCCAGGTGACTCTTTAATTTGTCGTCCCCTGAATTGATTCTCAACTTTAATAAATCTAATAAAACGCCCTCATCTGCTCGTTTTCCCCTAAGAGGCATATCATGTGTACCGCAAAATACTACACAAGAAATAATTGATGACAATATTTGTCTGTTTTCATCGATTGCTTTTTGGTGTCCACTTTGCAGTTGGATGTCTACAGGAACATTTTCAATAAAAATTTTTGCAGCATTTGTCGCTGTTAGGTGAAGGTTGGTCGTTGCATACTTTCGGCAGTCTTCATGCATATTTTTGAACTTTATATATGGCCTGACCATAAATGATCCCAAAATTCCTCTCACAGTGCTGATGGGCGGAGGGAACAAAACACAATGCTTACAAAGAGCGCCATTTAATCGCTTGGAATATACTAGCCATGGTGCATATTGATCCAACTAAGCATTATTAAATTTCCTTTTCAAATGGCTTGCATCACTTTCAAAATCATAATTTCTGGGCGGGATCCAAGGATGTTGTAACAACTCCCTATTCTTTTCCGTCGATAGCTGAGTAGCCAACCCAACATAACGACCAAGATCATTTTCATGACAGCCATCGTCCACTATAATTTCAGGATCGACGTTGACGTCATAAGTTTGCTGGGATGTCGATGGAGAAGAATAATCGGCAACAGATATATTTACAGGTTCTGCTGGAGAATGTGACGTTTGTCCAATGTTAGCATGCAATGATCTTGGCATTACATGGGTTTTATCATGGTTGTCATTTTCATCGCTTTCTCCACTGCTACTATCCCGACCTTTTTTTCTTTTTTCCCGTGTTGTCCCTAAAAAAAGGATACACAAACATAATTACTCTTACGGTGTTTAGGAATAGAACGAAAAAAAAAATTATGTACCACGTTGTTAAAGCGGACTAAACAGTATAAAATAATATTTTCTAATGCCCTATAAATTGATCTAAGCATTTTAAATTATAATTAAGCATAAAAAGTGAGAAAAATGAGAAAGCTCTTCTAACATGAGATTTCTCAACGACTGGTACTTTTTACACTTTTTATCATTACCTATCTTATTTTTTTTTTCTTGCACCCCACGTTTTTCTTTATTACTTTTTAGTCTGTTTTAAAAACGTGGTAAGTATATTAAAAAAAAACAGCTTTTTAGTCATAAAAAATGTGTATTTTTTTAGACTTTCAAACAAACAAACAAGCAAACAAACAGACAGACAATAAAACAATCTAATATTGTATTGTCATCCACTTCTGACCTACAGTCAAAATTTCAAGTCTCTAGCTCATCGGGAAGTTAGTTTAAAATCAATTGAAAGATTTGTACCGAACAGACAAATAGACAAGAAAACAATATAATATTGTATTGTCATCCACTTCTGGCCTACAGTCAAAATTTCAAGTCTCTAGCTCATCCGGAGATCGGGAAGTTAGATTAAAATCAATTGCCAGATTTGTACCGAACAGACAAACAGACAAGAAACGGACCTAATAAAAACGTGTTAATAAATAAAGATTAAGATACATATAAAAACATCACATTCAAATATCAATTACTTCCTATACACTTACAAGAGACCCCCCTTAAACTAATTAGGTACATACATATGTGTTTTGTTTTGACTCACCTTTTTCAAAGAAATTCCTGATATCCATTTGATGGAGTAAATATTTCCAGTTGTTGCGCAGTAAACGTAAATCTCGTGTCGCCGCAACTAAACTATAAGACACTATTATGGCGCATTAAATATTCGCTCGTATTAAACTCCGAACTAAATTGAATTGTATTCGAAATTTCGAACTGAATTGCCTTGCTCTGCCTCACGATCGCGCTTATATAAGCTCCCGAAATACGTAGAAAATACTCGACTCTGTTGCCATCCTTGTCTCATACTTGCTATCACTGTCTTAACTTTCCAGAATAGTCCATGCGATTCTTCTTTCAAATGTTTAATACTTGAAAAAGTATTCATTTGACATTGTGGGTTACCTACAATGCAAAGAGATGGCGCTGCCTTGCAGCTTAAGGCTAGGAAAAATTTCGACGCGGCGAATAGGGCCGTAGTAGCATAATGGTCAGTGCATTCGCCCGGATTGCGAAGGGTGCTGGTTCGAGTCCCGTCCGCTGCCTGATCCGCGTGGATTTTTTTCTAGTAAAACTTTTCTTTAGATTTAAACATCTAGCAGTTAAATGCTTAAAAAATAAATAAAAACATAACTATAATTGCTATTTCTTCTTTCAAATGTTTAATACTTGAAAAAGTATTCATTTGACATTGTGGGTTACCTACAATGCAAAGAGATGGCGCTGCCTTGCAGCTTAAGGCTAGGAAAAATTTCGACGCGGCGAATAGGGCCGTGGTAGCATAATGGCCAGTGCATTCGCCCGGATTGCGAAGGGTGCGGGTTCGAGTCCCGTCCGCTGCCTGATCCGCGTGGATTTTTTTCTAGTAAAACTTTTCTTTAGATTTAAACATCTAGCAGTTAAATGCTTAAAAAATAAATAAAAACATAACTATAATTGCTATTTCTTCTTTCAAATGTTTAATACTTGAAAAAGTATTCATTTGACATTGTGGGTTACCTACAATGCAAAGAGATGGCGCTGCCTTGCAGCTTAAGGCTAGGAAAAATTTCGACGCGGCGAATAGGGCCGTGGTAGCATAATGGCCAGTGCATTCGCCCGGATTGCGAAGGGTGCGGGTTCGAGTCCCGTCCGCTGCCTGATCCGCGTGGATTTTTTTCTAGTAAAACTTTTCTTTAGATTTAAACATCTAGCAGTTAAATGCTTAAAAAATAAATAAAAACATAAAGATATAAATTATATTGCGTCGCTATTATAATCAAAATTTCTGACTGAAAAGATGTTTTGTTTCCAACACTTCATTTTGCGCAGAGTAGGTAACACGTTTTTAATTCCCACTTGCCAGTAAAATTGACGTTTATTTTATTTTCTAGGGGGGGGGGGGGGCAGCTGCCCCTCCTACCCTACCTGGGTACGCCCATGGTTTACATTGCACATTTTTAGGTTAGATTGACATTGGTGTCGATTCTGGCATGATTCTCTAAAGCTAAACTTAAATTTGACAACAGTGTATCCTTGTCATTCTTTATACAGAATGAAACGGACAGACTGATGTTAAATTTAGAAGTTTAGATAATCCTGCCAGAATCGACACCATTGTAAATAGGTAATATTGTAGTACTACCATTTCTTTTGATACGTTATTATGGTTCAACTCGGTCAGGACAGGCTTCATGCCAATAAGTTACTGTTTCTATTCCATTACATATTTATTTACTTTTTTTCAGGAAAATCAGAGAGTACAGTTAAGCAGATAGTCAAAGGTTTTAAGAGTGATGGAAAGTTTGAAACTCCTGGGAAAACAGGCAAGGCCGACCAAAGAAAGAAATGGTCACATTAAGAACCATGGCCAGATGCTTTTAGTGAAGATACCTATCACTAATTTTACTAACTGCACATTTACAAATTGTTTCTCTAAATAAACTTTTTATATACTATAAAATGATTTTTAGTATTATTTTCTTAACAAGTGTGTTAAAAAACGTCGGATGATGATACTTGTGTGTATTGATGATTACCTAACGGCTCTGGTCTCCATGGCACCTCAGCGGTAATCACCAACATTACACACTTTTACACTATAAAGTACTATTTTATCTATAATAATTTTATTCTGATTCAATTAAATATGCTTGGCTAAACTTTTTATAAGCATAGGTACCTACTATATATAAATCAGAAACAAAATATGACGGTACAGTGTGTCTTATTATTTACCTATTTTACTTGAATGAACTGCTAGTATCAAAATCATTTTGGTCCGACTGTATAGGGTTGCTATATGCATACTAGTGGCGCCATCATTTAATGTCACGACTTTATAGACAAACTGTACTGTTGGCGGAGCTGTGTGTATTTTGCCCATTGTCCTTTGATAAATGATTTTTTAAGAAAAATATTATCATTTTTATCCAAGGGACTTATATACTAACTGGAATGCTTACGCAACCCTCAAAATCGTTCCAAAGAGCAAAGCTGAATTGGTGGAGTGTGTCTCGTTCTTGTACTATGCCCAAACAGTTACTTCATTGATGAGTCAATTAATTTTCTTCGAGTAAAGGAACCTTCCAATTTTCAATTCTATATCATTAGCTTGAAAGTCCAAAAATATATTAAAATCTTTAAAAGACCTTCCGAACTTATTAAATATGTCGCTATATGTATTGCATCTGTTTTTTATCCAACATTGAACACGATTAACGGTTCTCAAATTTTAATTTGTCAAACGATACGTTTTTCAATAATTCTTATGTATACTTTAGATAGGTACCCACCTATGAAAAAAATTAAAGTATAAGCACTGAATAATATTTAATTTATTTATTATTTAAATTACAGATTATTACTTTAAAAGCTTTAAAAAACACGATGCATCGTTTTATCAATTTATATATTTGTCTTCATTTTTTGTCTTCGAATATAGTAATCTTTATATATATAATTCTTCTGTGAGTGTGTATGTCACTGAACTTCTCTTAAACGACTGGACCGATTTTGATGAATTTTTTTGTGTGTGTTCAAGGGGATCTGAGAATGGTTTAGATTCACAATTTTGTCCGCTGACAACCCCTATTTTTTTAGGGCGGTACGAAGTTCGCTGGGTCAGCTAGTATAATATATTTTCCATAGTGTTTATAGTAGTATAGTATAAATAAATTGCAATAGTAAAATCCGATCCGAAAAGTTCATTCATTACCGTATAACATGTTATTTTTTTGATGAGCGACTTCGTACGCGTGGAGTTAGTTATTTGCACATACTTTTTCAACCCGAAAGGGGGTTTATTTCTAAAGATACATTATTAGTACATCTATGACTTTTAAAAACAACTACTGACCTCGCCCACATGATCAAATTTGAATTATTTATATCCAAAAAGTGCTTACACATGTAATTCAACTTGATGTATTTACAATCTCATAGATGGCGCTGCTTTAAAATTGTTTATTATGTTTATCGATCTAAGTTACTTAAAGAGTGTGAAGCTAGCTTATTGCATGGATCGTGGAAATTAAGCAACTTTCGCAGTGGTCGGTTTTTAGATGGGTGACCAAAATTATTCATACTTACTCGAGTTCCTCCGTGCTTTGGAAGGCACGCTAAGCCGTTGGTCCCGGCGGCAACTGTAGTCGTTAGCACCCACCAATCCGCACTGGGCTCGCTTGGTGGATCTTATCCATAGGGAAGGACTGTGCCCCATGAGTGGACATTGACACGCTAATGATGATGCTACTTTCCGTAAGAGAATCCAAAATGTTTTGTCACCCTACACATGTAATTTGTAAACAGTAGTCGAAAACGTACCTATTATTGAAATTGCACACCCAGCATACGCCTCACTTTTACACCATTGTGCATAAAAAAATATATCATTTTGCACCAGCAAATCACGAGAATTTGATCATAATTTGAGCCATATTGTTTATTGGAAGCATCGCAAGTGTTCTCATGCATAAACGCAAGTTACTACTAATGACTACCATTTTAAACAATTTTATTAGGTATGTTATTCGTTTAAATAAAAATAAACTCATTTTTGGTTGCATTGATATCAATCAATTAACTGCAATCAAACATAAATTCTAATTTAACTTTCAAACTGTATGTTCTAGTTCTTATTACTGGTGATCGGGATAATGTGAAAACTACCATTTGATTATTTTTATTAACACTGACAATTGCAAGAAAGGGACATACTCCACTTTCGTCGTTGTCCTGCTCGGAACATTTTTCCCTCTTATGAAGTTAGAAACAAAAATTTACTTTATTTAACACTGTTTAGAGTACATTTTTTGAAATCTAATATTATTTCGTAAGCGTTCCAGATAGAATATGATTTCCTTGTTTTTATCATAGTCGATTATTTTTTAACATTCCTAATGTCAAACCATCGTCAAACGAACGACATTTTAATTATTATCTGTGCCATGCTATGATAAAAATCAAACTCAGTGACTGATGTCATCATCGCTAAATCTTGGATATATTGTATAATTTTGTATTTAGTTACCTAGTAATACAAGATTTGTTAACATTGTTAATCTTACGGAAAAGCGGTTTTTATTTTCAGCTATATAAATAACAATAAAATATTTAGAACTGTCCATAGTTAAAAAAAGTAGATGGTTCGAGGACATTTCGGTAGGTTACATTGCCTAATTTGTACGCAACATTCCTTTTTGTTCCGTCCAGGCATGACACAGTGTGGGAGACGTAAAATTTTACGATGATGCCTTTTTTTTTAGCACAGTACCGTAATAAAACTAATTAGCAATTATATCACTGCAAAATTGACATCAATCATTTTGAAAAACTATAATTAATTTGTTCATTGTTCGCTAATTATATTTTTTTTCTAATGTGTTTTTACAGACAGGACCATGTATTCACTGATCTGTTCAGAGCAGTAGATTTGATGAACAGTAATAACTGTGGACAGTACCATGTCAGGTGTAGAGCAAAGTATAGTGAACTCAATGCAACAATTATCTGTGCAACCTAGTGTCAGTGGTCCAACAGAAAAACCCACTCAAGTAGTAACTCCAGCAGTTAAACCATCAACAACAGTAAAGAGTACCCCTGTGAAGGTCAATACTGTGTCCCCTGCTATTGCTACTATAGATCGCTTGTTAAGCCTTGGTGCAAATATTCCTCCACCACCTCCAGTAATCACACGACCTTCTGACATGGACCCTCATACAGTTGAACAATTACGAGCAGTGAAAGAATTATTAACAGCCCAAGAAGAAGAAGCTCAAAATTTAAGAGATCTGAACCGAGAGTTAAAAGATCGTTTAGAAGAATGTGAGACAAAAATTAAAAAGCTTTCCGATCAAAATGAAGAATATGCAGAGAAAGAAAAGGCTCTTTCACAGCGTGTTGCTGAAAAGGTGAGAAATAATAAACAAATGAGTGTGGTCATGGAAGAATATGAACGGACAATTTCATCTCTGATTGGTGAACGAGAGACTGAAGCAAAGAGATGGACAGAAGAGAGAGGAACCTTAATAAGAGATAGAGATGAGGCTGCAGCTCACTTAGCTTCAATGGAACATGCTTTCAATGATGTTCATACTAAATATGAGAGGTGCAAAGTTATTATACAAGGATACAAAAGCAATGAAGAAACTTTAAAGAGAACAGTGGAGGAAAATAATGATGCAATTCAAAAACTTGAAGCTCGATACGAAACACTGAGACAGCATGCCATGCAACAGCTCAACAAAGCTAATGCTGAACTTGATTCAGTTAAAAAAGTTCATCAAGCAGAGATTCTCAAGTTGAATGCGATGCTGAAAAAGAGTGAAGTGCATGCATCTTCACTGCAAGAATCATTAGCACAGAAAATAAAAGATAACGAAGAACTCACAGCCATTTGTGATGAGCTGATCAATAAGGTTGGGTAGAAGCCCTAAATTCTTTTCCTCACTCATTAAAATTAAAACATATATCTGAATAAATACAATTATTCAGCATTATTTTATCAAAACATTTTGTGTTACACAAACTAATTATTTATGAAAACTAATGAGCAGTCATGCTGTTACCATTACAACTTGTATTTAAAAACATTTTGTGCAATTAACACATTTCATTCTTTTGTTTGTACAATTTAATGATTTAGAATAAGTTTTTAATACATTGTGACATTTTGCTAATTGTTAGTAATGTTAACTTTGATTTCTGAATTAATCAGTATGTTTTTATTAATTCATTCTTAGAATGGTGCCCATTTTAAAAATGTGTGTTAAGATTGATGTTAAAAACATGTCAAATTAAAACTATACTACTGGATATTTAACCAGAATAAACAGTACATAGTGGAAATGAAAAAAATCCCAAAGATGTGCTATAAATTGAAACCTACTCAATTTACACTTTAGTAAAATAAATAGTGGTGTCTAAAGTCAGTTTTTTTTGCAATATTATCAAAATTTTAATTCTTTGTGTGGGTACTCCTTGCGATATTTATACTAGCTGCCATATTTGATTTTGAACCCTAATGTATAAATAAAATTTAAGTATCTATTCTATTTAAATGTTATAATGTGCTTAAATGTAGTTTTAATCATTGATAACATAAATGCCACTTATAGCTAGAATAAAAGATCATCTATATTTTTAGATTCAGTGCTTGAATTATGTACCTAGTATCATTTTCTATAACAACTCGCATGATTTCTCTAGTCTTTACAATATATTAAGATGATTTTATTTTGTGACTGTAGAAATGGTTAAAATTGATGGTTGTTACATGATTTGCTAAAACAAAACCATAATAATATTGCTGCAAGCATTAATATTGTTTAAAAGCTATGAAACCTTAACTTTATAGCCATTATACCTAGTTATAGTTTTAGACTAACAAACATCATATTATAAAATGCTTGTATTTTCTTGAATCTTACAGTATACTTAATGTACTGCATATGCTTTCCTGTAGATGAAATGAAACAGTATACCAAAAATGTGAATGGTACCTTAAATAATACTTATATAAAATAATTGGTATAAAGATAATTAATATCATCAACTCTACAGACCTAAGATTTGTAAATGTGCCTTTATCTTCACCATCCAAACAGTCCAATAACTCTGCATTTGACGTACATACAAGTGTTAATCCTAATTTGATTTATAAAATCCTGAGTATCAATTAACACATTTTGTAATAATTTTGTCATTATGATTATAAATTGGAATAATGCAACTAATGAATGTTACTAAAACTTATACTTAACGAAAAATTCAACATTCCACAATGTTATTTTTGTATGTCTTTTATGAGAAAAACCATTTGAGATTGATTGAATTGCTTAATTTGCAATACATTGCCTATGCAAATTATAATATTGTTTTGCTTTATACATTGAGATTGGAATGCAGATTAATTATTTTATACCAGTATATTTTCTTTTAGTTTAAGTATAATTTGTAATTTTATTACTTTTTTTTATAAATTTATATAATTTTCGTATGAATTATCCGCAATTTATTCTTGTGAGAAGAATGATAATAAATTGATTCCATTTATATTTATAATAACTGTCATTTGATAAACCTAACAATCCTACAATACGGGTCAAGTGTAAGTCTGTCTCATTCACCGTAGTTCCGTAGGTACTATTAAGCAAATTTATCACGCTTACGTTTATCATATTTTCATTATAGCCGCAATAGAAATACAAATTTGGTGAGCATTTCAACTGTATCTATTACGGTTCCTATTAGTTACAGTTGGCAGACATCAGTTTTAACAAAACAGACAGTAGTTTGTGTTCGCGGAATGGTTGGATATGGACAAGGGCATAATAATGAAGGAACGCTATGAAAATCAAATGACTTATTACCATTTACCTTTGAAGTCTAAAGACTAGCGATACAAAAATTATCAATAAGTTATGTATTCTGAGGGACTGATGGTTCTCTTCAAGTGAGGACTTGGGTTCGGTGCGAGTACTTGACAATGTGCAAGGTTTGCCCCCCTTATGCTATTCTGCCGCGCCCGAGTAAATCCAAAAATCTCCGCTTGGTTATCTCTACTACTCGACTCCCATGAGTTTGCTAAATATTATTTTTTAATCTATATACTATTCCACTGTAGTGCAGTGGGTTTACGAGTAAAAAAAAATACCAATTTTGACTGCACTGCAGAGGGGCAGTGGTGGGACCACGGTTAAAAACTCAAAGTTGTTTAAATCCGGTAGCTACAACTCCAACACAGCAGTTTTTGTACGAATTATATTAGTTGTAGTTCTTACTATAAGGGGCTGCGCAAAAGAAGCCACTTTTTGTTACCGAGACGGCACACACACCATTACAGGTAACCGTAGTTGCTGTGTCCTGTAGCGGCCATCGGACACAGTTGCCGGTTGCTATTCGAGCGGCCCAAACACTAACTATTGACAGCTCTGTAATTATATTGAATCGTCAAAGTTTCTATGAATACTAAGTAGCGCCTACTCGACGTAAGACTGGCTCCTTCCGTACAAAATTTAACGATGACGATACGATTACGGATTTGTAAGAAATCGTGTTGGATCTCTGCTGGTTACGGGTAACTGTAGTTGAGGGCCCAGATTTAAGACAGGGCAGGCGGAGTTGGGGCCACAAGGGCCTGCAATTTGTAGGTATGCAATATACTTAATCGACCGTATTTTTTTTATATAGCTTCCCTTGAAGCTATATATAGGTTTAAATTTAAACTAGATGCCTTTACTCGCGCCCGAGCTAAAGGGTCTTGACAGACAGACGGACAACAAAAGGTCACTTTGTTATAAGGTTTCCGTTTTTCCTTTTAAGGTATGTACAGTACCCTAAAGACACACCTCCATATCCCGCCCTGCGTAGTTGTTGTTGCATGTGTCTTCAACTTACGACTTTTAATTTCCAGTTACACCAAACTCTTTTGATACTTAACGAAGTAGGTACCTACGTGTGTAAAGTGGAAGCAACTGGACACAAAAAATGTTTACGTCTGCGCAGGAAGTGGCTGATTTTATAGAGAACAAATATATTCATTGGTAGTTTGTATCCGACACAAGTGTCCATGTTTGTGCAGTGCCTTTATCCTCGATGAATCCGTACTTCAGAAGAAACTTTAAGGCGTTTAGCAGACGACGGGGCGGGGCGGGCCGGTCAATTTCGCCGCGAATAATAGCACAAAGTGAATCCTATACTTCAAACGCACACGGAGGGCAAAAAGACCGCGCCGCAGGTGCCCGGCGGGCAGTGGCGGCGCGGCATGTCCGCGGCTGCCCGCCGTGGATCAAACAAACCAGTTTATATGCAGTAACGCAGACGGCGGCGCGGGGCGGTCAGCTCAGTCCGCGCCACGCGCTTTTTCTATTCACTAGAACGAACGTCCCGCTACTGACCGCCTCTGCCCGTCGTGTGCTTTGTGTACGCGGCGCGGGCAGCCGCAGACATCGACGGGCAGACGCGGTCTTTATTGCTTCGCGGACAAAATGCCCGCCACGCCCCGTCGTCTGCTCAACGCCTAAACCATTAATCTGGGATCAATCGGAATGGGACGGTGGCTAAATACATAAGCGGGCCGGCATTAATCGACACAGCCGGGTGGTAAAATCGATTATGGATAGTCGGCAGTGATTACTTTGGGTCGGCTTTGTTGTTCGACAAATACTGATGAACCGACTATACCCACAGGCCGTACGGCGGCGTGGGGTGGTTCGTGTTTCAGTTCTCCCTAACGTCCAGGCAAGACCGGTGTCTCAGTAGCAGTAGACAGAGTACATCTGTGATTTCCCTGATCAAGAATTTTAATAATAAGAGATGCATATTGGTATCACGGTACTTAAATAGAAAATTTTTCAGTCATTCGGTTGGGAATGTATAAATAAATCTTTTTGTAACAAACGTCATTTATTTACATTTATACAGAATTTCAAAATCTAAACTTATGTTAACCATTTCTCTGATGAAATACAAGCAAAAATTGGAAGTCTACCTGCACACAAATTTTGATCATTAACATACTAAGTAGATAGTTTAATTTCATGACTTCTTTTTCAAAAACTTATATGTGTCCTTACTAACTAAATAACTTATTGCCGATACAACTGTAGACGCTGCTGTAATGCCACAGAGGGCTGATAGAGCTGGATGGTCAACATACCCAAAGACAGGTGAAGCTAGAGTGGTACCAACCTGAAAATAATATAACTTTTATAAAAATAATTTGACCTTCAATCTATAGGCATAGCTGGGCATTAACCCGTTAATCTAACGGATTAAGAATTAACGAAGTTAATTTTCCTAAACTTTAAAAATCTTAACGGACTCGTTAACTTCTTAAATTATCCTAAGTCCGTTAATCGTTAATCCGGTATTTACTATTTACCAAAAAGCGCGGTGACTGCGCGGCGTGCAGACACCCCGCCGTGTCGTGAAAAACGCGTTCTGACAAGTACGTTCGCTCGGGCCAGCAAACAATGACAAGGCGTGCCGAATCTATGAAGGCATGTATTGGCGGCGCGTGTGATCTTATCAATTCATTACTTTTGCTTTTGACGACCTCCATGGCCGAGTGGTTTGTACGCCGCTTTTCACGGTGTCGCCAACTCGAGAGGTCCCGGGTTCGAATCCCGGTGGGGGCAGATGTTTGTGTGATGAATACGAGCATTTGTACTGCAGTCATGAATGTTTAATATGTATTTCTATATAAATATCCTTATTTATGTACAGCATATGTATTCTATCCGTTACCCTAGTATCCCATCACACAAGTATTACAGTGCTTACTTTCGGGCTAGGCTAATTGGTGTGTGTGTTAGAAATATTTATTTATTATTATTTATTACTAGCGAGACGCTTACTACGAGTGACGAGTGCTTTGGTTGTTTTTATGAAAGTATACAAATACATACTACCTACTTTTTGGATTTTGTGAACCATCCTTGATTGTTTGCTTTTGTGCAGTGTGTGTATTTATAAGGAAAGAGTGTAAGTACTTACTGTGTAAATAAAACCATAAGTATCATGGATTCGTCAAGTTCCTCTACAGACGAAAATCCGTGGCCACATTTAAGGGGCTATATTAGGTTTGTATCTAGATCGGGAGAGCAGATACTTGATACTAAAGTGCGAAAAAATTACACACTTTTATTTTTGGATTTTGTGAACCATCCTTGATTGTTTGCTTTTGTGCAGTGTGTGTATTTATAAGGAAAGAGTGTAAGTACTTACTGTGTAAATAAAACCATAAGTATCATGGATTCGTCAAGTTCCTCTACAGACGAAAATCCGTGGCCACATTTAAGGGGCTATATTAGGTTTGTATCTAGATCGGGAGAGCAGATACTTGATACTAAAGTGCGAAAAAATTACACACTTTTATTTTTTTGAAGTTATAAGTGAAATTTTAAGATGCGCGCGCATCACTGTAACACAAAAAATTAACAGCATAAAGTTGGTCGCTTTTACTTTGCGCTGTTACTTTTGTGTTTACCGCACATTAAGAAAATCTACCAAAAAAATAGAAATAGAATCTCTATTTTGTGGGTACTAACGACTGCATTGTGAAGGCCTATCAAAAGTATTTATTAATCTGGAACAACGGAACCAAAGCGCGATTCAGGAGACTACAGCGCCATCTCTTGACCATTGGTGTAGTAGAACCAAAAACCACATCTTTATTTTTTGTAATAAAGTAACAGTTACAGGTATTCATATTTATAATATCAAAAGTATTTATTAATCTGGAACAACGGAACCAAAGCGCGATTCAGGAGACTACAGCGCCATCTCTTGACCATTGGTGTAGTAGAACCAAAAACCACATCTTTATTTTTTGTAATAAAGTAACAGTTATAGGTATTCATATTTATAATATTTATCCACATGTTTCTAGTTTGTATATTCGGAATACGTGTTTGAGTTTCATACAAGTGCAAATCACATATGTTCTATAAATTATATTCAGTAGCGATTTTAATTGAATATTTTGATTATTTATTTATTTTTTCAAATTAAAACTGAACTTTATTGACTGTGTCCTTTTCCAGACTTTTTATTAATTTATTGTAATTAATTATTTGCATGCAATTAAAAACTAATTTTAAACGATGCCAAAGAAGGATAACTTCTCACGCGCCTACATAAGTACACGCACCCATTTTTATATATTTAAACACTGTCTTTTTTGAACCTATTTACTTCCAGAACCCAAAACTTTATGTTAACTTGCGTTAAATCTTCGGAAATGTAACGTTTTAGAGTAACTTCTTTTGTAATGGATTAACAATTAACAAAGTTAACTATTTGATTAACAGTGTCCAGCTATGTCTACAGGTACACATTAAAAATCAAACCTGAACTGCTGATTTGATTATGATGAATTTTAGTATGCAGATACAGAAAACCTTGGAGGCTGATGTTCATCACGTATACAAAACTTAGAGAATCAATTAAGAGGCATCCACTTATATACTAAATTATAAATATTAAAAAAATTACCAATAGAAGTTGCACAGCAGTGTTGAATTTGCTTATCATGGTTGGAGCCAATTGTGCTGTAGCATGTGTTACATCAAAATACCTACTAAGTGTCCTCTGGAATAAAATGGATGCCAAAATTCTTATTACACCATTATAAGTGTGTAACTAAAATAACATAATTTACTAGCAATATATAAGCAGCTACCATAAATAAATCAATATTTATATCTAAAGTTATCTAATGTTGCAGTTTTTAAACAATAACACTTATATAACAGACTTACTGGCGGGGGCAAACTCATGTATCTTATGACAAAACCAGCTGCAACAAGGGCTGTGTCGCGGCCTACAATGAGCAAAGTTAAACTGAGTGGTATTAAATTTTGCCATGTCAATGAAATGAAGAGTGTGGCTATGAGCACTTTGTCTGCCATTGGATCCAAAAATGAACCCATTTTTGATGCTTGGCTTTTCCATTTCCTTGCTATCCAACCATCAAGCTGAAAAATAT
Source organism: Chilo suppressalis (assembly GCA_902850365.2). Lineage (NCBI taxonomy): Eukaryota > Metazoa > Arthropoda > Insecta > Lepidoptera > Crambidae > Chilo > Chilo suppressalis. The sequence continues at coordinate 10,091,970 of OU963910.1, read as the reverse complement.
AAAAAAAATTAAGAGAATGATCTTGTCTTATAAAATATATTATTATAAAGAATGATAAATCACATTAAATTTTGTTTAACTGAAATGATCACACACTGATTTACTTATTAAAATATAATGTCATGCAATCATAAATTTGAGACAAACCAAAACATTTTTACTAAACTGTATCCATAGAAAAGCACTGTGTAATGAGCTAGTTCTGATTTTCATTCATTAACCAGAGTAACCTCTTTAGGGTTGTGTTATCTTCAGTCTGGCAAATGCATGATGAAGAAAGTATGATTTTCTCTATTTCATGCTGAAGTAGTTGTGGGCAAAAGCTAATAATTGATGATCTTCTGTATAATTTTGAATTAAGGGTTTGTCACACCATAAAAATGTATTATCAAGTTAATTTTAACTTACCAAATCTGTAATACCAGCAAATCCCAGTAAACCTAAAGCCAATGTATAGTTCTCCTCTAGAATAACATAGCCGAGATATGGTGACATAGCTATTCTAGTCACACATAATATATTTGGTATGGTAAAAACATTTTCCCTCTAAAACACAAAGAACAAATTATTTGAATCTATATCATGTTCAATATTTGATTGAGACCAATAATAAACTTTTAATTTTCAATGAGATTATTTGATTTCTATATGTTTATGCAAGATTATAAATAAGAACTAGCCGAACTGTTATTACCTCTACAACATCCTCAAGTCTTTCTTTCACTTTTGCTTTAGTTTCTAATATGTCTTTAATCAGGTGCTCTTTTTTTATCCTTAATTTATGTTCTGTTATTTCTTTTTGATGCTTAATATCACGTACGATTTCCTCACTCCTCTGTCTTATACGGAGTTCTGTATCCTTCAACTGTTCCTTCTTTTTCTCAAATGCGCTTTTAAGTGTCCCAGCTTTTTGTTCTAAATTTATAAAATTTTTCTTATCTTCAGAGTAAAATTTTAAGAGTTTCTTCGCTGATAATGACGATGAATTAGTTAATAATATCTTGTTATTACTCAAAATCGTCGTAAAGTTGCGAGTAAGGCTATGTCTGTATTTACCGATATATGGCATTCGAAAACTATTCCAGATTGAAACATACCTTAAAGCGCAATTTTTGCTTAATGTTGTCATTATTAATGTTGATAAATAAAATGATTTAACATAAAACTAAAAAAATGGGTACAAAATAATTTCTCCTCTGGTACGATTCGTAACCTGCAAAACAAATAAAATATTTTTTTAAGATTCTCTCATTTCAGGGAAGTCAAAGGGAACAATGCCCAAAGAGCGTAGTTTTTTTGTTTTATTAATCTTATTAAACGCGTGGTGCGGCAACAGTGCGGCGCCGGTACCGCGAACGCTCGACAACAGGATTGTTGCCGCACCGCGCGTTTTGTATGAAAAAAAAAGGATCGTCCGTACGCTGTACGACAAACGCACCGCTTCGGCACCGCAGCCGACCGTCAAGAAACGCATAAATTGAAAGAGCCCTAAGCATCAGCATAATTCGGTATTGGTGTCAATTCTGGCGTGTTTCTCTAAACTTAAAACTAAATTTAACATCAGTCTCTCCTTTTCATTCCGTATAGAGAATGACAGGGATGCACTGTTGCCAAATTTAAGTTTAGCTTTAGAGAATCATGCCAGAATCGACATCATTGTGCGCCACTGAGTCGCATTATGCTATGTAATTGGAAAACTACCATATTTGTTAATCGCGTCAGAGAGGTATCGGTTTCTACATTTGGAGAGAGAATGTTAAATACACACCACTTGGCTATTATGGTTTGCTATTTGTAAAGCTATTAACAGACGTTCCGATTTGGTTGGTGCCAACCACCCGACCACGACCAAAACGGAAAGTGTGGAGAGCGGTCGGTCCAACATAATTATTATTATTATTGGTTGGACGTGGTCGGATCGCCAACGCATCCGACAAGCCGACCGTCCAACCAAATTGGAACGTATGGAAGCTACGTTCCGACCAAATCGACTCAATCGCACTCGCTACGCCGGCGTTGTAGGACGTCAACATGAACGCCGAGGGAGTGACGGTCACCGAACGTGACATATTAATAAAGTTACTAGAACTTTATAAAGACTTTCCCTGTTTGTGGGACTTAAGTCACAAAGATTACGCCAATAGAGATGCCAGAAATCAAGCGTATTTGATAATGCTGAACGTTTTTAAAAAAAATGACAGTGCAGCTACTTTGAAAACGTTGAAAACTAAGTTGGACAATATGCGTACATCCTATAAGAGGGAGCGAAAAAAGGTAAGCAAATTCAAGTCTAATAATCTGTTGTGTATATAAATAAATAATGTGTAAGTTGTGAGTATTTTTGTAAGTTGTTACATATTTATAATACATTGTTGTAAGTATGTTACATATTTATAATTATTAATATTTGTGTCTTCAATACATACTTTTGTTGTACTTATTCTCTTTTCCTTATTTATTTATATATTTCATTTTTAACTACCTTACAATGCTTTCGGTTTTTATTCTCAAGGTTGACTGGGAGAGAATGCTTTTAGCATTAAGTCCACCTACTGTTAGCTCTACGGGCTCGAAAAGTTAAATAAAAAATAAAATAAATAAATAAATAAAAATTACGTTACATTAAATACATGTATTTAATGTGACGTAATTTTTTCATTTCATAATGATATGACTGCTAAAGGATTTCGCCCCTTCCCTCTACCTGCTTCTACAGTTCAAGTGACATAGCGGTATAATTGCTACATCAAGTCATGTTTTGACAATATTTATTAACAAGTAAAAAAAAATTACATATTCAAAGTACTTCATTGAAGAAATAACACAACTATGGGTTTCAATAAACTCTAGGATATTGTACATATTTTTAGGTGGAAGCTAGCAAGACTAGTGGTGCTGGAAACGATGAAGTGCATTTGCCATCACTATGGTACTACGAACATCTCTCATTCTTGGACGAAAAAACCACACCGACGACAGAGGTTATTGACAATATGGATACGAATTCTTCCCTGTCAAATAATGATGGGGTAAGCTTTAAATATTTAAAGTATTAATCATTCTTTCTTGAAAATGTACCCGGCCCTGATTGTTAAAATATTCAGTGAATATTTGTCTAACAGAATTACCATCAGCAGTACGTTGCCTTTCTGTTCTGTTAAGACTTACTGAGTTGTCATTTAATCTCCAGTCTCCTGGCCGAAAAGTACATGTTTCAGTATCCTCGGTATCAACACAATTTCTTGTTATATAGTTCGATGACTTTTTTCTTAAATAATTGTGCAGTGCGCATGAAGCCATTACAACTTTGGGTACATTATGAACATTAATTTGAATTGGTCTTTTTAATACTCTAAAACGTTCAGCTAAAATGCCAAATGCATTTTCGACAATTCTTCTTGCTCTGGAAAGTCTATAATTGAAAATTCTTTGATCATGTGTCAAATTTCTTCTTGGATATGGTTTTAAAACATTTTCATTAATGGCAAATGCATTATCTGCTACAAAACAATATGGGGCGTTAACATTTGTTTCCGGTAAAATAGAAGGTGATGGTAAATTTAGTTGTTTCGATATCAATTTTTCATGAAAAGTTGTATGTTTGAATATTCCACCATCAGAAATACTGCCATTAGAACCTACATTTACATAAATAAACTCGTAATTTGCATTCACAATACCAAGCAGGACTACACTGAAAGTTCCTTTATAATTATAGTACAATGTACCCGATTTTGGCGGCTTCTCGATAATAACATGTTTGCCGTCAATAGCACCCAAGCAATGATTAAATTGCCATTTTGTTTCAAAGTCTTTAGCTATTTGTAACCAGTCATTTTCTGTTTCAGGAACCTGCAACAAAAAGAGAACGCGTTACGAGAAAAAAGCAAAATGATATTTTAAAGAAACAGTCGGAATTACTAGAGTCTGCAAAAATATTAATATCAGGCGACGGCACATCAGCTGATGCTTTTGGGAACTCCGTGAGCTCTCAACTCAAGGAGCTCCCAAAAATACAAAGATGCCTAGCCGAAAAATTAATAGGCGAAGTATTGTTCTATGCAAAACTAGAAATCCTTACTTTTGAAACATCAATAAATGTAAAAAGAAGTTCAGAACAATCTTTTGGTCAGCGGTATGCGTATCAGCAGCAGGTGCCAAAACCATCACTAGCACCATCATCACAGCATCACCAGCCATCACCATATGTACCATCACCAACACCATCACCATCATCACAGCATCACCAGCCATCACCATATGTACCATCACCAACACCATCACCATCACCACAGCATCACCAGCCGTCACCATATGCACCATCACCAACACCATCACCACAGCATCGTCAGCCATCACCATATCAATCGTCACCATCACCATCACCACAGCATCGTCAGCCATCACCATATCAATCGTCACCATCACCATCACCACAGCATTACCAGCCGTCACCATATGCACCATCACCAACACCATCACCACAGCATCGTCAGCCATCACCATCACCTAAGTACTCACATACAGCACAATCTCAACCGTCACTTCAACACAGTCAGCCATCACCATCAACATTACCTCAGCTTCCACCATCATCACACTCGTACCAACACATAGTGTCCCCTCAGCTTACATCGGATGACTCATCTTCACAACTAATCTATGATTTGCCACCAATCCCATTAGATTCCACTTCATTGATTAATGACTACCCAAACACTTCTTTTGAATTAAGCAGCAATCAACAACAAGTATTCAGAGGAAAGGCGAAGGAATTAAACAAATATTTGATTTTTAAAAAGTAATTTTTCGAATTGATATTCGTAGGTATTTTTTCATTTTCATTTTTATGATTTCGAAAGTAAGGATACACCCAACAAATAATACATTAAATTTTTTATACTTGCTAACAGAATCACCATCGTCATGTTTGTTACTATAGAAAAAAAAATATAATTTTTTTAAATAATTAAAGTTGTTTTATTGAATACATACCTTTAGGTAATCGTTGAGTACTCTAATGATAGCTTCGCAGGTCTCTGGTATTATCTCAGACAGTAGTTGTGGTGATATACATGTGCTTAATTTAAGATCTTTATATTCTCTTCCTGACGCGAGATATTTTAAAGTTGCCACTAATCTTTCTTCGGCAGTTACAGCTCGCCTCATAACTGTATCGGTTTTCGTTATATATTTTTTCACAAAATTTAATATTTCAACGAATGATTCTGGAGTCATTCGAAGATATGTTCGGAAATCTTCATCATCCAATTCCTTAAGGAGCCGCATATGGCTGTAATATTCTCTATTCCTATAATAGAATTTAGCCCATTCGCTTCGTTTTTTCCTTTGTTCCTTTTGTAGCGGTGATGTAGCAGCAATGGTTGCTGCAACCAACGCTATTTTAGCATTTTTAGATAATACCGGTGGCATGATGTTTATGCATCGACGATCGACGGCATCAGGTGGCAAGACGTCCGTTCACTACTTCATAGCAAAGTAAACTGACGGTTGGAAGGCCGACCGTCGGAACGTCTATAGCAATGTTGGAATGGTTGGTACATCGGTTCCAATTTGGTTGGCACCAACCAAATCGGAATGTCTGTTAATAGCTTTAGTTTATCCGTATTCGTTGACAACAGTCTGTCCTTATCATACTTGATAAAGACAGACTGAAAGTGCCGGCATTGTACCTTAAATCTGTCATTCTATTACTGTCAATCATTTGTGACACTAGACGTCAAAACATCGACAGTAGTATTTATTTTCATTATAGAAACTTTAATAGTCGATTAAATTGTTTTAATTTAACGTTAATATTAATCGCTTCTCCTTCCGATTGTATTACCTTTTTATTTAGGTATATCTCTCTGTGTGCATTGTAATTGTGTCAATAATTATTATTAATGTTAAAGACGTAAAACAGTAGGTAAGTTAAATTCAATTCCTACCTGCAAAGAAAGAACATTGTATTGTATTATCTAGAAAATTCAAAAAGCTTAGTAGGCACCTACCTAATGTTTCATATGAAAAGAAGATATAAAGTATAAGTGTTTTAAGTGATTAAGGATACAGTTTTTATAGGTAAGTACATAATTTATATTATCAATAACGCGGAAATAAGTAAGGATGTTTACCTACCGAAAAGTCTACCTTGGCAAAATGTCTGAACAGATTTTATTAAGTTCCCATACTCAGATGGACTGCTAACTAGACAGGCACATGATATTGGATTCTAAAGTCTGCGCCAATGAAGTTAGACTAATGTCTTATAATGTATATGTTATTTACTACTACTACTTTTACTACTACTTTAATTATATCATTTATTACTTAAATTTATTTCCTCTTGGTAACCAGAACACTGGCTTGAAACTGGTGTTGACCTGTAATCTGGTACTGTCACTTCTCTGATAAGGAGTTGACATAATATTTGTATCCTTTAACTATACAACAACAAAAGAAACTACTTAGTTTTTTAAAAAATTGTGACTTGTCGTCTTAACAATATTTGTTTTTTTTAAATATAGTGACTTGTCTTCTTAACAATATTTGTTTTGATTGTAAACAGCAATAGCAACTGCTGGGCGGTATAAACATAATGGAGGAGGAAGAACTTAAATATGTCATTAATCTTCTAGATGATCTAAGTGTCTCAACATATGAGGTAACAGAATTGTATTTAAATTTTTACAAATTTTAGAAATGGAGCAGAAACTTGGCCCTTTGTTAACTGTAAATGTAGTCCAGCTAATAAGACAGCTGATGTGGTGGAAAAAGGTGCTACTCCAGCCATCCTCACCTCACCTGGCCAACCTGTAGTGTTATTTTGTAAGAACAAACCGACTTTGCTCTGATTCTGGGGTGTGATTTATATTTAGAACACAAATTGGAAATAAATTAAAATTAGTCAGTTTGTTCTTACAGAATAGCACTGCTGAACCCTATCTACTTAGATGAAAAGGAGAAACTTTAATTAAATAAATTAATCATTATGCCAGAGAGTGTCTGTCTTTCTGATCCTAAAATCTTTATGATCCTTGTTGATCATAGATTAAACTATTGATCAGTCGTTTATCACAGCATATGCACTCCACTTATGCATAACACAGGATGGGATAGAGTTATTTGCTAGGCATCTGCTCAAAGATATTTATAAAGGATTTTGTTTTATCATGTATTATATGTATATTTTGTCAATTTTATATCTGATTTATTAATTTAATACCATAGTTAATCCTATAAAGTTGTCTGATATTTGTTTTATATTAGGATCATTGCAAAGTAGTATAAAAAATCTTTCTGTTTACAGGAAATATTAAATTTTCATTATGATATTGAAGACAGAAAACCACCATCAGAATTTTCCAATGAAATATGGGACTTTTTTAAAATGAACATGAAAAATAATCCAGTGACAACTTCTAAAATACTTGCATATATACAGCAAAATAGTCAAAATGAAATTATCACAAAAAATATTCAAATGATTTATTTAGAAGTTTTAAAGTCAGAATTTTCTGAAAATAACTGCTCAGATAAATTGATAACATTAATATCCCTTGTTAGATGGAAAGATCAGTTTTTGAACAAATTCGTGCAAGAAGTCCTAATACACTTAACAGAAGATATTTATAGGCAATATAGAAAACAAATTCTGCTTAGTCTTTTACCACATGACACACCTAATTTGTTAAGTATAGCTTCAGAGGCAATGCAAAGAAATGAACCACAAAAGGAATTCAAATTAACACCAGAATATATGCTAGAGCTGTGCTATCAAGACAAAACACATTGGTTACTCAAAGCTGCAGAGGTTTACAAACATCAACTCCATGACATGGAGAGTGTCACATTCAAAATAAATAATTTTACCAAACAAATCCTCATCATGGTACTCATTGACTTGACTAATAGTGCTGAGACTTATGATTTATCATCTTTAGTTCATCAGCTTACAAATATATTTTCTATCCTTGATACATACTCTACAGCGGATGAGCAGCTTCAATTCTATTTGACTGAGATTAAAAGGGAATTAACTGTTATTAAATTTTGCTTGGAGAACAATTGTAAGATAATGACCACATCAATATTCACTCAAGTACTTTCTCAGAGTGCATTGACAGTAATTTCACAAATTTGTAGGCTCTCCAAAGTTGACAGATATAAAGTATCAAGACTTCTTAATGTTAATAATGAGTTTATGAAGGAATTGGTTACACTAAGCAGTAAAAGCGAGGCTAAAAGAAAAGATAGTAATTGTGTTAATTGGGATGTTCTCACTTACAACAGCTACTGTGCTATTACGAAAGTTATAGATACCATATTAAATTCTTCAGAAGGCATAGATGATCCTCAAGAAACAACTTCTTCATTAGAGGATGTTAAACGGTTAATCCTTTCTCTACAACCTTTGCAATATTGTGTTGAAGTCATTGAAAACATTTTTTCCTGTCTCTTTTTGAGATATGAGTTTTTTTCGTGTTATGAACAAACTCAAGATTTCCCTTGTGGTACACACTCTGAGTGTTCCTACTTTTATTCCAAAAAGCAGAACAGGAGCCCTAAAAGCATCAGCACCAATAATGCAGGCTTCATGTGCAATGCTTTCACAACACAGATTGTGCTAAACACTCTGAAACTATGTTTGGAAAAGATTGATGGTGATATGAAGGTGGAGGAAATTGATCAAGATGTTGTAGCACGATTTAAAAATCTCATCAGAATCGTCAACCATTCAATGTGGAAATTGCAACTTGTTTCAACACTATCGCCAGAAACGAATCCATTGCAGATGAAGCTTTGTCTCGACTATGTTGAAGTGGATGGAAGCAGTGAGGAGGATGACCGCGAATACGACATAAAAACGCTACGAAAAAAGATCAAAGGCAGAAGGAAGTTTAACACAAAGCAAGATGTCGATCATACCATGGTTGCGTCAACTATATCTGCCAATGAAGATGGTATTTTCAATATTATAAATTCTAATCTAATTATACTATAAGGAAACAAAATTTATTTTCATTTAAGTATTTATTTTTCAGCATTTCTTGGTATCAAAGGAAACACTATCGACTTTATATCCACCATGTTAGCTCAACCTAATTGTTTGGTCGCACTGGCGCTTTATAATAATGACTTTTCTAAAGCCAACCAAATTCTAGAGGTAAGCAATATGTATTGTTTTTATAATATCAACACATTTCCATTCTTAACTTTGAGTAGCTGTAGGTAGGTACATCTTGACTTCTACACATTGAACAGAAGCCTTTTATTTGTAATTTAATATCTAACACTTTTGCCAGTCATATAGTTCTTAGTAAGTGTTCAAACTCTTCATAGCTTTCTTTTTCAATTCTAGATGGTTCATACAAAACTTGATAACATTTCGTCGTTTTCATTAAACCTGGTGGATTTGTCATAAGATATTTCTTTGCTTTCTCTATGGTTTGAAGAGGTTTAAAGAAATCGCAAATAAGGCAGCAGCAACATAGCCCTTAAAGTCATAAAACCAATGTGTTTATTTTTCATATTTAACATTTTTATATGTTGCTGGCACTATAATATGCAACGATAATTAATACCCTATATACAACACGAACAAAATCGTGACCGAAACCTGTCCAACAGGTACATTGACTACGATCCACAGAGCTTCGTAAGATGATCGCGTTGTCAAAAAAAACATAAGGCATTATTTCAACATTCCAAGTCACCTTTAATCTATATTTTAAAAGGTCTTAATTTCAACGCATGCGTCAAAAAGCTCGTAAACTTTTACGCCCTGTTGCTAAAGGCGAAAGAATATAGACTATCTCTTAGACTCTACGCTTAATTCTGAATGCGGTGTTAGCAATATTGCAGATACGGAGCGCGACGAAAAGAGACGGCTATATAACCGACCATGCATTTAAATATCACAAATATTTTTTAGATCAGTTTATAATAAGTATAACAACAAAATTTGCTTCAAATGCATTAAATTAATAAACATTGGTTAGATATCTGTTCAAAAAACGCCACTAAGTACTAAAGTAATATTTACGAATTTTTTCACTTCGGTCCGCCAGTGACTGTGACCCAAGAAGTGCTTGAGTGTTGTTCAAGGACCTCTTCATTGGGATACATTCGCACGTGGTGTATCTAGGGTTGTATGAATGCCATTATATTGAAATTTAAATACATCTTCTGTACCTAGTCTACCAAACTGAATTTGTCGTCTCTAACTATTGTTACACTTTCCTCTAACAGTACCTATCATCAGCATTTTTTTATACAAGGTCCAGCAAACTGCTACTAACCCACCTGATGTTAATTGAAAATCTATTGACATTGGTTTAAGTGACATTGATCTATGCTATCATCAGAAAAATATCAAAGTCTATGATAAAGTACCTACAAAAGAATTTAAAAAATTACCTCTCGTACACCATAAAGGTGCAGCTATTATAATGTACACAAGTATCCATATGCTGATGATTTTCCAACATCGCCATAGTAAGAGTCTCAAAGGTTCTTTCTGTTGTCTGTAGTCATTGAAAATACACATAATGGCACTGAAACTGATATCACCCTCTCTACATTTCTGGCGAATGCCCATTATCCTTTGCATTGCGTACAGGACACCAGTTTTTGTGTCTGAAAGTAAAACGATCAATCTGAAAAATAAGTATTTACCTACGTACTTACTTACGTAGTTGAATAGCTCTAAGTAATTATTTCTATATAATGCAGCTACATGTTAATGTCAGGACTATAATATTTAAACATAAAAGCTTGTAATAATAAAGAAACAGCCAAGGAGTCTTGCAATTCCCTTCCCTCTATAGATAGACCCATTTCTTGATAGGTACATTATGTACTTATAATGTATACTTAAGTCATACTGTACATTTCTGAATTCTTAAAAATTAGGCCCGGTAATTAACTTATGATCAATTTCTTTTTGTAAGATGCAGTTAGACGGGATTTTCTCAGGCTGGGCTTTGTGGAACGCGTACCACACCGATTCAGGCTCGTAAAATGTGTGCCTCTAACTTTGTCTTTACCTTAGTTAACAAAAACTAAGTGGCAAATCCCGAGATCCGAGATTCCGAGATCTAGGCTGGATGATGGATGCGTCTGCAGTGCATAAAGTCTTCTTATTTTGACAACCCTATTTAACAGAATTGTGTAACTACATTCAATCGAAAAATAATAATCAATTTACTACAGACAACCAAATGAATAATTCCTCTTAAGGGGCCAATCATTGTGCAAATTTTAATAATAAATTTTTATTTATACTATTTATTATAGATTTAATAATGTGAAACGATAACATTCGCCACAGAATCAGAACGCATAAGCTAAAATTTGTAGGTAAGAACACACACGCCACATACACGCCCCTATCTTTTTTTTCGATAACTTAGAAGCTCGAGATTTTTCACAGCTTCAAGGGATCGTAAATCTGAATACATGCTTTAAATTTCAACTCGATACCTCAACGCGTTCCTGAGATAAAGGGTCTTGACGGACAGACCGACTGACAACTCACTCACTCTATAAGGGTGCCGTATTTTTCCTTTTGAGGTACGGATCCATAAAAAATAACTCCATACTCAAATAATGCAAATTCTATGCGTTGATTTTGTGTTAAAGATTAACTCGAGTAAAATTTTGAGGTTTTTCTAATTGGCAATGTTACATAAAAAAATGGTACCAAGTACTAAAATTGAAGAAAAGAGAACTGAGCGCGGAAGGAAATATATACTGCATTATGTAGGCTTTTTTTGCTTTGTTAATCGTACTACATTACTTAAGTTTAACGAAATGTGGGGACGCGTTATCGTGGAGAAGGATGACTTTGCTTTCAATCTTTTCTAAAGCCCTGAAAAGCTGTTGACATACAATTATGCGGTCATTGTCTTTGTCATCAAGCGACACTTTTGCAGTATTTCCTAATTTGTCGAAAAAATAAGCAAATATTTTAAATGATGTTTGACATTTCTTTTTTCGTCGCCAAGTCTTCAGAATTGAAAGACCCATTCTATTGACTCGCTTTTTTCTTGTCGGTGTTCAGTATGCCAAGTAGTAAAAAATAATAAAATAACAACACTTTTTACAATAAACTTAAATTACAATAAGTAAAATGTTTGGTTGGCGCTCCATATTACATAATCACAGTAAACAATAGTAGATTATGCACCAAGGGGATAAAGCAGTGTCTTACGTCACGGACAGCATATTGGACCCTGAGCGCAACGAGGGACTCAAGAGTTACTCCCTCGTTACGCTCGGGAGTTAAGTTTTAACTCCCGAGCGAAGCGAGCGAGTTATGTAGAGTCCTGAGTGAAGCGAGGGGTCCAATATGCTGCCCGTGACGTAAGACAGGCTTTATGCCAGAGGTGCATACTCTACTTTTCATACCTACTGCGAGGCAATAAAAACCCAGGTCTACATAAATAAAACATTAATTTTGTTAAAAGTTAATTTTAATATTGAACACATTTGTCCAGTTATGGAGGGACAGAGTAATATTTTTATGAGGAACATTAATGGAAGTTGTGGTGGAGTTTATTTGAGCAGTAATTAAAGATTCAGGAACTTGTGACTGATCCTCATTTTGGAATGTGAATGTTGGTGACGCTGCTTAAGGCAGCGAGTTTTCTGACACGTTATTTGATATCGATGACTGTGGGAGCAAAGGTGTCCAAGAATCAATAATATTCGAAGATGTTTTTTGATGAATGTTCTCATTAATACGGCAACTTTTTCTATTCTTATTAAGTATGTATTGAATTTTCAATGTAGCCCTCTGTTACTGTATCGGATTTCCAGCCCCCGTGTCGTTTTATCTGGGCTATTTCCGCTCCTGAATCTGCCAAAAAAGATGCTGATGTCCTCCTAAAACAGTGGCCTGTGTAGAGTTCTGCGTTTGTCGATTTTAGGTATTTATCAATTTCCTTCGGAATAGCACCAATTTTAATTTTGCCAATGACTTGTCTGGTTCATTTGCCATTATTCTTCTTCTTCCTCGTAACCTCATGACTGAGGGTCGAGACAGCATGAGGGCACCCGGTGTACCAGCTCCCTCCACGTATTGCGGTTTTCGGCCAACCGGATAGATGTCAGAATGTCAGTTTGGCAGACTTCCTTGACCGCATCAGTCCATCAGGCGGGTGATCTTCCGCGGCTCCTTTTTCCTTCCACATGACCTACGACGATGAGCTTTTCAAGATTGTCTGGTTCTCGTCGGGCCACGTGTCCGAAGTACTGAAGAAGTCGATGCATACATATAGTCGACAGGCGGGATGTTATGCCTAGTTCAGAGAGAATAGAAATGTTGGTGCGGTGCTCTGTCCAAGAAACCCCTAGCATTTTCCGCCAGCACCACATTTCAAACGCGTCGATCTTGGTTCGAATGTGTGCCTTCAGCGTCCAGGTCTCTGAAGCGTACAGAGATATAGAAAAGATAAAGGTCCGCATGAGTTTGACTTTCGTTGTCTTGCTTATTCCTCTGTTCCTCCAAACCTTTTCTAACCGCTTTACAGCCGATTTTGCAATCTGAGCTCGCCTTACAACCTCCTTTTCGCAGTCGCCGTCACTGGTAATCATAGAATCAAGGTAAATAAATTCCTTTATGGTTTCCAGATCCTGCAGCTCCCAGGTTCTTTGTAGTGTGCCCGCCATTGCCATTATTATAAGATACGAAAAATCTGTTAGTGTTAATGTTAGAAGGGCGTAGAGCTTGATGCTTTTCGACCATTCTTACTTGCTCTCTACAGACTACGAATGACCGTTCTCTATTTGTTTTGGTATCTGGCAAGCTTATCAAAAATAACTGAATTGAATGCTTTTCTATATCTTCGACTTTTATGTTAAGAAGTTCATTTCCACGACAAGCGCCATTCACTCCAAAAATCAAGGCCACCTTTAACAAAAGAAAACATAAGGATTTACATTGTATTTAAAATAATTTTGTGATATTTTCGCATTTATAATATAAGTGTGAAAAATTCATTAAATATGTAGATATGTACTCATTTTTATGGCCAGAAAGATGTGACCTGGTGCTTCATTTAGAAAAGTTTCCACATTTTGGGTGGTTAATACTTTCGACTTTTTTGCCCGATGACCTTCCGATTTCCTCTTTAAAAAAGCCAACAATTTGCTGTATGTGTTGATTTGTACATTGTGTTTGATGCTGATTATAGATCTGATCATTGAATAAATACATCATAGGCTGCTTGGCTTCCGAATTGATCCAAAGTAATGGAAATAAACCAAAAGGACGGATTCGGACACAGCCTTGACTCCTTTTGTTTCTCCCCATTTTGATTTTTCTGGTAAGAGATTGTTAATAATCCCTAAAGCGTCTAATTTAATAAGCTCCGGAGTCAAATCACTATCGCTCGATGACATTTTGACACGTTTGAGAATGTTAAAACACGGAAGTTTTAAAATAACGTAGTAGGTACTTATTTATCTTTATGTAAATAGCACCAAACACTGGCTTTTGTTTTGAATTTTTTCAATCAAGTTTTTCTTTAGCTATAGGTGGCCAGTTCGATTTTCGAATAAACTCTTTTTGCAATTATTGAAAAACTCTGTGATAGATACGTATCTATTAGAAGTTTTCATACGAATTTAAACGTTCGAAATTCAAATTACTTTAATCCCTTGGGAGTTTCATACAACATTATCTCTTGGGAGTCAATGACTTGCTTTACGTGGAGATTGCGTGATATATAATAGGACATTGACGAGCAGGTGGTATGAAAATAAATTATCGTTTCATTGCATGCAGTTCGAGTAGAATTTGAAGAAAAATTAGAAATAAACTTCCTCTTTTGCATTTTGCTGTGAAACTTAAAAACCTAGCTAGTTCTTGCTACTCCTGCTTAAAATCTGGAGACTATAATTAAATCCTTCTGTTTCCATTGCATTTGAGTTTATTATAACCTACCTACTAAATTCCTTATTTGTGGTTGTATTTGATATGTAGGTAGCTAATGTGTTAATCGCCTAATTGTGATAATGGAATGGAACATAATGGAATATGCCGAAATGGTACAGTTAAGTAGGTCACGGCAATAAGCACTAGCTAGGTATAAATCACGGATATAGCTCTTGCGAAATAAAGAGGGTGACCATTTTAATTTAAAAATAAAAGTTGGAAACCATTTAACGGAATGACCGAGAATGGGATATTAGGTAAACTTTCTAACTTTCTTTACTAATATACCTGATTGATCAACATGATAGGTTTTATTTGATGAGTCCTCATTTAAATTTTCCGTGTAATACTCATTCAATAGACGTTCATAGTCATAATCGGTATCAGTATTTGTAACGTCTCTCTTTCGGGGTGAATGGCTTGTTTGCTGTAACTGGAACAATGCATAAATTATTATGTTTGATATGAGTCATTAACATCGATGAACATTTATAAAGGTAACCATTAACCAAAGCAATAAGCTCATGTTTGGCATAACTCAATAAATCGTTATTTCAAAAATTCTTGTAGTTCGTTGTCAAATTTAATGAGAGAGATAATGTTACATTCCTAAAAAGTGTTTTTTTTTTAAATTATCATTAGGGACTATTCATTGATTACTTAAGACTAGTTTCGCGATTTTTTCACTTAACACAAAATTAAGAATAGTCCTATAGCCAACCATATTTATGTATGTTTCATATTTATTGCGTAAGAATCTTAAAAAATAAATGAATACCTACATGTTTGATTTATTCCAATGTTTATTTTCAAAGTATCAAACTATTAAGACACCCTCCCACCCCCTTGTAAGGAAAAATAAGACTTAGTCAACCGGGGGGTTGTACCTCTCCCCCTAAATCACCTTACGTAATAAATGAATAGCCCTTTATATGAACTATAGTGTCAATTAATAAGGGTGCGTTTCCGCCCTATGTGTCTTGCATAATATTTTTTCGTTGGACGACTGTCGTCTCTAGCTGTTCATATTAATATCGACTGTTTGTTTATCGCTACTGTATCAGCGAAATCTTTTATTGTTGAACGACGGTCGTATCCGCAGATCGTGACGACATTTTTTTTGTTTTTACGGTTCACAGCAGTCACCTAGTCATTTACACATCAGTTGCCTCCACGTTCATTCTCAAATATTTTTTTCTTGGCTACGATAGATTGTCGCAACAACGACATATGATTAAATTTGCCGTCACGCTAATTCGTTCCGTTTTTTATATCGTTTTTGAACTGCGCTATAGCCGTGCTGATTGTTTATCAATCTGTCGTCACTGCAAAAAGTCGTGGACGACAGTTAATCGTATCGTCCTATAAGTATATGAACACCTCCATTGAAATAGACAAGCCGCAACGCACGACGCTTTAAACGATACGATAATTTGTCGTCACGACGTAATGGGAAAACGCCGTAATATTTTTCGATAGACATGGTCACATAGTTCGCTTGCGGGCCGTTTTAAAAAAAAAATCATTTGTGAGAGACATATTACTTACTCGAACTAACTTTTTAATTAAAATTCCATTATCATAGTCTGTAGACTCACGACTTTTGAACCAATTTGGATGTAGTATCTTATTATAATGATAAGACATTTTTCTATACTCTCTTCTCGCAATACTGAAATAAATTGTTTGCTTCTCATGCTATTAAGAACTATGAATAATGTAGTAACATGTAATAAATAAATGTTAAGTAAAGGCACCTCAGCTCAAGTTATCTATAACTTCCAAATCTCCCCAACACATTTTGAATTATATATTACTTAATATAATATGCATATTACATTGCAAAGGAGATGGTCCAAAAGTGGTGTCGGTTTTCGGCAGCGACGAAACATATATAGGTAATTTGAAAGCTTGGTTTAATCTATGACATGAACAGATACTTTTATTTTTTATATTACTTCGATTAATTTTAATTCGTGTTTAAAAATTGAATAATTTTGTAAGCATTCTGGCCACCCTGTGATAATGAACGCCATATTTTAGTGTGTATCAGCTTAACGTCTACGCAATCACTATGGAAAATGTCAATGAATCCAGTCATGCATGATAATCGTGAATTCGTGGTGAACTCATTATACCAATTTATGATGGATTCTTCTTGAAATAAAATACCCAGAATATACCTGACAACGAAATGGAAGATTAATAGAATCATTATCACTGCTTGAGTTACCTATTGAATATATTTGATGTTTGGCAACAAAAAATAGTTAAATAAACTTGCCATTTGCCAAGAAATATTTATATGATTTATATTATAATAATTATTTAAAAAAGGTGTTTTTTGGGAAACGATTTACAATTAAGTGCACTACGTGTCACAATAAATTGGAATCTGCCGAAGACTGACTACCACCCGCCATATAAATTTACGATTATTTGCGGTAACTTGATTTGTGTCTTGTCTATTCTGCATCTCTCACATGGCAAGATTTGGTAAATGTGATAAAAACTGAAAGTAATATTCATCACTTTAAATCATTTCCAATTCGTGGCTAAAACGGTTATCTTATAGTACATGATAGTGTATGTATCTGTCTGTTACCTCTTCACGCTTTAGACAGCTGAAAGATTTAATAGAAAAGATATACGGGAAAGAACATAGGATAGATTTTATCCTAGAAATCATCATTTAAGGGGAGGAACAGTGTGGGTGTAAGAGAAACATTTTTTTCCACGCAGACGTAGTCGCGGACACCCACTAGTTATTAATATGTCACTAATATTTGTCTGGTAAATTTAATAAAACGAGCAATACCTTTTTCATTAGTATATATTGGTAGATAAAAGAATTATACCACTTTATCAGCCAGCAGGTAATAACTTAAAAAATATGCTGGCTGGTAGTACCGTGATACCATATGAAAGGTTAAGGGGGAAAAAGGAGCTTAGTAAATTTTTCTTAAATTGATTTTTTGGAACCTATCGCCGCAAAAGTACTCATTTCATCTTATGACTATCTTAAAAAAGGGTTAAACACGTCGTCTTATTTTTTTTTAACTAACTTCTCCTCCTCCCAGAGTGTTAGGGTGTTTAAATGAAATATCAGTTATTTTTGTTATTGTGCAATTTTTATTCAGAAAATTGTTACATGTAGGTGGACGTAGTAAACTATTCAATTTACTTTTAAAATTAATTGCTTGTATATGAGCAGATTTTCTGAATCAATCATAAACGGCTGTCGTAACTTTAATTGCGTGTACTGTAAAGTGTTATTAATGTGACTTAGCCTGTTTTTCCCCTTAACCCTTCATATGCATAATAGTTTTTCCTACTAAACGATATAACTTAATTTGGATGTACATAAAACATAATCTTTTTGTTGTCTCGTCACAGTGCAGTAATTTGTTAATCTTATTACTGTTTTATCAATACTATAAAGGTAATTGCGTAATTAACAAAAATAAACTTTTACACGTACATACTTAACCTATAGTAAATGTTTAAAATAACATGTACTTATCATGTTTTGCTAAGTAGGTAATTAATTTGCTACGTGTTTATGTAATAATTCCAAGTCATTTTGTTAAATCAACGTTGAAATAATTGTATTTAGCAAAAATATGGATTAAAAGTTTTGAAAAGTCGTACTTGTTCATCACTTGGCGCGTCGGTTCCTCTTTACTCATCATCTCATAGTCCACCTCATGGATCCCCTCATTAATTAAGTAATTATAAGATTTTTGTTTTATGCTATCCACATTGATGCAATTTAAAAGCCATAATGCGAGGTAAAACAACATTAATTTCAACAAAATTATATCATGCTTGCAGATAGCCACTTGATACTGTCAAAAATAACACTCGATAATGTGACATAAAATTATGTCAAACATTCTCGATGACGGTTTCAATTTTAGGTTTTAATCTTTATAATGATGTAATATAAGATTTATGGTTATTGTTTCACTTTTACGCCTGCCTTCCACAGAGAAATGGAAATTAACGGAATAAAACTGGGAGTGGTTGTGTTGAGTAAAATAGTGTTTGAAGAAGAAAATCCTCATTTTTTGAAACGACTTAGACCCCACCAGGTGGGAGATACTTTTATCATCGTCATCTGCGCTGCTACGCTCTATTTAGAGAGTAAATAATCAATTATAAAATTATTATTTCGAAAAGAACCATCGTCTCGGTTTGATGGAAAACAACCTTGTTCAAGTTCATAGTTGATTATTAATTGTTTAAAAAAATCATTATGTATTTGGAACCTCATCCAGAGTCATACGCGTTGTTAAGATATACGGTAGAACAGGGAAAATAAGATATTTCAAATTACCCAGTACAGTATTCCCCGTTAAGAATTTATAATTGAACCAAACGTAAGTTAATATCTTTTGTGTTTCTACTCATTTCAGATGTTCGATTTGGCAGACTCCGAAATTGCCACAGAAGTCACTTTCACGGAACAGCTTAGACATTTAGTAGCGAAAATAAAGAATATTATTTACTACAGAGACGACACCAGATATGCCACAAAAGAACTGTCGTCCTTGTCTGTTGTGTCGACAGAGGTCATGGGACTAGTGGAAGGCTTTTTAGCTTCAAATAGAGTTCCTCATTCGTTTGATATTTTAGAGTTAGCAACACGTCACCCGCATTTACAGTTGTACAGTCATCAAAATGCTCCTTTTATTAATGCTGTCGATATCTTACTTAGCAGTGGGCTCAATAGGGAAATAACGTATGGTCTGATAAACGTTGTAGAAAGGAAACTCGCCGAAGTAAGAAGTTCTACTGATGTTTCCGCGGTTAAAAAAAACAATTACATTCGTTTCGTTGAAGATATAGCCAGCGTCACTTTTGAAATATTTGGCAATGCCGAAAAATCGTTTGATTTCATTGATAACGTTTGCGGTCTGATCGTTGACTGCAGAATTCCAATAAAACATAAAGAGTTTTGCAAAATGAATCAACTTGCTAAGGAGATGAGACAGTCTTGCGAGGATTTAGTTGACATTGTAAATATAAACGAGACAACAGAGATAGATCAAAATTTACTTCAAAAGTATCATCAGATTTATATGAATGTTGTGACCGCTACCGATAAAGATATTTGTAATATGGCTGAAGTAGCACATCACGGGAACAAAAAGACTAGAATACCATACCTGAGAATGTGTTATATTTACTGCAAAACTGTTTCTCAGTTGGAACAAGAGGAAACTCATTCCTCCGATGGCTCTGTAGACCTACCCTACTTTTTTATATTAGAAAAGCAACTAAGCGATGTGTTCGGCAACATGATTAACAACAAGGAGATTCCTGTTACAAGCTTAGAACCGATATGTAAGAAATTAAATGTTAACCTAATTCCAAAACTTATTTTAAATTTTTGTCCTTCGATATCGTTAACAGGTCCTCACAAAGAAGCGACTGAAGAAAATTTTAATAATCTTCTTCAGTCCGTTTACGAGTTTAGGAATCCAGAAGAGAAGTTGTTCTTAGACCCCGTGACGAACTTTGCACCTTTACCCCGATCACCAGATCCACAGTGTCTCACCTATATCGTTCTTCATTATTGGGTACTGGCTCACATAATAAAGAAAATTCATACTACTTCCAACGAAACCAGTTTACAGCAGAGTATGGATGCTCGGACTAAAGCCCTGAATAATTATATGGAGTTGGAAAGGTTTAATTGCCTAAAAGTATTATTCGATGGCAATAAATATTTAGCTTCGCTTCATACAACGATAGATTTGGATAAACTTTTTACATATATGCCGCAGCTTATAGGTACAGGGAAAATTCTGAAATGTTTGAATATTCTAGAGTGTCTGTCCGAAAGACAGCTGATGTGCAGTGCTAATCTAAGCAACCTGAGAGATTTGATACTTTTCAAACTTGCGACAAATCCAATGATAAATAATAACTGGAGATATTGTCAGTACTTGAAATGCCCTGAACTAAAAGTTAATTTAATTTTAAACAACCTTAATAGTTGGCCAGCTACAGGGGCAATGGAAGTATTGGATTATTTAAGGTTTCTGTTAAAAGTAGACGCATTAGAAGACGGTTTATATGAAAAGTGTACAGATTGGGTGATTAAAATACCCCTGTACGATCAGGTAGGAATTTATTATTTTTTGCCATAATTATTGCGTTATAAGTTTCGCGTGACGTAATATTTCATTCACTTGTAAATGTATATTTTGTTTTGTAGATAGCATCCATAATGGGTGCAAACCATTGGTTTGATATCTACGAAAGGTCTATGGAAAATCCTGAAAATATCATAGAAGTTCTTTTGGATAGTCAACAGGTGAGTTTGCTTAATTAGGTCTTCTTAAATTATGAAAAGATACATACGTTTTCACTCGTGATTTCCTTTCAGTATAAACTTTGCTTAGAATGGGCAGACGCTCATAACGTTTCCGATAATATGAAAAACCTTATTGTAAAGAGTCTACTACAGCAACTTTTCGAATACACGAATCAAGCGACTCCAGAATTAATCCGAGAACTTCTCGGTAGGCTTCCGATGAACCAAGCTATGGATCTCATTCAGGAAGAAATGACCAAAGTAAGAAACATAGAAATACTACAAGTTTGCATTGAATTTATTTCGGACAACTCATTCGATTGGAAATCTTTCGAAAATATCAAAATAGGACTCCAAATAATGCTGGAAATTGACACAAGCATTCGCCATTTGTTTTGGGATTTAATAGAGAGACCATTACTAATGGTCGAGCAATTCTTAATGAACGCAAAACTAGACGTGCTAGCTAAGATTATCAATAAAATATGGCCAAACTTAAAGAAAGATCCTAGTGGTGACAATTTGTATTATAATATTATGACCATAGAGAGCGTGATAATATCTAGAAACTCCGTGGATGCTTTGTTGAGGTTTTACGCAGAAAAAGCTTTAGATATGAAGAATCCTTTGAATACTTGTCCTGTTCCACCGAAACCTACGGATGACTCGTTACTCCAGTCGATCGATTCTATCAATATAGAAGCGGCGACGAAGCCGTTTGTGATGCCGGAGCAAGTGCCTAGTAAGGACCAATGGGTGGAGGATTACTCGGCTGATCGCTGCATGCTATGCAACACATCTATATTCTCTATGATTATTCGCAGACATCATTGCCGCCGGTGCGGCAGGCTTGTGTGCCATGCCTGTTCTAGGCGTCGGATGCAGGTAAGTGCTTGTATCAATGCAGTACAGACTAGATCTAATCTTCCTAAGAAGAGGTCTCCTTCATGGTTCTATTAACAATTTATTTCTAGCTCGTCTAGTTAACCCAACACTTAGATTGAGGTCTTGAGAGAATTTTTAATGTATTCTAATGACCTGAATGTTACAAACTTTTAGGTGCCGACATACCCCAGCAGTGTGAAATTCAGGGTGTGCGACGACTGTTACACTCAAACGATGAACAAGAGAACTAGTTCTGATAATGAGAACCTAATGTTGAGTAGTAACTCCGACTCTGCCGGTAGCGGCGTCACTTGCATGGACTGGTGCCTCTCAACCAATGCGGGGAGGAATGAGGCAGTAAGAGCCGAGTTCAGTTACGAGTTCACGCCCAACGTTACGCTGTGTTTAACTATTATGAAGATGCATTCAATCAATCTGGATTACCCAAGGTAAAATTAAATTTTATTACGAGTCTTGTCCTTCAGTACAATATCTTGAGTGTTTTGTATTGATTTTCATAATTTTATGCAGCTTCATGCCATATAAAATCGTTTGTTGGTTTGGCAGAGCATTAAAGGTGTTATAATACAATGAGATATAAATATATCTTATGGTCAATTTATACTACCCCAGAGTCGTAGCGCACTGAAGCGTCAAAACGTAACAAAGCAAATTCACAGCATTCTTCTTTCTGAGATACAATGAAGACGTACGAATTCCGTCGAATTCGTCTGCGCCCGACCAATTCTGATTATCAGCTCGGGAGGAAGTTGCGTAAATAAGGGTGAATTTGTTATGTCACGCTTCGATGCGCTTCGTTTCTGCGCTAATATTAATTGACCGTTAACATAAATGAAGCCGCAGAGGTGTGACTATGGAGGCAATGTATTATTACTTTAACGTACCAAACAGTATTTCTATGTAGGTGACACTTACACCACAAAATAAATTTTTACCACTTAGTGCGGTGGGACCATGGTAAAAATGAATTACCCGTAGACCCACTGGCGAACACTGTGCGGAACGGTGGGACAACGCGAAAAAAATGACCCGTGGACCCACCACCATGTTGGTGGGACCACGGGTAATGTAAAATTATATAGGTAACATATAGAGAACCAGAGTCACCGACATAGCCCACCAAATTAGCAAACTAAAGTGGCAGAGGGCTAATTACATTAGCCGCAGATCTGACGGCCGTTGTAGCCGTTAAGTTCTTGAGTGGAGACTCGGTAAACGTAGTGTAGGACGCCCTGAGACAAGATGGGATGATGACATTCGTAGGCTGGCTGGAGTGGGCTGGATGAGAGTGGCAGAAATTCGGGAGCAGTGGCGTGCATTAGGGGAGACCTATATCCAACAGTGGACGAGCATGGGTTGATGATGATGAACATATATTCCGATGGCAGGTTTCTGTTAGACCGCAGCGACGAGGTGGCGCGCGAGTTGTCGAGAGGCGGCGACGCGCGTCTGTTGGTGCGCGCTCGCAGGTCTTTACTACTCGCCGCTGCCGAATTATATTCAAGGACACCACACGAGAAAAAGTGAGTCGGCCAATTAATTCTTCTTAATCTTTTATTACGTTCGGTCTCTAAAAATAATAAGATTTTAAAATAATTACCAACTTGATTCAGTTTGTAATAAATATGCGATATCGACAATGCTGCAATCTTAAAATTGAGAGCGGCGGCGCCTGAATAGATTTTTAAAATAAACTTTGGTTTGTAAAATGGTTTGCATGACATATCGCGCGCAATCTTAGCGCGCCCTTATGCACTTTTTCTGTGCTACAAATTCCCTTTGTATGTCCGTACTATTACCCCAAACAATAAGCCCATATCGCAAGACCGATTCCACATAAGCAAAATATGCTGTTAGAGTCGTATTTTTAGTTGCTGTTTTAGAAAAAAATCTAATATCTAATATTTAATTTCTCATTTCAAATTTCTTGATTAAGACTTCATTATGATGTTTAAATTCGGTTTCTTCTTTTTGACTATTCCTAGCGGGTCTGGTAACATCAGCCGCCTAGCAGAAACAGGCGCAGCGCACGCCACCCGTTGTCTCGCGCACGCTGACGCCATGGCCACCCTAGTCAAACACCAAGCGCATCACCTAATACCACAACAAGGCGCTCACCCTAGTAAGTACTCATTTATTTCACAGATAGCTTTGTGTTGCGCACGCCGACATCATGGCCATCCCGGTCAAAGACCCAAAGACCAGGTGTTTTAAATAATACAATAACAGCGTTGCCAGACGTCCCGATTTTTAAATCAAAATTAAATGACCCGCGCGGGACAGACTCAATCCCGCTTTTCGGGAATAACGACCGACCGTTCGGGATCGACCGTGAGTGCAGTGTACTGAGAAAGCGCGGGCGGGTGCCACAGACAAGTGTGGACTGGCCACCTGCTCGGCGCGTAATGAAGAACTCTCAAACAAAAACTCAACTATATAACGAAAGGGTAAATCTGATTTAAAATATCATATTTTTATTAAAATACATTTTCTATGGATCTTTTTACTAGGTACCTATCTATTGTCACGTAAATGTAATTTGAACTCAAATAAAAAGATAAATAGGTATTCAAAAACTTTTAATTACATAACTTTTTTTTACTATGTCCCGCTTTGGATGAAAGAATCCCGCTTTTTTCAATCAAAATGTTCCTAAATCCCGACTGCAAAAGAAAAATCTGGCAACGCTGTACCATAAGAAGGCTCACCCTAGTTAGGAGTAAAGTACATATTATTAGATAGTAAATAAATATTTCTAAGACTACCGTCAATTACCCTAGCCCCATATTAAGCA
This sequence comes from Chilo suppressalis, assembly GCA_902850365.2. Taxonomy (NCBI): domain Eukaryota; kingdom Metazoa; phylum Arthropoda; class Insecta; order Lepidoptera; family Crambidae; genus Chilo; species Chilo suppressalis. The sequence continues at coordinate 10,067,001 of OU963910.1, read as the reverse complement.
CTGCAAGGCTTGTGTTATAGAATAATAAATAAATAAAATAAGAGATACTAGAGTAACGGTTAGAAAACCATGTAATGACTCAAATATAAGTTAATTTTTTAAAGTAATAAATAAAATTTTAAATAAACAGCCAAATACACATTCCATTCATACTCCATTAGAATATAAGCCTTTCATAATTATCATTAAGGTGAAAAACGCACGAGCTGCTAACCGCGGCGGATTAATTTGTATGCAGTGTTGCCAACTACTAGCATTGCCCAGTTGCTAGACATCTTACAAAATGTTGCTAGATTGTCAGTTTTGATTACCCCAAAAAGTTGCTAGTAGTAGCTAAATCTTCTAGTAGGTAAAAAAGATACTATATTACAAGAAAGGATATCAACACTGACCGTTGACGCATAAAAATGAGTTTGGGACCTTCATTTTAAAAAAAGAAACTTATAAACTAAAATTATCATACAAAATTTTCCCGTCTAAAAAGTCTGCTTTCAACAAAACGTACCTGTTTGGAACTCTACTTTCTGTCTAAGTTTTTTGTCCTAGTATGTTTCTTTATGTACAATAGTTTAAGAAGAATTTCCGTAGAACAATTAGTACAAAACGCTTTGCTTGAGTCCCCACTTGCTGCTTTTAACCAACCTGGCTGTATTTCTGTTATGTTTTTTTTCTCAAGGGTAAATCCATTTTTACATTAAATTAAAACAGCGAGCATAAGTTTTATATGGATAAAACAAAAAAATACTGGGTAGAATATGAGTGGTGCGTACTATTTTCGTTTAGTAAATAAGTACCCACCTTCTGTTATGAGAGACATCATGGCCATCCCGGTCAAAGACCGGGACGACAGAATGCAGTATGCTGCATTCTGTCGTAGCGCAACATTAAATGGGGAATTCCCGGCTAAGGCCGACCTACGACCGATACCATAGTATCTTTAATTTATATAGAGTCGCGTTCAGTTTTTAGTTTTTCGTTAAAGATTTGGTACCCTTCTCTATGAATCGCTCATGATGAAATGAAAAGTTGCTAGAAAAAATAGCCAAATAGTTTAGCTACTAATATTATTAAATTGTAGTTGTGTGATACCAAATAATAGCTAGATCTAACTATAAAGTTGCTAAGTTGGCATCACTGTTTGTATGGGCATATAGGTACGACAACGCTGGGGCATCCGCGTAACCTCCATCAGGCACTAAACACATAATGCACTTGTAACGGTCATGTATTCGCTTTTACAGGTCAAATTGTAAGATCATTACTGGAAGCGGAAAAATGGGAGTTGGCACTCGAAATCGCAACAAAATCAGGTCTCCCCCGGAACAGCGTATTAGCCGCTTGGGGTAAAGCATGTTTGAAGGCCGGCTGCTTCAAGCAGGCGCGCGAAAAGTTCTCACATTGTTTCAAGAGTACTGTTAATGTTTGTGTTGAAGAGGACTGCGAGTACGGCAAGGAGGCTTCTGAATCGCATTTCATGAGTAGAAGAGTGCAGAGTCTGAGATATTCGGAGAGATCTTCTAGTTCGATGTCCAGCGTGCAGTCGGATGGGCGGCCGCGAACCAATCCGCCGTTGTTGAACGAAATCGTTAATATGTTGGAGAATATGAACTATCCCGTCAACCAGCAGCTGTTGACCAAAGCTGAGACGATAAAGGTTAGTTTGTTCATTCAATTAGTGTGTTTAAGAAAATTTACGTCATCAGGTAGCGCCACTGTGAAAAAAGGTTTATTGTATGAAGTTTTTGGTGCGAAGTAATCGAATGAGCAGTTCCATTGATCCATAGACTATGAAAACATAAGTGATTTGACGGAAGAGTGTCCTCCCTTCCCTTATGTCTCAGTGCTGCCACCTGGCGCCCGTCATTCCAGAAAACCCTCATTACAGTTTGATTAAAATTTATTTATACACTTTTATAGTTTCGTGAAAGACTTATAGCGTAATTTTAATGTAGTAGGTACATATATTCTTAATAATTAAGTAATTCTGACAGAGGTCAAGTTAATATTATGATTAACAGCCAGGACAGTTTACTAAAATTTTATACCTATAAAAATGCAATGGACGCTGGTTTCTTTATTTGAAATGTAAATATTGTTTTTAATACTAAGCATTTTATCTTTAGAGTACCAACGAAAAATTGACTTCATTAAATGTGGGAAAGAAGAAAATTCAACTTACAGAACCGGCACTTAATTTGATGCACACACTCGCTAGCGTTAGAAAGATTAAACAGGGCGATTACAGCGATTTCCAAACGGCTGTAGTTCAACCAAAGAAGAGTCTTGCCCAGGGTCTACTGCGAAGGCACACCACCCAAGCCGAACACAAACCAGACCAAAACCATAAAAGACTTGACCCGTTCTTTTATAAAGAATGCGTATATTATCTCAGCAATTATGGATCTCATGTAGCCAATATAGCATTTTATTTGAAGCATAGCAATATGACGGAAGTTATCACGTATTGTTATGATAACATGGTAGAGAAGGAGACGTTTACGGATTGCGTGTATATGGAGTGTTTGAAGAAGGACCGGGTCAATGAACTGTTGAAGGCTATGAGTGATATGGACAGCACATTGGAAATGTGGTCGGTAAGTGTGCATGATTAATTTTGTAAATGAAAAGTTGAGAAGATATGGCTTTTTATACTCTTTGTGCTAAGAGCGACAGCTGCAGGACCGCGGTCGGCCGCGGTGGAAAACTGCGGTCTCGTGAGTTTTGAAATGAAACAGCTCTGCGGTCGCCTGCGAGAAAAAACCGCATCGTAAGTTCTTTCTTAGCCTTAAAGTTTCTCTCAAGTTTACGACTTTGCAGTTGACCATTCTTATCGCTTAATAAGATTGGGGTATACTGTTGATATTGGTGTCGATTCTGGCGTATTTCTCGAAACTTAAAACTAAATTTAATATCAGTCTTTCCTGTTCATTCTGTATAGAGAATGATAAGGATGCGCTTTTGTCAAATTTAATTGTAGGTTTAGAGAATCATGTTTTGACGACTTCCGTGGTCGAGTGGTTTGTACGCCGGGTTTCATGGTGTCGCCGACTCGAGAGGTCCTGGGTTCGAATCCCGGTGGGGGCAGATGTTTGTGTGATGAATACGAGCATTTGTACTCCAGTCATGAATGTTTAATATGTATTTCCATAAAAATATACTTATATATGTACAGTATATGTATTCTATCCGTTACCCTAGCATCCCATAACACAAGCCTTACAGTGCTTACTTTGGGGCTAGGCTAATTGGTGTGAGTGTTGGACATATTTATTTAATATTTATTATGTCGGAATCGACACCACTGTAAACGAAACACGATTGTGGGGTCAGATTACTATTTTGTTCCCATGCAGATAACCCACCTTTGTGTTAATCTCTGTAATGTATGACAGTGTGGCGTGCGCAGCGACATGTCGCAGTCCGCAGTCGCTTGGCGCTAATAAAATAATAGATTAAGTGTACACCGTTTCATTACACGTTACTCCCTTCTCCACATGGTGGAACAGCGAACACGATCATATCTTTGCTAAATTTAAGTTTTTAATCATATTATAATTGTCCATAGTTAGGTTTCTATATTTTAAAAAACAGGAGTACATAATGCACATATGCCGCACTCTCGAGATGACGAAGCGTCTCGATGCCTTATATGCGCTACAGTGCGGGAGTGGTCAACACGCGCGAGCGTCCGCTACTTGCGCCCTACTGTACTCGCGGCCGACGCCCCGCGGGTTCGCGCCCTTCGCCGCCTTACTGAGCCGCCAGCACCACCTCAACGCCGCCCTGCACCACCTGGGGCAGTGCGTGCCCGTCGCCGCCAGTGAGTGCTCGTCATCATTATATACGCGCTACAGTGCGGGAGCGGTCAACTACTGTACTCGCGGCCGACGCCCCGCGGGTCCGCGCCCTTCGCCGCCCTACTGGCCCGCCAGCACCACCTCAACGCCGCCCTGCACCACCTGGGGCAGTGCGTGCCCGTCGCCGCCAGTGAGTGCTCGTCATCATTATATACGCGCTACAGTGCGGGAGCGGTCAACTACTGTACTCGCGGCCGACGCCCCGCGGGTCCGCGCCCTTCGCCGCCCTACTGGCCCGCCAGCACCACTTCAACGCCGCCCTGCACCACCTGGGGTAGTGCGTGCCCGTCGCCGCCAGTGAGTGCTCGTCATCATTATATACGCGCTACAGTGAGGGAGCGGTCAACTACTGTACTCGCGGCCGACGCCCCGCGGGTCCGCGCCCTTCGCCGCCCTACTGGCCCGCCAGCACCACTTCAACGCCGCCCTGCACCACCTGGCGTAGTGCGTGCCCGTCGCCGCCAGTGAGTGCTCGTCATCATTATATACGCGCTACAGTGAGGGAGCGGTCAACTACTGTACTCGCGGCCGACGCCCCGCGGGTCCGCGCCCTTCGCCGCCCTACTGGCCCGCCAGCACCACTTCAACGCCGCCCTGCACCACCTGGGGCAGTGCGTGCCCATCGCCGCCAGTGAGTGCTCGTTATCATTATATACGCGCTACAGTGCTGGAGCGGTCAACTACTGTACTCGCGGCCGGCGCCCCGCGGGTCCGCGCCCTTCGGCGCCCTACTGGCCCGCCAGCACCACCTCAACGCCGCCCTGCACCACCTGGGGCAGTGCGTGCCGTAATAGTAAAATTTTGGTCACCCATCCAATGACCGACCACTGAGAATTAGTTACTTAACTTGAATGATCGTAGCCAAACTCGCTAACCTTGCGCGGACGAGCCTCTCAACTGACCTAAATTCTGATTTATAAAGTAAGAAATGAACCTATAATTTCAATATGGAAAGGAGCAGTGTGTTCGCGGGTCTGCTCGTAAAAACGCGCATACGACGCTCAAACGGTACTAGCTAACGACTGCAGATGCAGCTAGTTGTATCTATCTGTCGTTAGCATATAAGACGGTTATAGCTATGGCCTCTTTTGCTAGGGAATGCCTGTGCCCTAACATATACTGAGAACATAAATAGACTCAAGGCCCATTCTTATAGGGAAAGAATGTGCCTTATCATATGGGACATTAACAGGCAAAATACGACGCAGTATGTAATAAAAATCCAACAGTGTAATGTACACCATGAAGAAAACAAACAGTAATATTATATAGGCTATGGTGGCAGCTTACCATCAGACAGGCCATATGGTTGTTTGCCATCCTTTCAACATAAATAATAATAATTGTAATATAAAACTTTCTATTTACACAGAGGCCAATGATCCCAAGTCGCTTCACTTCAATTTGGATAAAACTACCATAGACAATCTGATGACGACCATGACACGTCAAATAGAGCTAACCAAGTACTTAGCGGGTTGCGAGGCCAACGGCAGACTTTCGGAAAAGGTTCTCAACGAAGTGATACCGGTGCAAAGCAGTAAGCGTGAGGACGACTTCAGGCCGGTTACCCTGTTCGGATCGACCACGGACAAAATCAGACTGGTGGCCGTAGTGCTCGCGACTGGACAGTCCATAGAGTCCGGATTCGAGTTGGCTTTCAAGTAAGTTTTACTAAATGTTAACATTTAACAAAAGGTTCTCAACTAATTAATACCGGTACAGACCAAATGAAGGGACGAAGACTTTAGGCTAGTTTCTTTATTCGGATCGACCACGGACATAATCAGACTGGTGGCCATAGTGCTGGCAACTGGATAGTCCATTGAGTCCGGATTCGAGTTGGCTTTCAAGTATGTTTTGCTAAATGTTAGTAATACTTTGTTTGATCTATAAAAGAAAGCACTTCTTTTCCTTCCATCTATATAATTCAATCACTGTCAGCATTTAAATACAAACAAACCCGTCGGTTAGATGAATATAATCTATCTATACTTAAAATCGCCTGTTTTGCCTTTTCCTACAGTGGGATTGGATGTAAATTTCGTATCCACAGTACGTATTATTTAAAGAAACATTTTCAGCATTTTAAATTATTTCTTTAACTTTATTTCATAAATTCAATTTGTATTTTTAAAACAGGTGGAAGGAATACTTATAAAATATAAAGTATCTTTTCCGATAGGGTCAGATGAAATCGACAGCGGCGGTTTAATCGCAATAGGGTATTTGACAAATTTTAGAACACGATCTCACGTTATTGACTAATGTTTATAGAATCTTTAAAAAGTAGATATTTTCATCATTCTGCTGTGTATTAAAAAAAACTAAATCAAAATAAAAAAAAAATAAGTTTAAGGTAAAGTTTAACCGCGAAAACGTTTCTTTGGACATTATGGCGTCTTATAGGTATGTGACGACTGTCATTACCGAAGGTATGACGTCACACGACTGTCATTAAAACGTAATGACAGTCGTGATCAACATAGAACGTACGATACAATGTAATGTTACTTTGACCGGAAGTTTACTAGTGTGTGTCCTCATTTTAGTCTTCGCCAATGCCAAGCGTTTTCGGTCGTGACCATAGAACAAAAAAACATTTCATTTTATTGAGTTTTAGGAAAAGTTGTTAATTTTTTGTTCTCCCAGAATAGTGAAAACGCTTCTGATATTCATATTAAATACAGATGCCAACATTTGGTACTTTATTTTTCATACTGTCAAATAGCCTATTCCAGTTTGACTCAACAGATAGCCCTAGTCGCATTAAATATGAGTTAACCCAGTCCAAAGGAACTTCCCAAAGTGCCTGTCTACATCTCCACGTTACGTCACAACGTCGTCAACTTGAAAAGGTGCCGGTAACGTTGCAAACTTTCGTTTAGTGTATTTCGGTCTGGTAATAAGTTTTTGGTGTGTTATCCTGTGGTGCAATCTACGTACCCTTCATTTATTTTGATCTGTATTACTATACTATTATTATTATTACTTAACAAAATACTAAAAAAAATACCTGCCAATTTCATTACGACCCAAATATACAGGTTGGTCCAATTAGTGACGATAACAATTTTTTTTAGATTCCTCGCACCTGGGGGTATCCGGAAATACCCTATCTATGTTCCTCGATTTTTCTTATTTTTCGAGTTATAGATAGATAGATAGATAAATTCTTTATTGCACACACACAAAAGAATACAAAAATAAGGAAACAATAACATAATGTGGGCAAAGGCGGCCTTATCGCTTTAAGCGATCTCTTCCAGACAACCTTTGCGGTAAAGAATAACTTAACGAAGAGGAAGTTGCAGAATGCCAGCAAGATAAAATAGAGAAATGTACATATTTTCTTAAACATATAAAGATTATATACAAATAAATAACATATACCTACACAAATATACATACTATATATACCTACACAAATAAACATATTATGCAATATTATATATTTATAGATACAGCAGACTAGGATTTAAGTAACAGAAAATCATGTAGTATATTTTTAAAAGTGTGCATTGATTTAGCGTGACGGATCTCAGGCGGAAGCTTGTTCCAAAGCTGTGCAGCTTTAATCGTAAAGGAGTCCATATAATACTCAGAGCGGGTGAGAGGAGTTATAATTTTTTTTGTGTTTTTAATAATTTCTGCCAAGGAGGTTTCAAAGATTCATATATTTTTTCGTAATAAGTATTTTGCAGTCTTTTTTTTGTGACATAATAGTCTTGAATGTTGTTTTAATAAAAAAAATAACTCAGCTTCCTGAAATTACTTAAAGTTACTCAAAAAAGGCTTGAAAGTTAGAACTTTAGTTTTTAGTAGGATTTACTCAAAAATTCAACTTCAATTTAAAAATACAAAAAGGTGTTTCCATAGCTTCTGGCTAAAATTAAAAACTCCGCACGCTTCTAAACTACCAAAGATCATAAAAAAATGTACTTAATCAGCCTATTTTTGTTGTAACTGGCCTTCGAAGGCGGATAGGCTAAAAATCATTGAAAAACGATTAAAGCATTAAATATTATTTTATCTATTTTTTATCATTGTTATGGTAAAAAAAATTATTTGTGTTTGTTACACAAAAAAAAACTTTGCTAACTTACGACAACCCTGCAACGTTATCGGCACCGTGGAGATTTGTCCAGGCCCTTGGGTATGTGTTCTGTGGGCACTAACGTGTAAATTTACGTTACCGTAGGTATAGTAAATCATGACTACGCCGCAACGAACACTGCCGTGATAGTCCAGTCGGAATAGCCATAATTTGGACCGACTTCTATTCTAAGACACCAGCGCTTAGCCAATTTTTTCCTAGGTAGTATAGACCCCCACGAATATGCCCTCCATTTGTCCCCGCTAGAACCCGTGTTTTGTAGCCAGGAAAATTGTTTAAACAAAGAAAAACCGGTTTTTTTGCTTGTAAACGGGGATTTTGAAAATTTTTTTGAATCAAAGTTGTTCATTAGCTTGCACTCTACAAAATCAGTTCTATGAAAAAATAACGTAAGATTGTTAGTTTAGCAGTATATATATATATATATATATATATATATATATATATATATATATATATATATATATATATATATATATATATATAATACTAATATACCCTGAGAATTCCGATTATGAACCGGAAGAAAAAAGGACGAAATTAATTTAATTAGAAATATAGAATACAACGCAGTCTTGTAATCGAATTTTAGTTAATAGTTTTGTAAATAATTTCTGTACATAAATAAACTGAATTTTTTAAATTTTCAATCGTATATTCGAGTTGAGGAGAGAAAAATACATTAGTTTAAAAAAAAAATATTCTACGTCAATTTTTAAAAAAAAAATTAAATCGTCCAAAAACGAACATTTTTATTAACGATTTTTTTCTACTCGATCGATTCCTCAAAATTCTTGGTGAATCGAATCACCTGAATTTTTTTCCCCGCTGTGCGCCTTCTGGGAAAGACGGGACAGGCAAGTACTTTTTTTTCGGAGATTGAGAATTGTTGCTAAAGTTTGCGACACAGGTCGATAAATTTTACATGACTCTCTTGGGAGTGGCGTTACCCACATGATAAACTACTTTAGAAATCAAAATGTTTATTATAACATGTTGAATTGTTGCAAACGTAAAACCGACATAATTGCAATTTACTGCTAAACTAACAATCTCACGTTATTTTTTCATAGAACTGATTTTGTAGAGGGCAAGCTAATGAACAACTTTGATTCAAAAAATTTTTCAAAATCCCCGTTTACAAGCAAAAAAACTCAAAGAAAACGGTTTTTCTTTGTTTAAACAATTTTTCTGGCTACAAAACACGGGTTCTAGCGGGGACAAATGGAGGGCATATTCGTGGGGGTCTATACTATCTAGGAAAAAATTGGCTAAGCGCTGGTGTCTTAGAATTGGTCTCATGTTTATTCCGACTGGACTATGACACCGCAACGTTCTCCTTTGATGACGCGACGTAGTGACGTGGAGATGTGTGGATAGGCCCATACTACTTACAAAATAAAGTTTAAATTCTGTTTAAATAAGACCTATGTTGACCTTTGTTTCAGAATTATCACGGAACATAAGCTAGATTCCATGAACATATACACCCACGTTGCACGGTATCTGGTGCAATCTGATCGTTTCATGGAAGTCAAAACATTAGCTAAATGTATTCGATCATCGAAAGAAATTGCTGCAAAGTGAGTACTTTAGTGACTTTGTTTCAAAATAGAAATAACCTGCTGAAAATATAATACTAAATCAGATGTTACATACTTACTAATAAATTTTTATTTATGAAAATCAAGACAGTTGTATTTACTTTGGATAATAAGGACAAATTGTATATTATTAGAAAGCTGCGCGGCCATTTTATTAATAAATATTGATTTAATTGTTTAAATTACGATTTTTTTTACGTTGAACCCTCAGCCGAGTTGCATTTTTTCTAGTTACAATATTCTCCACTACTGGTTGGTAATGTTAATAAAGTTTTTTTTCTCATTTAAGATATATCAGTCACTTACATAAGAACGCATATCAATCATGATATTTAAATTATCGTTATATATGTTCTATACAGCTATCATTATATTTCTGTATTTATTATACTAGTCTGATGAGTGACCAAGTGCTGCAAGCGGGCGTAGCGGCGGTAGTGACACGTTGCGAAGAGCGCGGGCAGCTGCACGACGAGCAGGCGGAGATACTCATCGCGGACACACACAGCGTCACCATCAAGGTGGGTATAGTGGCGGGCGTGGTTACCTCTTCACGCTTCAACCGCTGAACAGATTTAGATGAGTTGGAAACAGAGATAGTATGAAAGGATATAGATTATTTTTTATCATAGAAATCATCCTTGAAGGCCACCCCCTTCAAGGAAAGGGGATTTGCAGTTTGTATGCAACTATTTTTTCCACGCAGGCGAAGTTGCAGGCACCTACAACAGACTACTGTACGGTACTACGAGATATACATTATTATAAGCTTAATCTATAACTTTTAATACAGATCAGTTTTACTTTTCAGATATCTTGCTATTTGACTTGCCGGAATGTAAGTAGTGCGTACATACTTGCTGCTCGGAACGACCGCACGAACGACCTTCGGCGCGTACTACAGGAAGCCGAGAGGCTCGGCAACGACCACGTAAGAAATGCCTGCCTCAAGCGGCTCACCTCTAAAAATGTCCTATAGTATTGACAAAACAACTAAGTGAAACTACAACACCGGGAAATGATAAAATGTTTTAAATGGAACTGATTGTAAGGAGCATTTTACATCATTGCAACATTTATTCATAAAGATTGTTACTAATTGATAAGAACTAATTGTATAGTAGTGGTGAAAAAATTTTTTTTCTATGAGGTTAATCAGTTCTAAAACATAACTGTTGGAAAAATAGTGTTAGCAAACGACGAACGAAAACAAAAATTGGTTACTTTATTTGAACTTCTGTCTTAGTTTTATAAAACTTTGTTTTTATTTTGACAGCTTAAAATTTTATAATTTTGATAAGAAGTAATAGAAATGGTGAGTAATAGAATGCATTGCAAGATGATGATGTTATATAATTAAAAAATTAATGAATGTACCTATTCAAAAATTTGCTGTTGATATTATCAGTTTTGATACAAACTAAAGGTATGTGGTAAGACTTATTTTTTATTTGACTTCAACATATTGGATTCTTAAGTACTTGTTTGTTGTACCTTAAATTATAGGTGCAGGACAGTTAAACTCCTAACACATTAAATATTTAGAACTGAATCTGAAATATCTCTAAATTTCATTTAATTCAAGTTAAAATGTTAATAACTGCATTTAATTAATATTTGTCTAAAATAAATTGTTTAACTGGTGATTGTATTTTTAGAACAATCATGGATTTATTTATTTCATATAATGAATGCTGATTTGTTAATCTGGTGCTTTATAATGTATTTAATAATGTGATATGAATGTAAACCCTTATATTAATTTATCGTTTTTGTTAAGCTATATTTTGCATTTGTTAATATCACCAGTGAGTCTATATTCTTAGGTAAGTAAAAAGAATATAAAGAATAATAAGTGATACAATTTATAGTCAGATTATCATCATTTGTTGTAATTCATATTATTTGTATAAAAGCTATACTGTCATGACCCAATTATTTAGTCATTAGCATTTTTATTAAAATGAAAATCAAGTATAGCAGTATTAATTTTAAGGATATATAATGTAAAGATATTTCATATAAATCTTCAAATGTTTTTTTTAGTAATTAAGTTTTCATACTAGACACAAGTCTCTATAGAGTTTTTCACTAATGTTCTCAAACACTGTGATAATGTTAAAATCATCCTTTTGGTAACATGTTAAAAATTTTATGGTATTTGTATAAAATTATCTAATTAGATGTACGTTACCTATTACTTCTGTTTGCACTGGTCTCATGATGTGATATTGACGGACTGTTTTATTACAATTGAAACTATAATTTTATACGTAAAATAAAGTATGGCTTTAAATACTCATTTGTCTTTTCATGTACACTATTTTAAAATCTAGATGTTTATTTCTGGTCCTGCTAATTTATACATTACACTTTTATCAAAGATTAATACATTCATTACAATTTTTTTTTTCAGGAAGAGTACATGATTAGAAATGTGAAGATAAAATAAATGATAATGAAATATTTTATTTGTGAAACTTAACTTAAAGTACATACATGTATACAAATTTGCTTGCACTTGACAGATGGTCAATGACTAAGTCATGTCTGCATATCTAGCAGGTGTAGACATAACTTCCAACTCTTCACATCTCACTCATGAGAGAAGAGCACAGTTCAATGGAGCTTGTCACATGCTAGGACACCATAGTAGTGTATTTTGCACATACACTATTTAGGTCACATTTATTCAGTCTTGACACATTGCCTTTTTAATAAATAGTTACTGAGCAGCCATGGCTTTCTTTTTGGGCTTTTTTAGACGTTTTAATCCGTTGACACTTGTTTTGAGCAGATTTGAATAAGCAGTGCTGAATTTCTCCACATCTCTTTGCTCCACAACGCTAGAAATTTTTTTGCTTCTAAATTGTGCTCTAATAAGACATTTGTAACTTGGATTTTTCACAACAGGGGTACCATCTCTGGGTTCTGGTTTAGTGCGACCATCATCTGTAATAAATAGAACAAAATATTAGTTTCCTCATAAATATTAAAGTGCAGTAGGTACCTAGTGTAAAAATTTGCACTTACACCTCTTCATTGTCATTGTCACTGAACCCTCACCACGAGCCTTTTGGAATAATTTTGCGAGTTCTGCAAGGAACTGAAACAGAAATATTAAATTTAGATGTAAATTCATAATGGAAAAGAGCTTATCAATTTGAGAACTCAAGTTCTACCTCGTCATTTCTGAGTAACACCATAATTTATAGTTATAAATGGTGATTATTGTGTATAATAATCATTAATTATATTATTTAGTAACAGTATTTTGGGGTGTCTAAAACATAAGTTATTCCTTTCAATAGCCTCTTCCCTTCTGTAAATTTTTGCACTGAAAGAAAACGGCGACACGTTGAAGACATGTCATGTTAAATGTCAGTCCTGTCTCATTGACATAACATTTTTTTTGTAGTTCTCCCTTTTCAGGGAAGACAAAGAGAATAATGTCCATACAGCCTCCATCACATTTTTTTACTTTGGTTCGGCAATTACGAAGTCAAAATATATTAAACCCGTGGAGTCTCATCTTAAATAATACTTCTGCAATTAATTATCTGTTTTTTTTTTCTCGTTTAAAAATATATTTATAGACACTTTAATTATATATGTACAGAAAATCTATAATATTTAAATACAAATTTCTTATCAATAACATCTTATTTACAAAATAAAAAATAAGTCACCCCCAGCGCCGCCGCGCCGTCAAGGATGGTGCCCAATAGGCTGGCAGCATTGCCACGTTGAATGGCGCAAGGTTGATCCGTTGACTTAGATAGCTGCCAGCCTTTTGATCACCAGTAACTTCGGTGAGTCTCTTTGATATTTCCTTAAAAAAGGAACGAGCGCTTGGAGCCCATGGGCCCATGGTTTCCACACCAAACGGCACAAATATATAGTTTTCATTGAGAGCTGACTATTTGCGCCGTTTGGCGCATTCAACAGAGGCCGCCGCCGCACCCGCAGCAAGGGAGGTGCTCCCTGTGTGGCACGGAGCAAGCGTATCCGCGCAAGTTGCGTCCCACACAAGAGGGCGACCCTGCTTCCACGGAATGAGCGTCATTCCATCAGGTCTCTTGCCATCGTCACGAAAGATAGCTCAAAGACCGCTGGCACGTTGACTGCGACAAGAGCTCTGAGGATGACATCATAGATGTAGGCGTGGCGGGAGACACGGCCAGCGCTCATTTGGCATAAGAGATCATGGTGACCCAACTCACCGACGCGAGTACCAAACGGTGGGGATGATTCGTCTTGACACCAAGTCGAAGCGATATTACCAAAGGCAGAGTGCTCTTCTTGTCAAGCAAAGTCCCGATACTGGCTGAAGGTAAAGCTTGCAGCCAGTGACCAGACTCTGCCTGAAAGACCGCTAGAAGTCAAGCACACTCAGTGGCGTTTTCAGAAGAAGCTAGAAGAAGAGAAAATGGAGAGGTTAGTGCATCCACTCTCGGGCATGCCCTAGACCAAGCGCTTCTGGCCTCTGCAAGGTGAGCCAACTCCACTCCACCCAAAGACGGGTATAGTATTTTACTAAAGAGCTCGGCTGTACCAGATGCAGAAGATAGAAAAGCGGGAATGGTACAAGACTGTAGTCTTGACCATAAAATAAATATGTAGTTAATTAAAAATGATAATTATTATTTGAAAAAAAAAGCGAAAATATAAATTCTTGTTTCTTGTCAAACAATCTACGTGCGTGTCAATAAATTTGGAGTCGTAATTTTATTGTAAATCGTTTGACAAAAAACTAGAATTTATGGTCCATTCATCACCATCGACGAAAATAAAATCAAAAACATTAAGGATGTTAGTAAGGATGTTGATAACAGTATTTCCTAAATAAATAATAATGTTCAGTTTGCGTTCATCATCATCATCAACAGTAACAGCCTACCTTAGTCCACTGCTGGACATAGGCCTCTCCAAATGCACGCCACTCAGATCGATCTTGGGCTACTCAGTTTGCGTTACAAGTGGAGTAAGTAGTAGGTAACTTCAATCCGTTATTAGTAACGCAAACGTTACAACGGTAAGGCACGGTAATATTATAATATTACTAATATAACCACGGTAATATTATAATATAATATTATAATATTACCGTGGTTAAGGGGCCTGGTGCTCATAGGCACAATCGTCCAGAATCCAGATGCTATTCAAGTGGATGTTACCAGCACTTCGTGTTCGCTCGCCCAGTTTCTTGCCGCTACATCGACTTTTATAACGTTATTAAAGAAGTCGATTGACTGTATTTATAATAATGCTGGTGTATCAAAAATGCACAGCCAGTCGACAATCACCAACCGCTGAACGGTACAGGCCGCAGGTACATCGGCCCTCGTGCCGCTTCCAAAGGTGGTTCAGGCTTGCAATGTTCTTAATAGGGAAGATGCAATATTTTTATTTTTGTTTTCATTTTAAAGAATTCCATGTAGAATAAACCACAGATATATTAAAAAATTAAAACATTGTGATTTATCGGAAAAAATGCGGTTTTAAATTGACAATTTAAATTTTCGCGCGAAAACGAACCTATGGTTGCGATGACGTTACTCCTGTGTCACTGGTCGTACTTGTTCGTCGCTGGCTTTAAATTTTCATACTTTTGCATATTTTTTCGACTTTCGAAATATTTTTTTGAAAAATTTAAAATGGACTATCCATCAACATCATGTGACCATAACAATACCACTAATATTCCGAAAAAAAGCCGTGTTGACTCATGTTTTGTACCAATCTACTTCAACAAAGTTTCCAAATAAATTGTTTTTGACTGGAACTTCTGACCCAAAACTGAAAAAAAAGTGGTTTCAAGCTGCAAAGAGAAATGACAATTATTCTCCAAAGACCATTATTCGATGCTGTGAAGATCACTTTGACGTAAGTCGGCGAATATACTTGTTATATGCTTAATTAATCTGCTTGTACGTGAAACGCATTAGTAACCTACCTAATACTTACAAAACCAGTCTATAACATATTTTTAATTTTACAGTTGGAGAATGACGTCGAAAATTAGATAAACTTTAAAATGTGTGGCACAATCTTCACATTGGCAGGACTGAACCAAGCTTTGCGTTTCATTTAAAATAACTGTAACACGATAACCTTCTTCACGTACTTTATGCTCCGGAGAACTCGACCTTTTACTGTACATAATTCTCCATCTCTTTTAATTTGGACACAGCCGATTGCATTATCGCCGTAAGATTTGTAGGAGCCGCTGAATAAAATACGAAGTTTAACAACTACGATTTTTACATACCGTAGTAATTTAGTCCCTTTCATTTTTACACTTAAAAACTCTGCACTTTGGACAAAAAAAGTTATAACCATGTCAACACTAACTCTTGGTAAATTCCTGGAGTCTGCTTTGATAAACGCAACTTCCATTTTTATTAAATGTAAAAAAACGCAATTAATATTCCCATAAAATAATATTTACTTTAACAACCATAACCTCAAAGAAGTTGTCATAACAGGAGTGACGTCACTAAACGCTGATAGGTGTTTTAAAATACGTTCCGTTTCAAGTATTTTTAATTCGTAATAATTGTTAAAAAACAACATTATGTAAAATAAAAACGTTGCAGTAGCATTTCTTTTATATTTTTTTAACATTTTAATCATAAAATTTTCATAAATATTATATATGCATCTTCCCTATTATGCCGCCGGAACAGAATAGCAGAAAGAAGAAGAATTGAAGTGTAGAATGCTTATAAATTTGCAATTGCCCTTTGTGATCTGCAACTTCGGGACCATAAATAGCGGGTGGCCCGCGACTTGCACTTGATCAGTTTTTGTACATTTTTCATTGCACAGTTCTTATTGTGCAAGCTTGAAAGCAAGGTGTAACCGGGTTATTGGGACAGTAACTAACAATAACTTATATAATACTGAAATAAATGATACGAACGAACAATCAGGCACCCTTCAAGTTACCAGAAAATGTTAAACTTTATCGATTATGAATCGTAATTTACGCAAAATAAAGCGCTTAAAATCTTACTTAGGTAGACACCTACCTAATCTGTGGGTAAGCCGCCGGCGCCCCACAGCTTCAGAGCATGCTTTAAGCCCACATCTAGGGATGCAGTCTTTTGAAATATCGATATTTATATCGATATATAATCGAAGTCAGGAAAATATCGATATCTGATATATCGACAATTTTATCTCGATATTATCGATATATCGATATTTTTTCTTTTTTTTTTGCTTTGTATTAAGTTTGCAAAGCAAAAACCTATAATTAAGGAAGCAAAGGTTTCCGAAATATCGATATTTATAATGTGGGCAGGTAAATATCGATATCCGATCCGATATATCAGCCATTCCAACATTTCCAACACGATATTTTCTATATTTTTATAGCGCTGTATGAAGTATCAAATCAAAAGCAATTTCGAATCAAAATATTTATTTTGTTTAAAATGTTTGCACGCAGCCAAAATCAGAATAGATAATCATATGAAAAACAATTGTTATGTATTAGTAAAATCTACACATCAGGGGCGTGCCCATGGCTTCAGAATAGGGTAAGCCCAAAGCTTCCAAAATTACTATACCTATCTTACTCTCTTGACTTGGTGAGTTTGAAAAATTTACGATTTGTATAAGATTCTTAATTTTATTTTGTGTTATATTACAATGATATTAAATTTCAATTAATCAGTAGTTGACAATTATTTAGAAAGAGAGGCAAGGATTTTATCTAAGTGCATGAGTTACCATTAGGTATACGATTATACCTATATACGTTGGTGTCGATTCTGGCATGATTATCTAAACTTAAAACTGAATTTAACATAAGTCTCTCCTTTTCATTCTGTATAGAGAATGACAAGGATACACTGGTGTCGATTCTGGCGTGATTCTCTAAACTTAAAACTAAATTTAACATCAGTCTCTCTTTTTCATTCTGTATAGAGAATGACAAGGAACACTGGTGTCAATTCTGACACGATTCTCTAAACCTAAACTTAAATTTGACAACAGTGTATCCTTGTCATTCACTATAAGGAATGAAAAGGAGAGATTGATGTTAAATTTAGTTTTAAGTTTAGAGAATCACGCCAGAATTGGCACCACTGTTGTCAAGTTTAAGTTTAGATTTAGAGAATCGTGCCAGAATCGACACCACTGTTGTCAAAATTAATTTTAGGTTTAGAGAATCATGCCAGAATCCACACAAGTTTAGTATATTTCTTTGGGTTCAAGATTTTTTTAATACATCTATAAGCTTTTCCGATTTCAAAGCAATAGTTATTTCGATATTATTCAATTTAGATAGTCATAGAAGGTAAATTAATTGATATTATTGTGTACAAATTTAGTCTACGAAATATCGATATTTTGGAATTTCCGATATCGATATTATCGATATCAGTGAATTTTAAATATCGATATAAATATCGATATTTTGGTCTCGATATTATCGATATTCCGATATATCGTTGCAACCCTACCCACATCCCACAGATCGTGCACAGAACACAAACATAGTGCCGGCCGGGCCGATCGCGAGCTCAGTCATATTGTTTTTACATTAATAAGTGCTATTGCGTTGTTTTTATTTATATCCAAGAAATCATCGCAGAAGAAACTACTTAACTTTATTAAATTTGGCAAATGTCTAATCAAGGTAAGTCTTTCATCAACATCAATATCATTAGCATATTAATGCCCCTCACTGTTGGGGCACAGGCCTTCCTTAGGGTGCGGCCAGAGTGCACTCAGATTCAGATTCTGAAAACAAGCGCGAGAAATAAACAGTGTAGTCGAAGGGTGCGGCCAGAGTGCACTCAGATTCAGAGTCAGATTCAGATTCTGAAAACAATCTGAATCTGAATCTGAATCTGAGTGCACTCTGGCCGCACCCATAGGTATGGAACAGGGAGATTGCGACTATGACCATGACCATGAAAATTCTTATTTTTTGAGTTAATTGACTTGCAGCAAATTTGCTACATTTCGATTCTACTAAAACTAGGTTTAACCCATAGAAAAGGTGAAAGGGTCGTTTAAGCTACTTTTAGTAGAATCGAGATTAAGCAAAATCGCTGCAAGTGACGCTTTTAAAACTTGGTACGAATACTTATCTCATATGAGGCATGGAGGGTGCCGAAGTTTTTATATGGATGAATTTTGATGAGCATTTCGATTCACTCTTCAACTCAACAACTCTAAACTCAGTATTTATACTAGAGACATGAAAGAAAGAATAATGTGTATCAAGGTTCATTATAACTCTGCCTCTAACGGGGTGAAAAGGGGTAGTAAATTTTACTAAAGTGGTTTTACTGTGGGTCTTGATTAAATCGCAAAACGGCTGAACGAATTTAGATAAAATTTTGCACACATGTAGTTTATTACCTGGATTGAGACAAAGGATAATTTTTATTCCAAAACATGTTAGGTTCTTGAGGGATTCTAAAAAAACTAAAGTTAATTGTGGGCGAAGTCGCAGGTGGCTGCCAGTTTATAATATTAGTAGGAAGTAGGATAGTAAAAAAAGTAGAAATGTTTTTAAAACACTCCTAAAAGAAAGGTTTTTTTCAATTCGGTCGGTATGTTATTTATTTTGTATGAACACCAATTACGCCCTTTCTTTCTTTAATTTCTTCTGTTTTATTTGTTTATGTCTTGTATCTTTTGTTGTGTGCAATAAAGAATATTTATTGTTATTATTATTACGCCCAAGATCTCTGATCCGAATTACAACATGATTCTTTTTTGTCCGATGTCACAGAATAGTTGCCACTTGGTCCTTACAGCTTCTCTGATATTATAATGTGTACATATAAAAGAAGTTATGCAACTCATCATATTTTTACAGTGCATATCTTTGTAAAATAGTCGTTTGTAGTGTACACTTACACTTTAGATATGTCTTATCGCTATCGCCGCCGCGCCGCGCCGCCTAGATTAAATAAACGAAAATATAATGATTAAAAAAAAATGGTTGCCTGTAAAGTCGGTTTTACGGGCGAAGATTTTACGTGACAACGTCTTTTTCTCGGTAGAATATTTATTGATATGAATATAATTAAATTGCACAATAGGAACAAGGAATTGAATGAAAATAAGAATTGCACAAATTTTAACTATAGAAATATATTTTGTTTACTAAAACATTGTACATGTAAACTTAAACTTAACACGAGAGACTCATCGTAACGTTACCGAGCGTTACACTTTTTCATAAGTGACTCCCAGCCGCAACCTAATTTAAGACGTTGTCACGTCAAAAGTGTTATTTTTTAATCTATATCAATAAATATTCTACCGAGAAAAAGACGTTGTCACGTAAAATCTTCGCCCGTAAAACCGACTTTACAGGCAACCATTTTTTTTTGAAGGTGAACCTAAACCGATAGTTCAAACCTTCGGAGGACCGTCATTTTGGCATAGTCAGCCAAATAATTCATGCATTTCCGACCATCCATCACGCTTAACATTAACACTAGTGTTACGATGGAAACTTTTCACGACTAGTACGGATGGGACCCTGTTACACCAGTGTGAGTCGAGAATACATAAAAAAAGAATTTCCTTTGGAGTTCATAATAATTATAACAATAAAAGCCGTTTATTTTCCTCTCCACAATTTTTATTTTTCACAGGTATATAGGTCACGTCAGTCATTTACTCGTTTAACTCCTAATTTTGCCATGGTAGGACATCGATTTCATTCAAAACGATAAAGACACTTGTCTTTTTACAAGCTTTTATTTAACTTGCACTGTTCAGTTCGTATGTATGTGTCGTGGCCATATCGTAGATTTGATCACTTCATGAAATGCTCGAGAATTTCATGAAATGGTCACATTTCATGATTTGGTCAACTTAATTTGACCAGATCATTAAATCGTCAACATTTAACGATTTGGTCATCTACATTTGGCCGGATCGTATAATTAGGGTGTCCATAAAATATTTATTAAAAATCCAGAATATGTAAGAACTTGTTTATTGTTATGTAAGTCCGAATGACACAAACAAATTAAATCAAATTTTTGTAACAAAATAATCAAATTAAAGATTTTCTTTTCCTAAATTAAACATCAAACATGTCAGAACTTACACATTTATATTTAGAAAACTATCAAATATTTAGAAATAATAAGGTACTTTGGTACATATTACAATAGTAGACTTAACTGTTCTTCCAGGGCCCAAACGGTAATAATTCACACTAGGTTAGGTTAGGTTAGTGTTGTGACCATGACGCGCGAGCCGAGCGAGCAAAGCGAGCGTGCCGCGGCAGCGGCCGGCGAAGCTCCAGAAAAAAAACTCTATTAAAGAGACCTTTTCTACAAAAAAAAAATCAAGTATGACCTCTTGGGCCCTGGAAGTACAGTTTTACGGTATATATATCTTTGTACGGCATTGATTCTCATCCGCACTTTGTACCTCAACCGCAGTTTCCAAAATGTCATATTTTGACAGCCAGTAATAGTCCATAGATTTCTTTTGCGTAGTCACCCTACTCTCCTTAATTTGTTTCGTCGAAAACCCTTTTGTTAACTTTCTTCCTCATTAAATAACGAATTATGCACGTCGGCAGTGGCCGCCATATAAATATATAAACAAAGCGCTTGCAGCGCCTCTACCGGTAATTAATGTAACTACTTTACAATACGATCAAATAATTTTTGCCATTTCATGAAGTAGCCACGCGTTTAGTTGGCCATATCGTGAAACGATTTCTCATCATTGATCTGCCCAAACCACATCCTGATGTGGCCAATAGATAGTGAAACATTTCATGAAATTTTCGAGCATTTCATGAAGTGATCAAATCTACGATATGGCCACGACATATGTATTCCCAATGGTAACACTGGAATGGAAATCTAATATAGGGTTACTCACCTTCACACCGAACTTTGACAGTGTGACGGTGTGATCGTCGGTAATAAAATCCAAACCTTAACACTGGTGTTAATGTTTGGTGTGACGGTGGTAATGCATGAAATAATTGAGTGGACGCAGCACCTAGGGTAGACCGGTGGCTCAAGGCTCCAAGTAGCTATTGGCGCCAAATACCTAGATAAAATCGAGCAGTGAAATGGAACGTTTAGTTTAAGCTTCGACCAACAAGAACTGAGCATTCAGTTCGCAGAAGTTGAAGTTAACATGATATTATTAACTGCAAAACCATTATTTATTATTATTTTTAAACAATGGGATTGGATTTCAAATGCCATAAGTTCATATACTTAGGTAGAAGGCCCCTGGATCTTTTTTTATGTCTGGGGAAAGGCGTGACGCTTTTATCGCCACGGGGAGATGCAACGAGGATATGTAATATTATATCGAGATTCCTCGTCACTCATTACACCCAGCTCAGTGGCAAAACCACTGGCATCCATTCTATCATCCGAGAAGCACTCTGAGAACTGCAATTCCCGGAATCGGGGGTGTGTGATCGTTACACTTCGTCAGAACTGGGCACGCACTCGCAAGGTGATAGTCCGTTGTCGAAATCCCCGAAAATGTGCGGTTCCGCGGAGTAAAGTGGCACCACCTACCACAGGAAGCGTGCAATGCAAACCCACCGATCCTACAGTGAGCTTGCGGATGCTGCCTTACTTAATAGAAGTCCACTTCACAAATTGTGGAAGCGTGTGCTCTCCAGTTCCGTGGAGAGATCAATCTGCGTTCGCTTCCTAACCAGCCCTGGAAATTTATGTTATTTACGGGATTGTTACCATGTATAAAAAGAATCCCATAAATAACATAAATTATTATAATGTCAGTAACCATGAAAGTTTAAAACAATACACAGCCCTGGAAAGTTTTGTTCTCATCCTTCTATGCGTAACTCTCGAAATGTATAATACAGTCAACGATATTAAACACCCTAGATACAACAACACGAACATAATCGTGGCCGAAACCTGTCCAAAAAGTACATTGGACGATCCACGGAGCTCCGTGAAATGATCGCGTAGTCAAAATCAAATACACATTTAAGGCATTATTTAAACATTGTAAGTCATCTTTAATGCATACTGTATAAGGTACTAATTAAAACGCATGCGTCAAAGAGTTATGAAGAATAAAGACCTTATTTCTTTGATTCTACGTGCAATTCTGAATGCGCTGTTAGTTTAGCCATATAGCAGGTACGGTGCGCGAGGAAATGACACGGCTACATATATAACCGACCATGCATTGAAATATCGCAAACATTTTCTATTAAATCAGTTAATAGTAAGTATTCGAACAAAATTAGCTTCAAATGCGTTACATTAATAAACATTGATTAGATTCCTGCCGGAAAACGACACTTTACGTACTAAAACAATTTTTTCACATTTTTTCACGGAGCTCTGCGGCATCTTCACTATTCCTCGGTCCGCGCGTGACTGTGAACCAAAAAGTGCTTGAGTGGTGTTCAAGCACTACTTGATTGGGACACATTTTGAGCGGACGTGGTGTGTCTAGGGTATTTAATATCGTTGAATACAGCGCGTTCGTTAACGGTTCCTGAGTAGCTGGCTGACCCATTTCTCCCCTCACCCCTGAAAACCGTTTCTTCCCTTACGAGAACTTTGTTCAACAAATTTTCCTTTTGATTTATTCAACAAGAACGAAAAACATATAAGTACAGAGATTTAATTATGACATGGTATGTATATGTACACCATCCATTTTTACTCTATATTATAAATACGAATTTGTGTCTGTTTGTCTGACTCTCTTACCTTTTCACGCCTAAATCGCTGAACCGATTGATATGAAATTTGGTATACAGTTATTTGAGTCCCGAGAAAGGACTTAGAATAGTGTACGAGACCACCAAAAATAACAAGTTATGAACATTACGTGTGCAATGAGACGTCAAAACAGTTGAATCACGAACAATCGCAAAAGTGTATCTTACAAGTGTTATTTCACATTGTACGTTTAGTTATAAGTCATTTATATAAAATTCCTATGTTATTTTGTTAGAATAATTCATAGTTTTGCTGTAATAGAGAATTTAAAGTAAGAAATTTCGATAGATGGTTGCCATGGCAACGAGCAATAGACCGCTAGTCGCAATATGTAAGTTAATAGTTCCGATAGATTATAGTTTTTAAGATTTGTTTACTTTCGAAATTGTATAGTTAATATGTTTTGATCGTTATTATAGTTATGGGAATATTAAACTTTTATATAGATTAGATTAGGATTATACCTAGGTATAATTAAGGCGTAAAGTTAGAAATAGCGAAATTGTAGTTAATATGTTTTGATCGTTATTATAGTTATAGGAATACTCAACTTTTATTTAGATTAGGATTATAGGTGTAATTAAGGCGTAAAGTTAAAAATAGATTCCTTTCGATAATAAATTATTTATAGATGCAAGTTTCTTAATAAAGGGTTTTTCTTATGTGTTTTCACTTCCCCTATAGGATTAAATACATAAATTAGGTCTTAAATAGGTTTAAGTAGGTTTTTAGCCACAAAGACTTTCAGAGGCTATAAAAGCATTGAATAAGAATAATCTTGTTAGAATCTTATTAGAATGGGTCAATAAGAAATTTATCTACGTAAATTTGAGGTTCCAAAACAATAAATATCAAAATAGGCTGAAAAATAGGATAAATCTGTTTGTACGGAGCGTGTTACGCGCGGATCGCACGACACGCAAGAAATATGCAGCAGCCGTAAGAGTTAAAAAAGAAGCAAAATGATTTCTAATACTAATTTATTATAAAAATTACAATTCCAATTCTTAAACTAGTTGACCCGATCGAAGTGTGAAACGAAGTGATGAGGCCACGGGCAGCATGAGGCATCGAAGAGGCGCGGGGGGGGGGCTTGGTGGTGTACGTGTGATTCCCACGTTTATGCAGTGTCGTCATTTGGTCATATTACAACATGTACTGTGTGAATTGTAATACGGCGGTGTCAGCGTTCTTCATAATCTGGCAATCCGTACATTGTCGCGGGCGGTACAATATTGTTTGCAATGAATAAATGGAAAATAAAGTACCTATAACGGGGTTGAGGCAATGGATCGCTGGCCAGCTCATCGCGCGCATAAAAAGCCGGGCCGTAATCGAACCCGGCACAACATTTAGCAACCGGCGCTCCTACCAAAAGGAATAAGAAGAAACAAGCGGTTCGCTCTGGAACCTGAAGACTCCTCGCCGGCCAGTGGCGGGGCAAAACCTAAATTTGATGTGGGCAAGACAGATTTCGCGAGGCCCTGTTCTGTGGCGTCCTGAAGACGGATTTCATAAAATAATAAAAAAAAAGAAATTCGCTTTTAAGCAATGCATAAAAATTTTTCAGGCGCGAGGCCCCTTGGCCCGTAGGCGGCCCACATCGACCACGCCTTACGCCGCCTCTGTCGCCGGCCATCCATTTCCATTACCAGCGCCCACCGACTTTCTTCGATACCGGATCTTGGGAGTTTTATTTCGTTTGCAAGCTACAGTCCACAACCACCGTCAAGACACCTACGTTCACCCTCCACCCCCAAGTGCGAGTCGTTAACTGCTTTTATTGTAGTTATTTATAATGTGATGGGCAAAGTAAGTTCGTGCTACCTTTCTCTGTAATACAGTTACTTAAGTAATCATTTACTATTTTGATCGATGTTTATATGAGTCATGACTCCGTTGCATATTACATCTTCTTTGCGCTTTTCACCTTGACGACAGAGGGCATACGTAATCAACTAATCATATTAATATTTTATTTTTATTTAGTATTGACTCTTCTTTTAACTACTCTTCTGGACATAGTTGTACAAAAACCTAAGCCCCAAAAAAACTGTTAAATTAACAACATTTTTTTTATGATTCTTTGCAGTTGATAATCTAACCACTGAATAACTTCATTCTCGAGAGTAAAATACCTATCAATTTGTACTGAACGCTCGCTTGATGCGCGAGTTCAAGTCGCACGTAAGTAACCGGTTTTTATAAACAACATTTTTAAATAATTTTGTTCCAGCGCAATACGTGACAGCGGGAGTGGTAGCCGCTGGTGCCGCAGGTGCCGCAGGTGCCGCTTATTTCGCCTATCGGGCTTATAGAGAGACGAATAACACCAAGTTGCCGCGGCCGGAAGACTGGCGGCATGTGGGCACACTCAAGGAACTCTATGCGTACCCTATAAAGTCATGTGCATCTGTGAAGCTAGAACGAGGCGAATGCACCAGCTTGGGATTAAAGAATGGCTGGTTGAGGGATAGGTAACGGAGAAACTTTGTCCTATCATCAGATAGGGTTGAATTGTAGTAAAAAAAAATACTTGAGAGATAAAGTTTCCCATATGGTCATGTTTTTAATCTAAAACCATATTATTAATTTAATATCATATTTCTTAAATTACCTATATAAAATAAATTATCAGAAAATTGTGATTTCTAGCTAAATTTGTATGCAACACTGGACGTTTACTCACTGAAGTACGAAGTGTACATACACTAGATTGTGGTGTTCATTCACTGGTGATGTTGGGTCATTTTGCATTAAATCTCTATTATTTGATAAATTTATGCATAATTGGCATATTGTCCATGCTATATTATACTTGAATATATTTGTAATATAAAAGAGTAGCATTTATATGGCCCAGTCAACTTGAAGTAGGTAATTTTTAAATCTCTATTATTTGATAAATTTGTGCATAATTGGCATATTGTCCATGCTATTTTATACTTGAATATATTTGTAATATAAAAGAGTAGCATTTATATGGCCCAGTCAACTTGAAGTAGGTGATTTTAATAATTTTTAAAGTTCAAAAATGCCTTAAGGATTCATTCATTGGTACCCTTTACCCGTACCTAGTCGGTCTGCGTCATTTGATTCTATCATTTCGTATAAGGTATTGAGTAATTAATAGTTCGGAGAAAGATACTTCACTTAAGTAGATACGCTGTGATTTAATTACTTAGAGGTTCGATTTTATATGTTATTGTCTGTGTTACGCAGAGTTCTGATGGTAGTGGATGAGAAAAACAACTTTTTAACTGCGAGGGCATGCCCGGAAATGGTTCTGGTGCGACCCACTGTGAGGAACTCCATCCTCACGCTTAACCACCCAGATGCGGCAGAACCCCTACATATAAATTTAGCGGAGGTGGGTGATCATTTATTCATTTGATTTAATCTTTATTACCTTCGAATTGCAAATAACGGACTTAATGCCAGTACCTGTGGCATTCTCCACCTAGTGCAGTCATTGAAGCGAAAAATACGGTCTTACCTCCGAATTTTTTTACTGTGAACCAATTTGCATGAAATTTTGGAATTAGGCTCATCTTACCCTTAACTTCAAAAGTGAAAATGATCTGAACTCTGCCTATTATTTTTAAGGGGTGTAAACAACCCCTTAATGGAAAAACTGACATTGAGCCATTTTATCGCTAGAAAACATGTCTAATAGTAAGTGATGAAATTGTAAAGTATTTTCTAACATAATTACATCATATTAAAATCATTTTCAATCCATATATATATATATTACATATTTAAAAATTATTTAATTTAGAGTAAAAAATTGGCATTTATTGAATAAAATATTTACTAATTATATAAAATTGTACTATTATTATTAAAATATAATATAATTATTCATGACTCAATGTCGGAGTCGCTGTCACATTCAACATCTTCTGGCTGAATTGGAGGGCTATTTTGGCAGTTATCTCCACTGCACGTTCCACAGGTACTATTACAAAACAGACCAACTTTTCTGCATCCGCAAGACGCTCCACATCCTTTTTTGCAGTTGCAAAAAATCATTTTCAGCAGTCCTTGTGGTGCGGGTGGATCTACAGACTTAAGTGGATTTAATAAACCGTCATTCATGACCCACCCCCAATCCGTTGGATGAATGATGTGATGATGATGATGATGAAATGATGAAATGTGTTATATATACATACTAGCTGACCCAGCGAACTTCGTACCGCCCTAAAAAATAGGGGTTGTCCAGCGGACAAAATTGTGAATCTAAACCATTCTCAGATCCCCTTGAACACACACAAAAAATTTCATCAAAATCGGTCCAGTCGTTTAAGAGAAGTTCAGTGACATACACACTCACAGAAGAATTATATATATAAAGATAAGAACGTTGGTATATATTCATGCCTACCTTTCCAAAATATATGAGCCATATTATGTATATATATACACATTACAATAGTTGTGGGTCTCTATTATACTGCGTACTTTCACATTGCTCCAAATATTCACACTCCGAAATTTTCAGTTACTAAGCAGAAAAAAATATGATAAGTTTTTGGACCATAACTCCTTCAATTTTCATGCTATCACAATTTATGTAAGACCATTGTAAAGGTAATTAAGAGAGCTACAACATCCTTCATTGCAATATATATTAAAAAACCTTTTTCTAAAACGGTGAAGGGTTAAAGGGCTTAAGTGAGGCTGTGATAGCGCTGCCACGCGCTCTTTAAAAAATCATATCTCCGTCAATTTTATTTTGACAGAAAAAACAAAAAAACCAAATTGTTTGTCAGAAAAATACCTAAGTTTTTAAATCATACACTTTTATACGTATCTGTCGTCGTGTGAGATATTACGAAAAAAAGTGGTTTTGTTAAAAATTTGAAATTTTGGTTTTTCTTTTAATCGTGACTTTTTTGAAAAATATGTGTCCTGAAGCAGCCAAACTGATACTATCTATCAAACTCTTTATAATAAAGTTAATTCTATGCGGAATACGATTAATTTTAATTTTGGTGGAAATGGCACTTATGAAACCCATTGATTTAAAAGAAAAAACATTAGATGCTCCCCTTATTTGCAATACAGCTCACTTAGTTTACGTGCAAAAGACTTTTAATAGTGCTCATTTTAAAGCTTATTTCAAGCACTACAAAACCCTTTTGTATTAGAATGCATAAAATGCATCTGCTCGCCGCTAGATGGCATTGACCACATCGATTAAATTTCAGACAAAATAAAAAACGGCTTTGATCTTTAATATCTAGCTTAATATTGCACTTACAATACTTTATAAAAAACCAAATTGTTCATTGTTTTACTTGCTACAATTTTAATTTTTGTAAAATTTTCGATAAATCTTTTATTTTTGGAAATATTTGCAAAAAACCGATGAAAAACGGGAAAAAAAAATCGAATTTTCAATTGCCAATAACTTGAAAAGTATTGGATTTTTTGAAAAACTTTATAGATAATTTTTTGCTTAAAATTAGGCTTTCTATCAATACCCGAGGTTATTTTGAAAAAAAAAAATTCACCCCCTAGAAGGGGTGGCAACCACCCCCAGGGTGCGGACTTCAAATCATTTTCACTTTTGAAGTTAAGGGTAAGATGAACCTTATTCCAAAATTGTATGCAATTCGGTTCACAGTAAAAAAATTCGGAGCAATAATGCTTCAATGACTGCACTAACCAGTCAACCGGAGAGAACTTGTAGAGCCAATAAAACGGCAGACAGCGAACAGAGTAAACATCAAAACATCAAACCAAATAAAAATGATAGAGGTATGGGATACATGAAAAGTTAATTGGACGTATTTATTACTTTTCTGTTAACTCGGAGCATAGCATTTTCCTTTGTGGCATTAATCTTTATAAACAGAAGTGAATCCCTTTTATGTCTCTTGGTTACGCCGCCGTAACTTTGAGAACGAGTTTACCGATTTCTTCATCTTTTTTTGGGTTTGTTAATACTTTTCATCACAAAATTCTTACTTAAAATATAATTGAGAAAGTAGCGTTAAACTACAGATAGGCACTAAGTCGCGGGCGGATTGTAGTACTATATATAAACCTTAAATTCAAATTACTCTATGCTATAAACTGCGCGAGTTCCATTTCTGTCCATTGTGGATATAAATGTTCACCCAAGTCCTATAGTTATTACTGTTTTCCTCCAGGTAATTGCGCTACAAAAACCTCAGACTGCTAGGGTCTGGGGCGTTGAAGTTCCTGTTTTCGACTGTGGCTCGGAAGCCAGCAAGTGGTTGACCAGGTAACAAGTAACCTAACATTTATGGGAAATAATTAGGTATTCATAACTTTAGTGGCTTTCCTTGTTCAAAGTCGGTTTTTATTTTTCAAAGTTCACAATAATGTCGCCGACCCCACGATATTAAATACCCTAGATACAACAATACGAACAAAATCGTGGCCGAAACCCAACGATATTTAATACCCTTGATACACCAACACGAACAAAATCGTGGCCGAATCCTGTCCAAAAGGTACATTGAACGGTCCACGGAGCTCCGTAAGATGATCGCGTAGTCAAAAACAATATAAGGCATTATTTAAACAATGAAAGTCACCTTTAATGCATTTTGTCTACGGTCTTAGTTAAAACTCACGCGACAAGGGGATACGACAGCTCGAAATGCAAGCTCGTAAAATTTTACGACTTATTGCTATATGCGGAAGAATATAGACCCTATATCATTGAATCTACGCGCAATTCTGAATGCGCTGTTAGTAAAATAGCAGTTACGGACCGCGAGGAAAAAAGACGGCTATATTACCGACCATGCATTTGAATATCACAAATTAATCAGTTTATAGAAAGTATTAGAAAAAAAATGCTTCACATGCGTTAAATTAACAAACATTGTTAAATACCTGTCGAAAAAACGACACTTCACGTACTATTGTTTTCGTATTTTTCCACGGAGCTCTGCGGCATCTTGACTTTTAAACGGTCCGCGCGTGTCTGTGAACCAAGAAGGGCTTGAGTGGTGTTCAAACACTTCTTACTTGGGACATTTGAGCGCACGTGGTGTATCTAGGGTATTTAATATCGTTGCCGAAACCTGGCCAAAAGGTACATTGGACGATCCACGGAGCTCTGTAAGATGTTCGCGTTGTCAAAAACAAGATAAGGCATTATTTAAACATTGAAAATCAACTTTAATTTAATGCATACTACATAAGGTCTTTATTAAAAGGCACGCGTCAAAGAGTTATGACAGTTCGTAAAATTTTACGACTTATTGGTTTATGCGAAAGAATATAGTCCCTATTTCTTTGTCTTTATGCGCAATTCTATATTTGCTGTTAGCAGAGGCGGCCTTACCCATTGCGAGGCTCCGGGCGGCAGGTCTTTGCGATGTGATGCGAAAGTAGGTCTGGTTGTTTGGTTTAGGTATTTGTCATGTTTAAGGAAAAATGCTTAAATTATACAAATAAATCAAATTTGAATTTTAAAACATTTTACATTGAAAGATTCACAAAATTAACAAATACAGAGATGATACATTTTAAAATTAATGTTTGCGGCTTTTCCTCAGACTAAAATCTGTAATTAAAGCACAATAATCTAACGAATAAGCTACGTCATTTTCGATTGAAAGAATAGCGAGCGCTGAAAGCCGATCTTGTGTCATTGAATTCCTCAAATATGTTTTAATAATTTTAAGCCTCGAAAAACTCCTTTCAGCAGACGCAACTGTAACAGGTGTGGTAGCAATAATTCTCAGGACTATTTCGATAGTGGGGTAAACTTCAGTTAATTTTTTTTCTATTATGTATTTTAGCACCGAGATAATGTCATCGTTTCCTTCATACACACGGATGAACATATTCAGTTCTTCGTACAATTCATGTCCATCAATGTCACATGGTTCTCCTACTGTCATAGATATTTGCAAGTCGCTGCATTGCTTTAAAAGTTCACTATCATTAATTTCCTTTATTTTTTTTATATTATACATGAAACCAAATATGCTCTCATGATGTTTAAGAGCTCAAACCTAGGATAACAGCTTGCGCGTACATTGTCGACAATGACATAAAAATAGTTTATTTTGATAATTTCTCCCGCTTTCAATTCATGAGATTCATCTTCCCCTTCATAATCAAAATGCCTTTTTTTACGTCGTCTTCTAACTTCTTTGAACTGTCTGTGAATATCATTTTTCTCGGCTATTTCTCTTGCTGTTACAAGGAATGACTGAAAACCATTTTCTCGATAATTATCGAGCCAATTTGTGAATGCGTCTAGGTGTTGTATAGCCCCATCTAAGTGCATGTTTTCGCTTTGCCACATTTTACTTATAACATTTATCTTTGTAAGAATGTCATACCATATGACAAGTGAAACTACAAATTCGTAGGTAGTTAGTTCCTTTTCTATAGAATGGCATTCACTGACCAACTGACAATCTGTTGTGTTTTCTGCTAAATCCTTTAAAGCATCACATATATCACTTAGTTGGTATTTAACGGCCTTCACCGATGCTACCCTGCACTCCCATCTAGTTTCAGAAAGTGGTTTAAGCGACAATGATTTTACATGAGCATTTAAAATAGCCCACCTCTGACTTGAGCCGGCAAACAGAGTGTACAACCTTTGTAGCAAACCAAAAAAAGATTTTGCTTGGACACAAGACGATGCTGCATCTCCTACGATGAGATTCCAGCTATGACTCCCACAAGGTAAAAAATAAGCAAGTGGATTAATTTCAAGAATACGTTTTTGGACACCACTTTTTTCACCACGCATATTGGCACCATTATCATATCCTTGGCCTCTGCAATTTTGCAATGATATACCTAACTGTTCTAATTCTGTGATTATATAATTAGTCAAACTCTCAGCTGTGGTTTTTTCGACGGCTAAGAAACCAATAAAATGTTCTTCAATTTCAGCTGTATTTGTATTTAAAAAATCTTATAATAATTGAAAGTTGCTCAACACGAGAGACGTCGCGAGTACAATCAAGAATAATCGAGTAGTATTTATTTTTTACTATTTTTTCAACAATTTGAGTCTTCACGTGACTTGCCATTATTTGTATGAGCTCATTTTGAATACTTTTTCCGATATAGTGGTCATTAATCGTCTTATCCCTTTCTTTTTTTAGGTGAAGTCTCAGCACCGGATCAAATCGGGCTATTAACTTTACTAAATCTATAAAGTTGCAACTTGTCTCATTCGAATCTGAGTCAGTTGTTAACTGACTATAAACTTCGAATCGGGACTTGTCATGTTTTGTACTTACGGTTATCGAAAAAAATCTGTCAGTGCACTGTAAATTTTAGTGTCTTATTTTAAAACATTAAAATCGTTTTAATATGACGTCACCCATTTGATTGACATTGTCTCGATTTTAAAACGTTTTTTAGTGTTTTAAAATCGAGACAATGTTTATGTTAATAATAGTGTACATAATGAATTTTTCAATTATGTTTTGAATGAATGAATTAGTTAACTAACTTAATTTTAATTTACGGTTATGTTATAACCTTAATAAGTAATTAAGGATCAAAATCAAAAGTTTTAAATAAAAAAAATAGTTATTTTTTTTTATATTTTTTAAAATTTGCTTGGGTTGTTGCGCGAGGCCCCTGTAGGAGCGAGGCCCCGGGCGATTGCCCTGTTCGCCACCCCCTAAGGCCGCCACTGGCTGTTAGCAATATAGCAGGTACGGACCGCGGGGAAAAGTGACGAATATATAGCTTCAAATGTGTTAAATTAACAAAAATTCATTAGATACCTGTCCAAAAAACGACACTATCATAAGTATTTTATTATTTTTTATTTTTTCACGGAGCTCAGCGGCATCTTGACTTTTCAACGGTCCGCGCGTCACTGTGAACCAAAAAGTGCTTGATCGGGGTTCAAGCACTTCTTGATTGGGACACATTTTGAGCGCACATCGTTGCGCCGATCATTTAAAATATAAGAAAGATACACGACGAATATAGAACGTTGTCGTTTAGTTAATAAGTTGTTTGTTTGCCTTTTAGTGTTTTGGATCACTCGGCGAAAATTTATAAACTGGTATACTATTCATCGCAAACCAGCCGGGAGATGAGGGGCTTAGGCACTGAACTATATAAACGATTTAGAAAAGAAGACGCAGTGAGTAAATTTAATGTAGTAACTATCTGTATAATTTAGAAGTAGCTCTTTATTTCTAACACACAATAGAAATTTAGTAACTACTTACGTTTAGTTATACTTTTTAATTTTAAGCATTTAACTGCTTAATGTTTGAATCTAAAGAAAATTCTACTAGAAAAAAAATAGGCAGAAGACGGGACTGAAACGGTTGGGTCTGGTGGTTTTTTTCTAGTAAAATTTTCTTTAGATTTAACATCTAGCAAAATGAATGATAAATGAAAATTAAAAAATATAATATAATTATAATTGCTTTTTTGCCAATGTTTAATACTTGTAAAGGTATTCATTTGACATTGTGGGTTACCTTCAATGCGAAAAGATGGCGCTGCCTTGCAGCCTCAGAAATATTAGAGAAAATTCGACACGATCATCAGGGTCGCAATAGTATAATGGTCAGTGCATCCGTCCGGATAGCGGAGGATGCGGGTTCGAGTCCCGTATGCTGCCTGGTCGGCGTGGTTTTTTTTCTAGTATTTTTTATTATATACTTTTATTTTAAGAGTTCACGATCATGACACGGCCTTTCTTTTCTATATGCAGTTAAGCAAAAATCATCTTTCCTGCTATTTTAATTAGGAAATAAAACTTTGCCTAAAGTTATATTTTTTGTGTATACCAGAGTGCTTTATCGGACGAGGTGCCATTCAATTTGATCAACCAAGCATCTCTCGATGACTTGAATGGACGATTGCAAGATTTGACGGTTTCCCCGTGCAACTTTAGACCGAACTTCGTTTTGTCAGGCACAGCCAAGCCCTACGAAGAAGACAACTGGAGATTTATCAAAATCGGAGAAAATGTATTTGAAATTCTCAAACCATGCACAAGGTAGGTATAGGTACCCAGCGCAGTGGTAGCATTAAGGAACCTTATAAAAAAATTAACACTTTATTCTAAAAATATTTGTTTGCAGGTGCTTGCTGACCACTGTTGATCCTGAAACTGGAGTACGCAATGCAAAGACTGAACCTCTGGAGACACTAAGAAGGTATTGTTTGGGATTGACGTTGGTAATGGTTTAATATTTTTTACTAAAGCTTGTCATCTGATAAGAGTTTGATGCAATGTATTCCATTCGCAATTTATCACATAGACACAAATGGTTCTTTTCGAACTGTTTCAATTCCTGCAGGACCTGAAAATATTTCAATCTCCTGTTGTTCCTTTAAAAGTACGCCGAGATGATGGAGTTACCACAAAGTGCCGAATTCTTTTATTTATCTTGAATCGTATAGACTCAGAAAACAAGCGCGAGAAAAAAACAGTGTAGTTTAAGCAGGTTGCCTGCTGCCACTATGGCCACCCTGTTTATTTCTCGCGCTTGTTTTCTGAGTCTGAATCTGATTCTGAACCTGCGTGCACTGTGGCCGGTACCCTTATAACTAAAGAACCTTACCTTACCTCCCAGGGTCAAATAACCAGCATCTAGAGTATATTTTTTGTTATAGCTATCGATTGATCGAAGACCCAGTCCTCCGCAAAGCAGTTGGCAACTCGCCCAGGATGGGTTTGCAAATGGCGTTGCGGTCCGAATCCGGACACCAGGTGGCACTGGGTGACCCGATATACATCGCATAGAAGAATAAGGATAATAAATAATGCTTTAAAATAATCAATATCATATTTTTTTAATTTTGATGTCGTTTATGGTAAGTTTTTTTTTTAAAATAAAGATTTTTTTCCGGACCTAATTAAAAGTTTCATTTTTTTACTGTCACGTCATCCTTGAAATAGGTAGAAGTTACTTCACTTAACTTCTTAACAATGTTCACGGGAATTAGTCAGTGGAGCGCTTTCTTTATCACGCATTCGCTTATAAATAGCCAAGGCTGAAAAACTTCGTCACAAGAAGAGAGTGGGACTTGGGAGTCATTGGCAGGATTCATGGACTTACTATACAAACTAAACTTTATAAAATTATTGTTTGTATAGTAAGTGCATGGCAGGAGTAACGACAAAACTTCAATCAAATTAGGTCAATGAAAGAAAAGCTTAGCTTTTGTCGGTCTAGCTAGTGTCTAACACAGAATACATTAGATAAAAGGTATTATCTACTTGTCTAGAGTATCTAGAGTGTCTAGAGTACATAATAGGCATAATTGAAGTTACACGTAATATAAGAGTAATTTATGGATAAGTATCAGAAACAACGAATGTTTATACCTTCACTAAAGAAAAACACGGTGTGATATTATAGGTATAGGCATTTTTGTTTTACTGCCCAATCCGAATATGTATAATAAATAAGATATCAAGTGTGCTTGTTTATAGCGACAATCAGTGAGTCGAAGCGTTTTATTATTTTTATCAACCATAGTAGATTTCTACTCAATTGAAGCGGCTGTTTCTTTGTGGCAGCATCTCGTAAAATTGGGCGCAATTATAATAGATCCTCGATCGATTTAAATTGTTGTGGATGCAATGTCATTGGTCAAAGGAATGTTGGTCAAGTCAAGCCAAGCTTGTACCTAGCTTGGCTTGACTTTTTCAATTAAATGTCAAATTATTCGTTCTAAATAAGCTTATGTTCTATTTATATGTATTTAAAAATATAAATAACTGATATGAACTATATAAGTTTATTACCTACACTTCTATCTATATAAATGTCGACCTCCGTGGCTGAGTGGTTTGTACGCCGGGTTTCATGGTGTCGCCGACTCGAGAGGTCCTCCCCGGGTTCGAATCCCAGTAAGGCCGATGTTTGTGTGATGAATACGAGCATTTGTACTACAGTCATAGATGTTTAATATCTATTCACGATTCATGAAACTCCTAGGCGCGCTGATCATGAAATGCTGCTGTTTTGCGGAAACTGGGTTCGCTGTTCGCTCGCTTGACTTGTGCTAGGCACCAATGTAATTTGGTTTAACCTGTAATTACTACTTTTGGATCGAGATCCTTAAAATAACACATTGATTTAAAAATCCTTGTAGGTTAAATTATTACCTCGTATATTGTTGTTGTTTGATTTTTCATTGGTGGAAAATTCAAATTTTGAGGTCCATATGTAACAACTGCTACTGTAACTGCAGCAACGTTGCTAGCTTACTTTTTGTACTGTTACTATAAAGAATTAAAAAAGAAAAAGTTGCCACGAAAATGGAGGAGGTTACTCCCGTGAGTAGTAATATGTAACCTGCGTAAGTGCCTCAACATGCACAAGTTACTTGCACAGTGTAGAAGCAGTTATTGCAGTTAAAACGTTAAATGACAGTACCCTCATACCTCGTTGCAATTTGCCGGGCACTTAATACCACTTAATTAACGAAACCTCAGTGTAGGATCTAAACACTCGTCTTGAGTGCAGCAAAGTGGCTGCACGCTATATCAAACCTTTATTTTTTTTTTCGATTACGGGGAGAAAAAATGCATTAGTTATATCCACGACAATGACTAACGCCACGTTGGTTTGCTGTTAACAAACCCTCGCGACGCAGGTGATTGCGTGGTGCATTCGGCAAGCAGCGAGCAGCCCGAGGGCCGCTAGTCTGTGCGGGTATACTTTGACGTGCACTCACGCAAGCGTGGCATACATCAAACCGAACGCTTCCGAACAGCAGCCCAGTCCGCACCCGCTTTAGCCGATCCTGGGCTTCTACGTCCACAGCGTCACCTGACTAGTCTCACAGACCGCAGTCCGAGCGGCTAGCCAGCCTACCAGCTCCCGTACCTACCAGGTAAACCAACTCCCCGATCTACTCCTCACCCTCCAGGTGTAACTGCGGGGTCCAGTTATGAGTCGCCGCTTGTTACGCCTGAGTTCCTACCCCCTCGTGATGGTGCCGCGGAGCACCCCCTCCCTGGCAGTCACAGAAGGTACCGCTAGAGGACTAGCAGACGGGCTCGGCGCCGCCGACCAGCCCTCCCCCTATTTCGTCGAAGAGAGTTCGCGTGGGCTTGTTCCTTGCGAACTCTATCCGTCGCCTCCTTCCATGAGATGACCTCCTCACAGAAGTAGACCACCACACGCCAGTTCTAACCTAATTTCACCCTGTCTGGGTGCTAACCCTACGACGAGGACAACTGGAAGGCTAACAACTGTGGATGCAGCCGGGACCAACGGCTTAACGTGTTTTCCAAAGTACGGAGGAGCTGAAGATAATAAATTTTTGGTCACCCATCCAATGACCGACCATTGCGAAAGTTGCTTAACTTCCACGATCGCAGGTCGAACACGCTAACCACCTGCGCCATAGGGCTCAAACCACCTGCACTTAGTTCCTCAACCACCAGCGCCATCGAGTTGAGTGGTTCAGGTCCTTGACCTTACCTTGACTCAATAAGTATTTTTTAATTTTGCTTCACACCGGGTAAAGATGAGAAGATCAGACAAAAACTATCAAACTAAATTATACCTATAATAAGTATTGTAACGTAATGTACAATGGTTCACGATAAAACGAATATAAAACCCAAACATCCTACTTACTGTTATATCAGTAAAGTACCACGAGTCAATGCCGTGATAGGATGACATTCATTGATAAATATAGCGTTAAGACGGTTGACCCGTATGGTTCGCTTATGTCTTGTTAAAAAATTATTTAAGAAACAACTCTTATGTAATACAAATCCTTTAATGTTCATAAACAGAAGATGGTTAGTCAAGGTAAGGAAAAATATTAGTGCATTTTCGGATCACAATAGATCCCCTATCCACTTATTAATTAACGAGAAAAATGCTTAGACTGGTTACGCCGTATTTTGTTTATGTCACTCAAATGCCATTTGTTATTCAATAAACAGAGACAAAACACGGAGTAATTAATCCAAGCTTATTCTTTGTTTATTAATAAGGGGGCTAAAGATTTAATTTCTCAGTGATAGAACTACAGAAATGAGTTAAAACAGAGTTCTTATCGTTCCAAGGAACAGAACCACGAACCTCAACGCGATAATATTGACATTGACATCCATCCATCACTCATCCAGGAGTTTTAATGAACTTGAACAAAAGCCGGTCATACCCATCCTTAATCAACTTATTTTGTTAATGTTCATTGTTGCATTACAGTTTTTCCACACGTTACCGTTCCAGCCAGTGCTATTCTGAAAGAAAAAACTCACATTTCACTGGGGAATCCGAGGTGTGTTTTAAAATTATCTAAAATCCACGAATTCCGCGGCAAAAGTAAGTTTGTTCTAACAGAATAGCACTGCTGGTTTTGCATCACAGAACCGGCCTTTCGAAACACTTTCACTAATTGGATACCTATGTTATCATTTTTCAGCTCAAACCGCTACACTAGCTGTTATTGCAGCTGGCATTGTATGTACCTGTTATTGGGCATACCGAATCTCGCAAGAATACAGAAAAAAGAATCTGCCTACAAAGTGGAGACTAGTTGGTAGACTGAAGAAAATATACGTATATCCCATTAAGTCATGTGCCGCTAATACAGTAGAAAAAGCTGAATGTACCATGCTGGGCTTGAAAGACGGATGGCTTATTGACAGGTGAAAATTAAATACCTACTTATGGGATGCTATGGGCAACGATTCAATAACCAATTGAGCAGTTAAAGTTAAAACATACTATCATTCACGACGTCGAATTATTACATTAGCATTATTACTCTACTTGTATATAACTGCTTGATTTTTAAAGGTAATTAAAGACATTTTATAGCGATGGCAAAGGTTGTTAGTTAGATTCCATCTAGGATGTCGCTAATATAATATCCCCAGCAGTGGGGACATTAATAGGCTGATGAAAATGATGATGTCGCTAATAATACAATTATTTAGCTTTAATGTTTTCATATAAAAGACTTAAGGACATCAAATATTATATCAAAAGGACAATGGGCAAAACGCACCCAGCTCCGCCAACAATGTAATTAGTATGAATCGATAGATCTATGAAAAACTAGCCTTTTTTATTATGACACCGAAAAAATATATCCTGGGAGTCAAAAGATATGACACCGTAAAAAATATCCTGGTAGTCAAAAGATATGACACATGGGCATATTTAAGTAGGTAAATAAATTTATTTCTAGTACCTTCATTTTATATATTTTTATATTATTAGTAACCATAATAATATGCCATATCGTACTATACAACCAGATATACGAGAAAGTCTGCTGATCTATCCTGCGCTTGCACTTACTGAGCCACCTCAAAACGGTTTACGGGGGTTGAAGGACTTGCATTTGCAAATAGTCGTCTCGTCTTACTTCGTTGTAATTGTGCGCTCCCTGTCACTTTATTGGTTTTTATCTAACACGCTTTGGATATTAGAACACGGTTATCGGTTTTGTCAATTAAATTCAAAAAAATTCAAAATTCAATATCGTTTATTCAGTCTAGGCTGTTACAAGCACTTGTGAATGTCGAAAAGCTACGCCATCGGTTCGCAAATCTACGGCGGGAGACCTTGTACTGAGAAGAACCGGCAAGAAACTCAGCAAGGGCTGTTTTTTTCTCCCTGTATTATATACAGAGTCGTCAATTTGAAAAATGACTTCAATATGAGATAACTCATGAAGTCACTTTCCATTACAAATGTAAATGATAAAACAATTATGACTATAAAATAAAAAATATAAAAAACAGATTTAAATTGAAAAAAGTTTAGGAATGCCGTGTCCTACTGTTTAGGCATAAAAACAAATGTACCATTAAAGTTAAATACAACGATTAATAGTACCCAATGTAGCAAGAGCAGACTCATCACCGCTGGCAGCACCCGTTCACGAGCATGACGCATGAACCAGCCATCGCTTCGCTGAACCATTTTTTAGGGAACGTAACGACCCGCCTCACACGACACCACCGAAGAGATTTTTAAGAGAGCATGACTATTCATAACCACATATGGATACTAGATAGCAAAATAGGGAAAAAAAAATTAAGTACCTGTGTACATTACTATAAAAAACTATAAACACAACAGTAGGACACATGTATGTGATTACCTAAACACTAGTGTCGACTCTGCCACTACCCTACAAACCCAAAACCAAACCCAACATCAGTGCCCCCCCTTCACTCTGTATAGAGAATGACAAGGATACACCGCTGCAAAACCAAAGTTCAGGTCTAGAGAACCATGCCAGAATCCACACCACCATTAAATCTTTATCTCAGAAATAATAAATGTTCACCTAAATTTTGATTGTGATTGCTGTGCCATACAGTATAAATACAATTACAAATAAAATTTAAATTAAATAATTAATTATCATTATAATAATAATAAAGTAGTATAGAGCAGACTCATCTCCGCTGGCAGCACCCGTTCACGAGCATGACGCATGAACCAGCCATCGTTTCGCTACATGACTACCCATAATCACTCAAACCAAACTAAAATAGTTACTTAGAATTAAGGTAATTTATCTGTACGACACTGCAAACAAATACAAAACCAATTTGCAGTTACAGCCATGCAGTTTTGTCATTCAAGTATTCTTTAATAGTATAATAGCCTTTCTTAAGTAAACAATTTTTAATGTGACATTTGAACTCATTTATGGGTAACTCAAGAATGGCATCAGGAATTTTATTATAAAAATGTATACGTTGACCCATAAAAGATCGGTAAACCTTCTGTAACCTGTAGGGTGGCAATGCAAGCTTATTTCTATTCCTTGTGTTAAAATTATGCACGTTACTGTGTTTGGTATACAAATTGATATTATTTTTAACAAGGATTCATTTACAATACAATTGTAAATGAATTGAGAAGCAACAGTCAAAATGCCAATTTCTTTAAATTTTTCTCTAAGAGATGTTCGGCTACTCAATTGATAAATAGATCTCACAGCTCTTTTTTGTAGAATGAATATACTTTCAATATCAGCTGCTGTTCCCCAGAGTATAATGCCGTATGATAAGATACTATGAAAGTAACTAAAATATACAGTCCTGGCAGTTTCTGTATCAGTAAGTTGTCTTATCTTTCTTATGGCATAAGCTGCTGAACTAAGTTTACCAGCCAAAAGCGTAATGTGATGATTCCATTGCAGTTTTGAGTCTATAGTTATACCCAAGAATGTAGTTGACTCTACTAAATCTAATTTATTATTATTTAATTTAATTTCAATATGTTCAACTTTTACATTAGGTAAAGAAAATTTAATACACTTGGTTTTATTAGCATTTAGCTTTAGATTATTAACATTAAACCATTGCAAAACTTGCGAGAGAGCATTATTAACATCGTCATAGTTGTTCTTGCGCCTGTCAACGTTAAATAATAAAGATGTGTCATCAGCAAATAATACTATCTCACACAAATTTTCTACAAAAAATGGCAAATCATTTATATATACTAGAAACAGAAAGGGACCCAAAATTGAACCCTGGGGAACGCCCATTTCCACATGAGATCCAGATGATCTAACACCATTTACCTCTACAGTTTGAATTCTGGAACTGAGATACGACTGTATTAATTTATATGCAGTACCTTTGACTCCTTAATGACTTAATTTCAATAACAGCGTGTGATGATCAACGCAATCAAAAGCTTTGGATAAGTCACAGAACCCTCCAAGAACATTCTGCGACCTCTCCCAAGCCTCCAATATACTCCTTACAAGTGCAACACCCGCGTCAGTAGTAGATCTACCTCTGGTAAAACCAAATTGTTTCCTATGCAAAAGTTTATTTAGGTTGAAATGAGGCATTAATTGTTCCAGAATAATTTTCTCAAATATTTTACTTAGAACCGGTAAAATTGATATAGGCCTATAATTTCCAGGTTCACTTCTATTTCCTGATTTAAAAAGAGGTATAAC
Organism: Chilo suppressalis; assembly: GCA_902850365.2. Lineage (NCBI taxonomy): Eukaryota > Metazoa > Arthropoda > Insecta > Lepidoptera > Crambidae > Chilo > Chilo suppressalis. The sequence goes on along the minus strand of OU963910.1, from coordinate 10,024,769 downwards.
TTTACTGTATTTCATCAAATCTGGAAATACGCCTTGATCAATACAGTTATTAAATATATCAACTAGATAGGCAATAACGGGTATTATACTTTTAATAACTTTAGTAGAAATACCCCATAAATCACTTGTATTTTTTTGTTTAAGAGATTTAAAACACTTAATAACATCAGTAAAACTAATATGTCTAAACTGAAACACATTATCACACTTAGGTACATATTTCTCGATCAATGTCTTGGCAGCCACCGTTGAAGAGCTCAAATTAGATGTAGCCACCAAAGGAACATTAACGAAATAATCATTAAAAATATTAGCGATATGTTCCTTAGATTTTATTAGAATGTTATTGGACTTAAGTTCAATAATATCGTCACGTGGCCTTTCTTTGCCTGTTTTACGATTTATAACATTCCACGTTGTTTTGATTTTATTATTCGATTTACATATTTTATTTTTAATAAAATTAGATTTGGCTGTTGCACATACCTTTTTGAAGGTTTTAGAATAACATTTAACGTAATCAATAAAACTTTGTGAATGATTATATTTTCTCAGATGATACAATTCATAAAGTTTGTTTCTACTTTTATAGATACCAGTCGTAGCCCAATCACAGAACTGTAACTTCTGAGTAAGTTTCGAAGTTTTTAAGGGAAAAGCCTTATCGAATTCATTCCTTATTAGATTAAAAAGATCCCCAAAAAGAATATCAGGATCATCATGTGTCCATGGGATATGAGAAATCCTATCATCAATGTTTTTTTGAAATTTTTCTAACCTGTTTTCTGTTACTGGTCTCAATTCAATCACTTTGGTTTCATTTTTTACATCTATTTTATATTGTATTTCTAAGCCATAATGGTCAGATGTAATACTATTAAAAATAGACTTACTATCAGGAGTACTATCTGTAAATACATTATCCAAACAAGTTGCCGAATGTGATGTCACCCTAGTCGGCTCAAAAAATTGATGGATCAAATTTAAACATTTAAATAGTGATATTATACGTACTGACATTGAATTTTGTTCAAGAATATTAATATTAAAGTCACCGCAAACAACCAAAAACTTATTTTTTGACTTTAACTTTTTCAGTACATCCTCCATTACAGATTCAAAAATGTTAAAGTTACCTACAGGGGGTCGGTATACGCATACTATCATCATCTTATTTAGTTCCACACAAGATAGCTCAATGCTACGTTCAATTGAAAGGCCAGCTATATCCTTTCTATCCTTACATTTAATATTTTTGTTGACAAAAATCAATGAGCCGCCGTGTATGGCTGTCTTTCGAACATAAGCACTCGACAACTGAAAATTGTTTATGTGATAAGACATTTCACAAAGCTTGAGCCAGTGTTCCGTTAAACATATAATGTGTATGTCCTCACTTTTCGAATACAATTCTAATTCTAGGTCTTTGCCAGCCAAACCTTGTATATTTTGATGAATAATATTAATAATGCTTTTATTAGGTTTGGCTATTGTCTTTAAGCTCAGTTTAAAACTGGGCTGGTTAAATTGTTAATAGAGTTAATATTTCTTTTACTAGAAATACTAACACTATTTTGTTGAATAGGGTTAGTTATACCATGTATAACCGTATTTTGTATATTAAAAGCTAACAAATTAGCTATCTGGGTCCTAAATCTCTTTGCGAGATACATAGTATCTGTAGTCAACTTAAAATATCTCATATATTTATTTATATCCAAATATAAACATACGTCACTTTGACTATTAATTAAATTTTATAATTTATATACTGTTTAAACGGCGTCTGTGGCGCTCTTCCCTGTAACCGTTCGAAACGGTGCGGTGGGGTGCGGATGCCTATGGGGCTGGCAGCTTCAATGAAATCCCTTTTCTTAGCTTCAGTGCGCTTGTTGCTTGTTTGCTTGTTGCTTGTTTGCATGTGCAGTGGTGTGAGATGAAAGAGGTCGAGGCCTACTCTTCGTCGTCTCGCTCGTCGCCGGCGCCGAAGGCGCCGCGGCGTGCGGGGAGTCCGTTGTAGGATGAATCCTTTTCGGATGCTGCGGGTGCGCACTCCGTTACTACGGAGCGGTCGTTGGTGTCCGTCCCCTCTTTATCCACAGCTTCACCACCGCCCTCAGCGCGGTCAAGCCCCCCGGGTGAGACCCGTGTGGGAGGCCCGGTGAGCGACCAGCGAGCAGGCGGTGGACTTGGTGGTGGGAGGGGGCAGGGTCGTCATGTAGGGTAAGGGAGATCGTAGTTGTGTCCAAAGAAAGTTTTTATATTTTTTTTTTTTTTTTTTTTTATATTTTTTATTATTATTATTTTTTTTTTTTTTTTTTTTTTAATTATTATTTTTTTTTTTTTTTTTTTTTTTTTTTTAATACTTTCTTTGGAGTGCTTCGTGAATGGGTTACATTATTATGTGTGTTTTTCTGTTTTTGTTATAATATCTTATGTGTAATGTGGCGTAATGTGGAGTTGGCCCGCCCGCAGTGAAGCGGGCGGGGCCGTTGTTATCTATTACTTCTTGCGGGTTGGTCTTCCTCTGGGACGAGCTCTCTTGGTAGGGCTCTATCTCTTCTTGTACGGGAGCGATCGTGCGCGGGAGCAATCTCTCGGATGTGTCCGTGCGCCGAGTGCTCCGCTCGACCGTACATTGATGTAGTTAATTTTGTTATGAAGTCGTCTAGGGTTTCGACTTTTAAGTCTCGGTGAATAGTTGTATTGCGTACGTAGCGGCCCGCATTGGTAATGACGCGCAGGGAGAGGTTTTGTTGCGCGCGGAGGCGTTTCCGCTGCGTCTCTGCAACCAGCGCGTACCATGCGGGCGCTGCGTAAGTAAGTAGGGGGCGGATGTACATTTTATATATACAAACTTTTGTGCGTAATGGGAGTCGGCTTCGTAGGATGGGGCGTAGTCGCGCTCGGGCCATCTTGGTTTTCTTTATTGTTTCGGCTACGTGGTGTCGCATGTTTAGGCGGCGGTCTATAGTGATACCAAGGTACTTTGCTGTTTGTACCCATGGGACCGGCCTGCCTAATATGGTGAGCGGGGGCGGATTTGAGCGTTGCGATCCGACGAGCATCGCCTGCGTTTTGGCGACGTTTACGCGGATGCGCCATTTTTCCAGCCATGGTGCGAGCGCGTCGAGGGTGGGCTGCAGTTTTTCGGCGGCATGGCGTGGGCGTATGGATGAGCAGATGAGGGCGGTATCGTCCGCGTATAACGCGAGTTTAACATCACCTGTTGTTGGGACGTCGTTCGTATACGCTGTGTAGAGGTGCGGCGACAGGCAGCTGCCCTGCGGTACTCCTGCTTGGGCCGGGCGTGAGGTCGAGAGCGTGCCCTCTACCGTCACGTGGATGCGGCGGTTTTCGAGAAAGGAGGCGACTATTCGTAGTAGACGTTGCGGTAGTGGAGTCTGTGATAGTTTATAGAGTAGGCCTTCGTGCCAGACTCTGTCGAAGGCTTTCTCTACGTCTAGGAAAACGGTTGCGATGTACTCACGCTTGTTTACGCACGTCGCTAGGTGGTGCAGTACACGGGTCAGCTGAAGCGTAGTTGAGTGGCCGGCGCGGAATCCGTACTGTTCGGAGCGGGGTTCGATGTATTGTATTATTTTCGGAAGTATCAGTTTTTCGAACACTTTCGAAAGGGTGGAGAGAAGGGTGATCGGTCGATAGCTGTCCGGCTTGCTGTGATTTTTCCCCGGTTTCGGGATCATTATCACCCTACCCTCCTTCCAAATTGTGGGAAAGTGTCCGGTGCGGCATATGCCATTGTAAAGGCGGGTAATGGCAGCAATTGATTTTGGGGGTAGGTTTCTAAGGGCTGCGTTAGTGATGTTGTCGGGTCCAGGGGCCTTTCTTGGCTTTGCTTTTGTAATTTCTCTCTGGACTTGTTTAGGTGAGAATATTATGGGGTCTATGTCCGGTGCTAACGACTGCGACATACAGTTAATCACGTGCGACCTCACGGTCGCAACGTGCTCGCTGTCTGTCGTGTCGTTAGGGATGAAAAGTCGTTCTAGGTGGTGTATGTTCGCTGAGCCGGTCTTCTCTGAGCTTGCGTTTCGTATACTGTGCGCTTGAAGTCTTCGGGCTGTGCGTATGGACCGCACCTGTCTGCTTCGCGTCGTAGGAATCTTGCGAGTTTCAGTAGGTCTGCTTCTTCTGTCTGGTTTTCCGCGGCGAAGTCGAACCATCTGTAGCGTAGCGCAGGCGTGAGCTTCTCTATGGTTTGCTTGGTGACTTCCGGGTTGTATAAGTAGTAGACCCTCTGTAGAGCTTGCAATGTTGCTATGATGTTGCCTACTCTGGTGGCGAAGATGCAGAGTTCCTTCGGTGAGTCTGTTGGCCGTTGGAGGCTTCGTAGTCGTTCTAGTTCGGCGAGTGCGATTGCGTCGGGTCGGCCGAAACGGGATTCCAACGTCTTCATTATTTCTTCTGTTTTCGCGTTGTACATGAGTAGACTTTCCACGGCTTCTTTGGCTGTTCCTCGTAGGCTTCTGCGTAGTCTTGCGAGGTTTTCATATTCGCTGTGCATGCTGGCTGTTTCTGTGTAGGCGGCTTTGAATGAAAGCCATTCTTGATAGGTTCCGCTGTAGCTCGGTAGCTCTTGTATGGAGCGTGGTGCCATCTGTTGACCGGATCTTGCGGCGAGTGCGATCGCGGATGCGAGCTCCGAGATGTTTATCTGTTGCTGTGTAGGCTTTGCGATGGCCATGGTTTCTTCTCCCGCCGGTATTAGAAGCGGGGCTTGATGCGTAGACTGTTGCTCGACGAAGCTCTGTTGCTGTAGCGTGGCTTCGTGCGGCTTTTCGGCGATTGCGATCTGTGACGTGCTGTGGTTCAACCAGTTTGTGACTCGATGCGTCGTTTCCTGTCGAGCTGTGATTGTGCCTTCATCGGAGTCCGGTTCTGAGTCGCTGTTGGCTTCGTCTTCTAATGCGTTGACTCTGGCGGCGGCGTATTCCATTTGCAGACGGAGTAGCTCTTCTTTTGCCTTCTGCAGCCGTTGCGAACGACGAGATTTGACGCTCTTGCTCTTCTGTACTGTGGGGTGACCTTCGGTAGCCTGTTCTGTCTGTGGTGCTTCGGTCGTTGAAGAGAAGACTGTCTGATCCCAGGTGTTCGTTTCGGTTTCCGTCGCGGCGGTGTTTTTCGTAGCCGTCGTCGCTGTAGCAGTTGGTTGTGAAGCCGGTGTTGTAGCGGTCGGTTGCGGAGCTGTTTCTGTGACGGTCGGTTGCGGAGCTGTTTCCGGCAGCGGAGTGGTGCCAGATCTTGACCGTGTGATGGGCATCTTGAAGCTTCTGTGATATCCGGCAATGCGAAGGACCAAATGTTTCGAACGGCGTCTGTGGCTCTCTTCCCTGTAACCGTTCGAAACGGTGCGGTGGGGTGCGGATGCCTATGGGGCTGGCAGCTTCAATGAAATCCCTTTTCTTAGCTTCAGTGCGCTTGTTGCTTGTTTGCTTGTTGCTTGTTTGCATGTGCAGTGGTGTGAGATGAAAGAGGTCGAGGCAGCAGCAGTACATCTTCTCGCGCGTCGCAGGCGCCGAAGGCGCCGCGGCGTGCGGGGAATCCGGTATTGGAGTGATCCATTTCGGAGGTAGCGGGTTCGCACCCTGCCCATGCAGGGTGGTCGTTGGGGTCCGTTTCCCCCCTCTCTACGTCTTCACCACCGCCCTCGGCGCGGTCAAGCCCACCGGGTGAGACCCATTGGGGAGGCCCGGTGAGCGACCAGCGAGCGGACGGTGGACTTGGCGTGAGGGGGGATTAGGGCCAGTCAGGTTTTGGTTAGTAGAAATCGTAGGTTGGGTTGTTATCAATATTCGTGTGGGAGTGTGGTTGCGTCCGGGGTGTCGAATCCGGTGGGTCGTTGAGTCAGGTGTTTGGGCTCGCCCGCAGTGGTGCGGGCGGGCCGATGTCAGTCCGGTGGGGGGGGCTCGACCGCTCGCGGAGAGCGCGAGCGGGAACCCCCTGGAGTCGAATCTGGTGGAGGTAGGAGCTCCCTGGGGAGTGGTCTGCTGCGGCGGGTACGGGAGCGGTCGTACGCAGGCGCGATGTCTCGCAGGTGTGCGTACGAGGAATGGTCCGCTCGACCGTACATGGAGCTGGCCAGTCTAGTGACAAACTCGTCCAGGGGCTCCGTTTTGAGGTCGCGGTGAAGGGTGGTGTTCCTCACATGTCTGCCGGCATTGGCGATGGTGCGCAGGCTCAGGTGTTGTTGTGCTCTTAACCGTTTCTTCTGTGATTCGGAGACCAGCGCATACCATGCCGGCGACGCGTATGTGAGGATGGAGCGAATATATAATTTATAAATAGCTACCTTTGTCCGTAGCGGGAGAGTGCTGCTTAGGAGGGGCCGCAGTTGCGCCCGCGCTGACTTTACCCGAGCAATGGTATTGTTTACGTGGGTGCGCATACTGAGGCCGGCGTCGATGGTAACTCCTAAGTACCTTATTGAGGATGTCCATGGAACAGCTTCTCCAAGGATGGTAAGTCTTGGTGGGGGGCGGTGCCTGCGTCCGGTAAGCATCGCCTGCGTTTTGCTTACATTGACGCGCATGCGCCACTTTTCGAGCCATGGCGCAAGGGCGTCTAATGTAGGCTGGAGCTTGGCTGCGGCGTGATTTGCATTCAACGACGTGCTAATGTAGGCAGTGTCGTCGGCGTAAAGCGCAAGCTTTACGCCGTCCAGTGCTGGCACGTCGTTGGCGTACGCAGCGTACAGTGTGGGGGAAATGCAGCTGCCCTGTGGTACGCCTGCGTTGATCGGGCGCGAGGTCGACAGTGCGCCTTCCACGGCGACCTGGAAGCTTCTGTTTGAGAGGAAGGAGGCAACGATGTTAAGTAGGCGTGGTGGTAAGTTGGCTTTAGCGAGTTTATAGAGAAGGCCCTCGTGCCAGACTTTGTCGAAGGCCTTCTCCATATCCAGCATGACCAATGCTGCGGTCTCCTTTTTATTGCTGCAGGTAGCGAGATGGTGGAGGACTCGTACGAGCTGAAGCGTCGTGGAGTGTTCGGCTCGAAACCCGAACTGCTCGGGGCGCGGCTCAATATGCGCAGAGATCTTCGGGAGGAGCAGGCGCTCGAAGATCTTGGAGGTGGTTGAGAGCAAAGTGATGGGCCGATAGCTAGCGGGGAGGGACAGGTTTTTCCCCGGCTTCGGTATCATAATCACTTTACCCTCTTTCCAGCTGGGCGGATAATGAGCCGTGCGGCAAATGCCGTTGAACAGCCGGGTGATGGCGGCAACAGATTTCGGCGGCAGGTGGCGCAGAGCGGCATTGCTGATGCAGTCCAGTCCGGGCGCCTTTTTGGGCTTCGATCTACGGATCTCGTGCAGTACCTGTCGAGGCGAGATCACGATGGGGTCTGTGTCTGGTGGCGGTAGCGACGACAGACAGCTAATCACGTGGCACCTCACGGTTTCCACATGCTCACTGTCTGTCGTGGCGAATGGGGTGAAGAGGTCCTCTAGGTGGTCGGCCAGCAGTCCAGCGCGGTCTTCCGCGCGGTAATGGGGGCGGCCATTGTTGTCCAGCAGCGGGCGTGGCGGGGTGGGAGTGGCGGCGAGCTGCCGGCATAGACGGTGAACGGAGGGCATATCACCGTCTACGCTCAGCAGGTGTCTGTCCCAAGAGTCGGCAGCCTCGTCGTCCAGAGCGCGCTTGAGTTGGGCGGAGAGCGCGTTCAGTCGAGCTTTGGTGGTGGGGCAGCGTGTGCGTTGCCAGAGACGCTGTGCCCTGCGTTTCTCCGCGAGCAGCTCTCTGATCTTGACTGGGAGAAGGGGGTACTTGCCTGTTCTGGTGGTGGGGCGCTCAGATGCCCCGAGCGCAGTCTGAATGGCGGCGGCGATTTCCTCAGCTGCGGCTTCCACGTCTGCGGGGGTTGTTATAGGCCGAGTGGGTGTGATTGCTGCGACTGTGTTTTGGAATTTCTCCCAGTCTACACGTTTCCGGTTACTGGGAGGCTTCACTCGGGTCAGAGGGCTATGCAATGTGCACAGCACTGGGCGGTGGTCTGAGGGGAGGTCCATCATTACCTCCTGAGTAATGATGGAGTCCACGGCTCTATGGACTATGATGTCGAGTACGTCATCGACGCCTCCAGATGGGTCATAACGTGTGGGCTCAGTGGGGCCCGTCACATCGTAGTTGTGGTCCATAGAGTCCTGGAGGATACAGCGTCCAGTGGGGTTGATTGAGGCGGAATGCCAGGAAGTATGTTTTGCATTGAGATCACCCGCCACGATGGTAGGTAGCGGGTGCAGGAGATCTCTCAGTTCCTTGGGATCAATTGGTATTCTGGGGGGTTTGTAGGCTGCGTACAACCGGACGTCGCTACCATCGAGCTGGATGTCGACGCCGAGTGCCCGGAGTGTGGTGGTATGTGCTAGGGGGGCAGGCTGGTGGATAACCCGGCGACGGACCGCTACCATTAGCCCTCTAATGGGCTTTCCGTCTGCCGGTGATATCTCGTCCTGCCTGTATACCACATAATTTGGTAGACGAAAGTTGGTGCTGGCTGAGAGGCGCGTTTCGCTCACTAGGGCCACGTCGATATTGTGCTCGCGCAGGAATTGCAGGAGCACCCGACGTTTCCCCGTGAGCGTCTGCGCATTCCAGTGCATGAATCTTATGGGAGTGAATTTTGCGGCAGGAGCTGTTGGAGGCAATGTTGGAATTGCCCGGCGAATGCGAGCAATTGCTGAATGGCATCGGTGGGTAGTGAAGACGCCTGGGCAGGCGCGGGCACCGATGGTGGTATAGGTTTAGATGGGGCTGAAAGAGTGCCCGTCTCGGCGCTCTTTGCGGCGCCGCGGCGTCCCCGTTTCCGGCGGCGGCGGCGGGCAGAAGTGGTTGTGGTACCGTCTCGGGCGGGCGGCGCATTCGCCGGTGCCATGAGAGAGGCCGGCGCGTGCTCGCTTACCTCGGTCCGGGGGATAGTGGCGTTAGTGACTGGGCCCGTTTTGGCCACAGTCGAAGCGGTCTTGTTACGCCCTTCTTTGCGTAGGGCCGGGCAGCTGCTGTGGTTTGCCGGGTGGGGGCCACCACAGTTCGCGCAGGTCGCGGGTTCCGATCTCGGGCGCGGGCAATCGGCAGCGGCATGTGGGGCCCCACACCTCACGCAGGCGATTGGTCGGTGGCACCCCTTTGACGAGTGTCGAAAGCCCTGGCACCGGTGACACTGGGCCGGGCCTTTCTTCCCTCGCCACGCTTCGATCGTGATGCCAGTCATATACAGGAGCTCTTTTAGCTGGTATATGGCCGGGATGGTGTCGGGGGAGCGAGTAATAGATGCGAAAAAGATGCAACCCGGGCGACCTGCTCTCGCCCGGATGCGTTTTGTGTATTCGCAGACAAATCCTTTGGCTGCAAGGGCATCGGTGAGCTGTTGCGGCTCAGTATTGAAGGGCAGCCCCCTGATGGCCACCTTCAGGCTGCGGTCCTCCGGAAGTGCGTAGGAGTACCAGCTCACTCCCTCCAGATTGGAGAGATACGCCTGTATGAGCCGGTACTCGTCGCCATCTTCGGGGGTGAATCGCACGCCGACTCCGAATGGGCGTGCGTTGGGAGCACGGCCGAGTTGGTCGTGTATTTGTTTCAGGTGGGTCGGCCAGTCGGGCAGGTGTTCGACCACCAGGGGTGGGTACTTGCGTGCCCTCTGGACGGCAGTGTCGTCGTTAGTGGCCGCGGTGGCGGGTTTGGTGCTAGGGCGGGCGGCGGCCGCTTGGGCGGGCGGTGCAAGCGTGGTTGGGGCGGCGGTGGTTGTGGGTGAGGGCGCGGCTACCATAGCCTGCGCGTAAGTGGCAGCGTGAGGGCGAGTTTGTAAAATGTTTTTATCGACTACCCCCGTGTCCGGTGTTAAAGTGGAATCGAGATTCACTCGTTTCGACACTTTTTCCCTCCGTTGCAGTGGTGCGGGTGTTTGTAAAATCGAACCTGTGGGTAGGTCCGATTTTTGCGGTGGTAGTTGCGGCGGTGGCGGTGGCGGCGGCGGCGGTGGCGGTAGCGGCGGTGAAGGTGTCAATGGTGTCAATGGTAGCGGCGATGGCCTATCACCGCTACTTAGCGACCGGTGAACGCGCGGGTCGCGCGGATGGCGCTGCGTGCGCGGCGTCGCGCGTATGCGCTTCTCCTCCTGTTCCTGTGCGGAGGGGGGTAGCTTACGCTTGGTGGCGGTTGTTGGCGGCAGCGGGACGATGTCTTGGTTGGCGTGCATGGCGTTCAGCGCCAGTCGGTCGGCATCGGCGAGGGCTGGGGTATCACCCAACTCGAACTCCGTTATCCGCAAATACACGCCCAGCCAGCGAGCCAGGCCGTCGGATAAATATCCAGACTCAAGCAGCCTAGCCACAACCATGACATCAGATTCATATCTGATGCGCGGTGATTGTGACTTGGCCGCCTTGCGCAGCTGTCTGGCTGGGGTGTCTGTAGATACCGGAGTACGGGTATCGGCGGGTGTTGGAGGGGGTGGTACGGAAGTGGCGGGTGCATCACCAGTGGTTGGCGGCGCATTCGCATGGGTAGGTAGCGAGATCGGGGGGGCGGTAGGTCCGGAGGCGGCGGCTGGCCGTCGAGACGGCGGGTCCGCCATGCTGCGGTGCGGTGCTCACGTCGGCGCGATCCTGGCAGGGCGCGCCTATCGAGGCGCGCTCCTGTCCTGCGGCTTCGGGCGTGGCGGTCTTCGCTAGCTCACAACACGGGCGGAGCTAGGCAGTTATATCGGGTAGTTAAAAAATAATTTTTAATTTCGATAAACTTGTGGGTAGTTGGATCCGTACGCGGCGACGGTCGGCGATCCGAGGTCGAGGCTATTTTGGTCACTACCTATGTAGGCCACAAGTGTTCGCACTTAGCGCTATATTACTGCGCTAGTGCGCCTATCGGAGCAATGTGAGAGGGACAGCCTATAATGCTGTCTCTCTCATGGTGCTATTTCTATTCTCGCTTTGTGCGACGTTATAGCGGCCGTGGGCCTATCCTAGCGCTGTGCGAGAGAGACTGTAGTGCTGTCTCGCACAGCGTTGTGTTACTGAATGTGTGTACCTACCTATCGTGAAATGAATGTTGCGCAACTCTTTTATTAAAATAACAATAAGTTTACATTTCACTTATAACTAACTATGACTACTATTTACAACACATAAGATTATTAAACTATTGAATTAGGGCGGCGTCTGTTCTGTACATCTCTCCCGCCGTGCGTCGTCCGCTTGCCGGGCGTCGCATCCAGTTTCTTCACGAAGGCCGCTGTCTTGGTATCCTGGTTCTGTAGTGGGTTGTCCCGTCGGTAGCACGATGAGCTTCTTCACGCCGTCTTGGTATCCTGGTTCTGTAGTGGGCTGTCCCGTCGGTAGCACGATGAGCTTCTTCACCGGTCTTCTGAGTGTGCCGCCTTTGGTGCGCACGTCGACCACCCGTGTGACGCCGTCTGGCCCCGGGTACGTGTGTGTTATGAGTCCCCGGGGCCACAGGTTGCGTGGCAGCGTCCCGTCGGCGATAAGGACGACGTCGCCTGTCTTGACGTTCGGTCCCCTTCCACGGGGCTCCCGCCGGTTTTGAAGTTCCGGCAGGTACTCCCGTATCCATCTGTTCCAGAATGCGTTGGCGAGCTGTTGCGAGGCGCGCCAGTGTGTGCGCCCGAGGAGGTCGGTTTCGGAAAACTTCCCGAGTGGCGGCACGCGTGCTGAGCCGCCGAGGAGAAAGTGGTTCGGTGTTAGCGCTTCTTCGTCGTCTGGGCTCACCGGCACATGTGTGAGTGGCCGGCTGTTGACTGTGTACTCTACTTCGGCGAGCAGTGTGTGCAGTACTTCTTCCTGTGGGTGCCGTTGATGCAGAGTGGTTGCGAGTGCTTCTTTTACGCTGCGTACGAGTCTCTCCCATGCCCCCCTCTTTATTTTTCTTATTTCTTCTGTAGTTTACTGCGTCTTTGCTTTTCTTTTTTCTTGTTTTGCAAAGTTCGACGAATTGCAGTACCCTGGCGGTTGCGCGTACTAATTTTTCCCACTTCGAAAATCGCTCGCTGTTAGGGAGTGCGTTGCGTAGTGCGGGCGTCGTTTCGCGCTCTGTTACTGTGTGCGTTCTTTCTTCGCCTGTTTCTTTCAGCTGAGGGTTTCTGTCTATTTTCTTTTCTATGGTGAGAAGTCTGCTGTGTGCGTTTTCATAATTGAGCGGCATCGATGAGTCTGTCTGTTTCCATAGCAACGCCGTCTCGTAGTGTCCGTCTTCTCTCTGTAGCGTGTTTTTCTGTAACGTGTCGAGCGCGCGTTGTTCCTCGCTGTTTCGTGGCTGTTTCGGTGCGATGGTGAGGGAGTCGATTGCGAAGTACTGTCTTAGTTGCTCGTTCATGTCTGCGTCTGCATCGGTGACGTGGTTGACGTAGTTGACGTGTTGACCCAGAGTGCGCGTGTGTGCACCGTGTAGCACCCAGCCGAGTGGTGTGCGGGATGCTACCGGTTGTCTTCGTCTTCCGCGCCGTACTTCTTTGGCCAATAGCAAATGCCAATTGTCTTGTCCGATGAGCAGCTTTGGGACTGCATTTCTGTACGTCAGTCTCTTCTGTATGTCGAGCAGGTGCTGGCATCCTCTCATATCTTCATCTGTTATCTGTTGCGCCGAAAGCTTGAGGTTGTTGAGCGTTCGTGCTTGTATGCTGTAGCTGTGGGTTGATCCACGGAGTGTAACTGTGACTCGCTTGGACTCGTGGGCTTCTACTTCTGTGTCTCCGATCGCTTCTATATGAAGTGGGTCGACGGGTCCCTCGGCGCCGGCTTGTCTTGCTATTTCGCTGTCTATCAATGTTACTGTGGAGCCATCGTCGAGGAGTGCGTACGTGTTCACGTCGCCCTTTGGCCCGGAGATGCATACCGGGACGATCTTGAGATAAGCTTGCGATTTCGTCGGTGCCCATGTCGAAGTGACGACTTCTGTTTTCTCTTCGTTTTCTTTCTTGCGGTTGAAATGCAGTAGGTAGTGGTGCAGTCTGTCGCAGCCGTCGACGTTGCATTGTTTGCGCTTGCAAGTGTGCTTGGTAGCGCGTGGTCTCAGGCATCTGTAGCACAACGCCTTCGTTTTCGCTAACTGCCATCTAGCGTCGGAGTCCGCTTCTTTGAACTTGTCGCATTTCGTAATTGAATGCTCTGTCTTCTCGCATACTGGACATCGTCGCTCTGGCTTCTGTTCTTCTGTGGCGTATGTTCGCTGAGCCGGTCTTCTCTGAGCTTGCGTTTCGTCGCCGTCTGTGGCGTATGTTCGCTGAGCCGGTCTTCTCTGAGCTTGCGTTTCGTATACTGTGCGCTTGAAGTCTTCGGGCTGTGCGTATGGACCGCACCTGTCTGCTTCGCGTCGTAGGAATCTTGCGAGTTTCAGTAGGTCTGCTTCTTCTGTCTGGTTTTCCGCGGCGAAGTCGAACCATCTGTAGCGTAGCGCAGGCGTGAGCTTCTCTATGGTTTGCTTGGTGACTTCCGGGTTGTATAAGTAGTAGACCCTCTGTAGAGCTTGCAATGTTGCTATGATGTTGCCTACTCTGGTGGCGAAGATGCAGAGTTCCTTCGGTGAGTCTGTTGGCCGTTGGAGGCTTCGTAGTCGTTCTAGTTCGGCGAGTGCGATTGCGTCGGGTCGGCCGAAACGGGATTCCAACGTCTTCATTATTTCTTCTGTTTTCGCGTTGTACATGAGTAGACTTTTCACGGCTTCTTTGGCTGTTCCTCGTAGGCTTCTGCGTAGTCTTGCGAGGTTTTCATATTCGCTGTGCATGCTGGCTGTTTCTGTGTAGGCGGCTTTGAATGAAAGCCATTCTTGATAGGTTCCGCTGTAGCTCGGTAGCTCTTGTATGGAGCGTGGTGCCATCTGTTGACCGGATCTTGCGGCGAGTGCGATCGCGGATGCGAGCTCCGAGATGTTTATCTGTTGCTGTGTAGGCTTTGCGATGGCCATGGTTTCTTCTCCCGCCGGTATTAGAAGCGGGGCTTGATGCGTAGACTGTTGCTCGACGAAGCTCTGTTGCTGTAGCGTGGCTTCGTGCGGCTTTTCGGCGATTGCGATCTGTGACGTGCTGTGGTTCAACCAGTTTGTGACTCGATGCGTCGTTTCCTGTCGAGCTGTGATTGTGCCTTCATCGGAGTCCGGTTCTGAGTCGCTGTTGGCTTCGTCTTCTAATGCGTTGACTCTGGCGGCGGCGTATTCCATTTGCAGACGGAGTAGCTCTTCTTTTGCCTTCTGCAGCCGTTGCGAACGACGAGATTTGACGCTCTTGCTCTTCTGTACTGTGGGGTGACCTTCGGTAGCCTGTTCTGTCTGTGGTGCTTCGGTCGTTGAAGAGAAGACTGTCTGATCCCAGGTGTTCGTTTCGGTTTCCGTCGCGGCGGTGTTTTTCGTAGCCGTCGTCGCTGTAGCAGTTGGTTGTGAAGCCGGTGTTGTAGCGGTCGGTTGCGGAGCTGTTTCTGTGACGGTCGGTTGCGGAGCTGTTTCCGGCAGCGGAGTGGTGCCAGATCTTGACCGTGTGATGGGCATCTTGAAGCTTCTGTGATATCCGGCAATGCGAAGGACCAAATGTTTCGAACGGCGTCTGTGGCGCTCTTCCCTGTAACCGTTCGAAACGGTGCGGTGGGGTGCGGATGCCTATGGGGCTGGCAGCTTCAATGAAATCCCTTTTCTTAGCTTCAGTGCGCTTGTTGCTTGTTTGCTTGTTGCTTGTTTGCATGTGCAGTGGGTTGTGTTGGTGAGATGAAAGAGGTCGAGGCTCTCGATCGTCGTCTCGCGCGTCGCCGGCGCCGTAGGCGCCGCGGCGTGCGGGGAAATCCATTCTGGCGCGAGCCACTGTGGAGGTGTCGGGGTCGCGTCTCGTTTCGAACGAGACTGTCAGTGGGGCTGTTTACCCCCGCCTCCGCTTCTTCACGCATCGCCCTCGGCGCGGTCAAGCCCACCGGGTGAGACCCATGAGGGAGGCCCAGTGAGCGACCAGCGAGCGGGCGACGGACTTCAGCGGGCAGGGGTAATGTCGTATCCGGGGGTAGGCGCGAAAAAAGTTCTTCCAGTCTGCCCGAACTTTTTTACAAAATCCGTGAGCAGTACTGTGAGCTGTTGCGTCAGGCGGGTTGTCGCTTCTTCTAAGTGGCGTTGGTTGCCATCTGTGGGTGGTGGGTTGCCTTCTTTGGGTGGTGGTGGAGTTGCAGGGGGCGTCTCCGTCGGCGATAAGTTCGCCCGACGGGTCTTTTTGCGGCGGCGTTTCGGGCGGCTGGTGGGCGAGGGAGGAGCGTTCGCGGGGGCCATCAGTGTGGCCGGCGCGTGCTCGCTCACCTCAGCGGGCTGTTCGAATGGCTCGGTGGTCGGGCGGCCTGTACGGGCCACTGTTGTGGCGCGGCGGTTGCGCGCCTCGCGGTGTTTCGCGGGGCACGCGCTGTAGGTGGCTGGGTGCGCGCCCGCGCAGTTCGCGCAAGTCGCGGGCTGCGTTAGCGGGCGGGGGCAGTCGGCGGCGGCGTGGGGGTCACCGCAACGCACGCAGGCAAGCGGGCGGTGACATCCGTGGCTGGAATGGCGGAACCCCTGGCAGCGGTGACACTGCGCAGGGGCGTTTCTCCTCCCTCTCCAAGCTTCGATGCTGATCCCGGACATACTCATGAGGCTACTCACCGAGTAGATGGCCGGGATGACGTCAGGGGTGCGGCGTATTGCGGCGTAGTACAGGCTTCCGGTGCGGCCTGCTCGCGCCCGGATCTGCTTGGCATGCTCGACAGTGAAGCCCTTTTCAGCTAGGGCCTCAGTGATGTCCTGCGGCGTGGTGTTGAGGGGCAACCCGCGGATTGCCACCTTGAGGTTGCGGTCTTCTATGCGGGCGTGCGAGTACCAGCTCAGTCCTTCTTGTCCCTCCAGTCCGGAGAGATAGGTCAGGACGAGCCGGCCCTCGTCGTCGTCAAGTGGCATGAAACGTATGCCCGTTCCGAAAGGGCGTACGTTGGCTGGTCGGCCGAGCTGCTCCTGTATGGCGCGCAAGTGTTTCGGCCATTCCCGCAGCTGCTCAACCACAATCGGCGGGTGTCTACGGACCCGTTGGGACGTGGGAGCGCTGCAGGAGGCCGGTTGCGCGGACGGGACAGCGGTGGGTGTCGTAGCGGTGGTGGGGGTTTTTTCCTCGGAGATGTGGGTAGACGCGAAACTTTCTGCGATCTGCGCGTAAGTCTGCGTCGGTACCTCGGTTTCGGTTTCTATCTCGTCTGGGGTGTCGGGGGCGGCTTCTTGCGCGGGTTGTTCGTGCTGCGGTGCGGGGGTTACCTTTGTAGGTAGTGGTGCCTGCTGGGGTTCGGGGGTGTCTCCGACGCTGCGAGACCGGGGGAGGCGCGGGTCGCGCGGTTGTGTACCGCGGGCGCGTCGCTCTTCCGGTTCTTTCTGTGTTGGCTTCATGTGTATGCGGGGGGCTGGCATGGTAAGTGGCCTGACGTTGGCGTAATCGCATGCCGCGATGAGCTCCTCGTCGTCGGGGCCGCGTTCTGTGACAGAGCTTGGGTCCTCGTTCAGAAGACGTTGGTACACCCACAGCCATCTCTGCATTCTCCATGATAAGAGGCCGGATTGAATGAGCCGACTCACCATCGCCGCATCCAATTCATATTGGATGCGCGGCGATCCGTAGTAGCAGTGTCCGGCTGCGTAGATGGCCTTGGCGTCCGCCAAGCTGGGTATCGGCTTCACGTCGTAATTGTTCATGCTGCGGGATGGGGGCTACGCCTGCGCGAACCTGGCCGAGCGCAGCCTTGCGGCGCGCTCGAGGCCTGCGGCTGTGGGCGCGGCAGTCACCGCCGGCGCGGAATGGCGCCGGGCAGTCTCGCGAGCGGGAAAAATCGCAGATTTTTACCTCGGAGACTTTGGATGCTGGAGGTTCCGTGCAACGGCGTAGTACAGTCCGAGGTCGAGGCACTCGATCGTCGTCTCGCGCGTCGCCGGCGCCGTAGGCGCCGCGGCGTGCGGGGAATCCCTTCTGGCGTGAGCCACTTCGGATGTGTCGGGCTCGCGTCTCGTCATCAGGACGAGACGGTCATGTGGGTCGAGTACCCCCGCCTCCGCTTCTTCACTCATCGCCCTCGGCGCGGTCGAGCCCACCGGGTGAGACCCGTGAGGGAGGCCCAGTGAGCGACCAGCGAGCGGGCGACGGACTTCAGCGGGCGGGGGTGATGTCTTCAACGGGGGTAGTTCGAAAACTTTTGTTCTCGGCCTGCCCGAACTTTTGTAAAAAGCCCGTGAGCAGGTCCGACAATTGAAACAGCAGGCGCGTGGTTTCGGCGTGCGTGGGCGTAGGTGGCGTGGGCGGCGGTGTGTCCGCGGCCGTGGTGGTGGCTTCGCTTTGTTTGTGCGAAGGGGCGTCGGTGGTCGAGTCCGTCGTCGATAGGCTCGCTCGACGGATTTTTCGGCGGCGGCGCTTGGGGCGCTTGGTGTGCGAGGGAGGAGCGTTCGCGGGGGCCATCAAAGTGGCCGGCGCGTGCTCACTCACCTCGCGTGGCTGTTGTGTTGGCTCGGTGGTGGGGCGGCCTGTGCGGGCCACTGTCGTGGCGAGGCGGTTGCGTGCCTCGCGTTGAAGCACGGGGCACGTGCTGTGATTAGCCGGGTGCGCGCCCTTACAGTTCGCGCACGTCGCGGGCTGTGTGAGCGGGCGGGGGCAGTCGGCGGCAGCGTGCGGCTCGCCGCAGCGCACGCAGGCAAGCGCGCGGTGGCAGCCGAGACTGGAGTGGCGGAACCCCTGGCAGCGATGGCACTGCGCGGGGCCCTTCCGCCCTCTCCAGGCTTCAATGGTGATCCCGGACATGCTCAGGAGGTCACTCACTGAGTATATGTCCGGGATAAGGTTCGGGGTTCTTCGGAGCGCTGCGAAGTATAGGGACCCGGGGCGGCCTGCTCGCGCCCGGATCTGTTTCGCGTGCTCAACCGAGAATCCTTTCTCGGCGAGGGCCTCGGCGACGTCTTGTGGTGAGGTGTCTAAGGGCAGCCCACGGATGGCCACCTTTAGACTGCGGTCTTCGGGGCGAGCGTGCGAGTACCAACTCAGCCCGCTCGCCTTGAGGTTGGTGAGGTAGTCCCGTATGGTGTGGCTTTCGTTGTCGTCCGACGGTAGGAAGCGCAAGCCCGCGCCAAACGGGCGCGCGCTTGGTGGTCGGCCGAGCAAGGCGTGGAGGGCGCGCATGTGCGACGGCCAGTCCGGCAGCTGCTCAACCACAATCGGCGGGCATTTGTGAGCCCGTTGGGACGTGGGAGCGCTGCTGCGGGCCGGCTGTGCGGTCGGCACGGCGGTGGGTGAAGTGGCGGCGGGTGCGGATTTTTCTTCCGAAGTGAGGGTAGGCGTGAAATTTTTCACAACCTGCCCGTAAGTTGGCTGCTGTGTCGGTACAGCAGTCGGTGGTGTAGTCGGCGGCGTCATGGGCATCTGTTCTTGAGTTGCGGGGGCGGTTACTGGTTCGGAACGCTGCGGTGGAGGTTTTTCTACCTTTGGTAGGAGTGCCGGTCTGGGGGTGGGCGTGTCGCCAAAGCTGTGCGTTCGGCGGCGCGCTGTCTTGTTCGGCTTCTTTTTGTCGATTGGCAGCATACTGATGTCGGTTGGCGGGTGGAGCGTGAGCGGCAGCAAGTTCAGCGACTTACTCAACTCGACGGCTGCCCAGTCCTCGGGTTGGTGGTCGTCTGAAGCGCTCTCCTCGGTCTCCATCAGGCGGATGAAGGTCCACAGCCAGCCCGTCAGCCTGTAGGATAACAGGCCGGAATCGGCGAGACGGGAAACCATCGCGAAGTCCAATTCATATTGGACCCGCAGTGACAGTTCCTCGGTCGACTGGGCGATGAAAGTGGCCGCCGCTTGGGCCGCAGTGGGGTCCAGAAGCGACGGCTCGGGGTAGATGGGCGGCGGCAGTACATCGTCGTCGTCCATGGTTGCGTTGGGTCGGGGGCTACGCCTGCGCGAACCTTGGCCGAGCGCAGCCTTGCGGCGCGCTCAAGGCCTGCGGCTGTGGGCGCGGCAGTCACCGCCGGCGCGGAATGGCGCCGGGCAGTCTCGCGATCGGGAAAAAGCTCAGTTTTTACCTCGGAGAACTTGCGGTAGGTGGAGGTTCCGTGCAACGGCGTAGTACAGTCCTCTAAAGTCAGAGGTCGAGGCTATTTTGGTCACTACCTATGTAGGCCACAAGTGTTCGCACTTAGCGCTATATTACTGCGCTAGTGCGCCTATCGGAGCAATGTGAGAGGGACAGCCTATAATGCTGTCTCTCTCATGGTGCTATTTCTATTCTCGCTTTGTGCGACGTTATAGCGGCCGTGGGCCTATCCTAGCGCTGTGCGAGAGAGACTGTAGTGCTGTCTCGCACAGCGTTGTGTTACTGAATGTGTGTACCTACCTATCGTGAAATGAATGTTGCGCAACTCTTTTATTAAAATAACAATAAGTTTACATTTCACTTATAACTAACTATGACTACTATTTACAACACATAAGATTATTAAACTATTGAATTAGGGCGGCGTCTGTTCTGTACATATACTTAAATTTAAATTAAAGATGCGCTTGTTCTGTTCCCTAGATAAGTTATTATGGATTAGTATGGATGAACTGGAATCATGTTTTCTCCGAAGCGTGGACAAGGTTGGGTGATTTGTGGACGCTCCGTTTTACAAAGAAGACAATTTACTATAACGAACAGAATATTTGAAAAAACCCCAACCCATGCGGGGATTTTTGGATTTGGCTGCAGAATAACATATATCTGAGCCCCCTATGTAGTGTCGAATTAACTAACGAAATTAATTCTCTCATTTCATTAATATTCGTTCGTTATAGTACTTGTACCTATTGAACTTAAAATAACTTAAGATCTCGGGATGGAATTTGATGCGCTTTGGCACAGAAGATCATGACTATAATACCTTTCAAACAAATGTAGTTTAAGCCGTGGCGGACGTGGTTGCAGCGTCCATACATTTTTGTCCAATGTCTTTTAAGTTGCTATTTTGTAGAGCTCTAAACGTCATGGTAAGCATACGATAAACATATCAAACGCGTTGATGTATTTTTTTTCAAAAAGAGAAAAGTCAAAAAACTATTGATAAACGACATGTTTTGACTACGTAGGGACTCTAAGGTCCGTATTACAGAATGACAACTAAGTGCCGATATTTACTTGAGTACAGTAAGAAAGGGATATCGCTAAGTGCTATTTATAGCGACATCCCTTTCTAACTATGCTCAAGACTAGATCAATCACTGAGAATCTTTCTATAATACAGGCCTAAAAAGTTAAGTTGTCGTTAATCTTAACTTTTTATGTTTAATAAACAAATTTGTAAAACTATATTTGGGTTGTTCCTTATTAATTACAATTAGTAACTAACTTCTTGCATAATGTACTTTTCTTTTTATTTCAATTTTGCATAGAAATTTGATGGTAGTCGACGACTTCTACAACTTCATTACAGCCAGAACCTATCCAGAGCTACTGCAAGTGCGACCCTCGTTAAAAAAATCGGTATTAACTTTGGAGCACCACTCCTTGGAGACGATTACTGTTGATTTGGCAGAGGTATGTTATGTAGCTTTCAGAATTATTAACTTAATAATAATTGATAATTAATGTTGCAAGAAAGAAACTTAAAAAAATATTTGCAATTGTAAGCAAAGAAAAAATATTACCTACACGGCATCAGTACCCCGCGACTCTGCTTAGAATTTGGTTTCACATACATCACCCGATTCAAGAGTTGATTTGATTTTAAGAAAAAAAAATACACTATGTCGTTTTTCGGGACCGCATTACTATTTCTGAACAAACATTTATCGTTCAGCTCAAAAAAAAGCTCAAGCTGTGGTTCGCAGCTATTTATTCATCAAAGTTTGAAGTGAATCACGATTCGCTGTGCTCATTACTCTATTACGAAGGATATCGCTTATCCTTCGGTTTAATAAACTTGATAATCGAAACAAACCGATAAAGTATGAATTTTGAAACAAGCAACAAATTATAGCATATCTATTTTATATACAGGTCAAGAAAAACAACACACCTCGTAAAGCTACGATTTGGTTTTCGGAAGTGCATGTATATGATTGCGGATCAGAAGTCAGCCAATGGTTTACCAAGTAATATATTGAATTATAACTATTTTACATTATGCATATAGTGACCATCATTTAGGTATGAGAAGACCCCGTAATTGCTGACCTTTTAAGGGAGGAAAACGGTATACTATTTTAGTATGTCCAGTTATTTTGTGTTATGTTTACGTTTTATTTACTTGCACTCTTAACTTTCAAAGTAAGCAAGATTTTGATATATTAGAAAACAACATTTTAAGCTTTTTTCTTTTTAGAGTGCCGTACCCAGAGCCAGATGGTTTTAATGGAACTATACAGTGTTACAGGAATAGTTTACCTAGATATGTAAGGACATTATTATTAGGTCATTGTTAATGGATTTGAACCACCAGCGGTCGAAAAGTAATTAGGTTTCCTAAAAATTTGGCTTTAAAAGATTTCCTCAATTTTATTTTCATTTCTTAAATCAGACTTAACCCTGTTTAAATATAATATAGCCTCCGTTTTATCCTTTGATCTAACAGTGGGGCTCATGAACTGTAGTTGTTGTTCTAAGTAGACAGTTAAACTCTTCAGTGTAGTACAGACAGCTCCATAAAAATCGAAGTGTGAAGACATCAAAGTTGTCGAAGATAGATGAATTCAATTTAATATGTGTTGTTAGAACAGCTTAATGTTGTGACCAGCCAGAGTGGTCAATATTATCGAAACAACATAATTCATAATTACGTTATGTATTAAGATAATCAATTACATATATTCGCGAATAACTATCTAAACATTCAAAATTATCAAAATTACTTTGGTAGTAAAGAAAAGTAAACGCTAATCTGGGGTATTACGGTTCTTATGTTTTCATTCTGTGCATGACGTGATTGAAGTGTCTTTTGTTTGGGCCTATAGGCGCAATTCCATTAGACTACATTTATTTATTTTTTATTATGTATGCAAGGTGCAAATTACATGCAACTTGAACAAACCTGCATATAAGCTACAAGTTGCGTGTCAGTTGTACAATTTTAATCAAGTGACGCGCAAATTCAAAACGCAACCTTAACTTGCGCGTTCCACTTTATATAGTTAATTATTATTATTATTATTATTACCAGTTTCATAGAAATATAATTATAATGTTGTGATCAATCGCATCTTAAAACCACAGACGTTTGAATTTATGCGATGTACGCCTGCACGACAATATTTAAATTGCTAACGGAACATTAATGAATAAGTTAATTGCGTTAAAGCGTTAACCCTCTCAATTCGGAACATCTCTACTCATAAAAAAGTAAAACCTGCATGCCATTTACACACTCTGGAAAACATATTTTCAACGCTAGCAGCTTGTATTGTCTTGTAACGTCATACTTGTATGCAAAACTTGCGTAATGGGATAGCGCATTAAGTATTTTGAAACAATTAGATTTAAGGTCATCATAGCACACTGCGGGAACTGCAAGTTGACGTCCCACCGCGGGAGCTTGTCCAGAATCGAGACGATTACGTTACGATTCCTCCTCCTTCCATCATTGTAATGGTTTATATGTATTTGGAGATTTTTAATCTGATGAAATATAAGACTGGTTGGTTGTATACAATATTAAGATGACTTTAAATGCAAAGATAGTTAAACCTTTGTTCTTAACATGTATTTGACCACCTTATTACCTCATATTTTTATGAAGCTGACTGTACTTCTATTACCGCTCAATCAAATAAAGACAAAAAAATAAAGACGACACCGATTCCTACAAATATTTATTCAGCGTTTTTACCTTAACTATGGTTGTATTTCAAATGAAAGCCTAGTCCGACTCGCACTGCAATGTTTTTTTAGGAGAGCGGAAAATTTAATAATCTCATAATTTTAATAGTCATATTTTTTCAGATTATTAAATAAATATTCTCATACTTATCATCTCGTCCATTATGCATCTGAAAAGACCCGTAAAAGTGTCGATCCGAGAAACAATTACTTCAGGTTCTCAAAAGATGATTTGGTAAGTTACTTTAAGAATTTAGAGATTATAAGGCCGAGTGGTTTGTACGCCAGTTTCCAAGGTGTCACCTACTCAGAGAGGCTCGAATCCCGGTGGGGAAAATCTTAATCTTCGATGATTATATGTTCTATATTAGTTCTAGATAAATATACTTATATATGTATCAGTGTATGTATTCTATCCTTTACCCCTGTACCCCTTCCGTAGTCCTGAAAAGGAACCCTTATAGTTTCGTCATGTCCGCCTGTCTGTCCATCCCCAATTTTGCTTGGAGCCTGTTAGCACTAGAGAGCTGTAATTTTGTGGAGGTTCTTTTTAATCATGCCGACAAAGTTTAAAAAAAAATTTTGGGGTAGCTTCACTACATGTGAAGTGGGGATATAATTTTTTCATCGTCTACCCCATCGTGTGGGATATCGTACGGTTCTTTGAAATGACTTGGGGGTTGCCAAGACTATTTTATGATTTAGGGATCCGTTTACGAAATATTTTTAAAGATAAATTTTTTGTTCGAGTAGGGCGTATAGAGTATAGGAGCACTTGAAACGTACGCTCTTTCCGCTGAATCCCCCTCCCAGGGGATGATCAGACCCGTAGTTCATGCTAAGGCCCTTCCGGCCATAAGCATGAACTACGGGTGTGTTTTAGTCAGTAAGTCTTACATAGGGTTACCTTACAGCCGGCTGTAGGGTCTCGATGAAGATTTCACACCCGCTCCTCCGATTGGGAAGAAACAAAAACAAACATGTTCTTCCTGATATTAAGGTTTTGTGGTAACGACGTGCAACTACGAAACCCTAAACTGCACGTGGCACAACACGCACCTAGCCGGTTTTTTTTTTTTTCATAATGTTCATGTTAATTTAATAACAACTTAATTTTTAGAGTACATATTTATCCATATTTTGACTATGTGGGGAGTCAAAATATGTAATGTTTCAATATTTTTTGACTTTTCTATCTTTTTGACAAAAAGACATCAACGAGTTACGTATACGAGATAAGTATATCTTTATATATATAATTCTTCTGTGACTGTGTATGTCACTGAACTTCTCTTAAACGACTGGACCGATTTTGATGAAATTTTTTGTGTGTGTTCAAGGGGATCTGAGACCATTCTCAGGTTTAGATTCACAAAGACGTGTAGACAGGACAACGTCTGTCGGGTCCGCTAGTTTTATTATATACTAGCTGACTCGGCGAACTTCGTACCGCCCAAAAGTAATAATTTGCAATAAATTAAAATTGCGACTATAATTTGAGATTTAAACTATCCTATCTCTCAAGTTGGATCGAACTGCACATGGTGTGCGAATTTTATTATAATCGGTTCAGTGGTTTAGGAGTCCATTGAGGACAAACATTGTGACACGAGAGTTATACATATTAAGATTATAGGCGAGGAGCCACCAATCCCGAAAGCTCCGTGATCACGGCTTCTAATATTTTTAATAAAAAAATAAAACTTAACGTTTAGACGAACAAGATTTGCTTGGTCGGCGTGGATTTGATTGACCGGAAATATTTTAATTAAATTATTTATTATTAAATTTCCATATTTTTTTTCCGTCATCACGGATTTTGATCAATCTTTATCAATTTTGTGTGAAATATTATGTTCAACAAGAAAAAATCCGGCCAACCAATGATTTTTAGCCGGAAAGGTCACGCATACCTATTTGAATGGTGTGATAAGGGGTAAAATTTATCCA